>BMAU01010583.1:0-600000 GCA_019973935.1 Trichonephila clavipes | reverse complement strand
ACGTATCTGAAATTCTATTTCACTCTTCCTCAATTTACGTACAACTCCCTTCTTCATCCACGCAGGGTCAATGACCTTAAAGTCTATGGGTCGGGTTTCACCTCTAACCTTCCCGTCCCGGTAGATGTTGTTGTGTGTTCTCAATTTAAGTCGAACTCGTTTCCTTGACCTTCGATTTTCTCGCGATGATCATCGTATCTTCTCAGTACCATCTCGCTTGATAAAATCCGTCAGTTTCCACGCAAGTTTTCCCATTCCACTTTTATCCTGCGAATATTCACGTCTAAAACTCCAGTGCTGGGGTATAAGTACCATGTTGCTTAAGGCTTTTAGATTCACTTTTGTTGTAATTCGGCAACTGTCATTCAGCTTAAATTCTTGCATTTTCTTTTAGGCAATTTTGACTTTTCTTCTTCAATTCCATCCTCATCAAAGTTCATTCGCTCTTTACTAAGGATTACGGTATTAAGATCATCTTTATCTTTTAATCACATCAACTGATGTTTCTTCTTTTTCTTTCTCCACAGCAACAGATTGTGCTACGGTATATTGATCCGCTCTACGCGTCTGAACTTGTTCACCTTTAAACACAAGAACCTTCTCAATTGCTTGGAGTACCTCCATATCTTCATCTGACAATAATTTTTCCTGCTCTTCATTTAACAATTGATTTTGCTCGTTCATTCTTTTACATCTTTCTTCTTCCATCTTCCGCCCTTCCTTCACTGCTTTGGCTTCCTCATCAGCCTTGAGTCTGGTCTCCACTTCAGTCTTGAATATGGTCTCACTGCTAAGATTGGATCTCACTTCGTTTCCAATGTTGCCTCTATCTGTCGACACTTCTATGTCTAGGCATGCTCTTGCAAAATGACCTTCTC
Organism: Trichonephila clavipes; assembly: GCA_019973935.1. NCBI lineage: Eukaryota > Metazoa > Arthropoda > Arachnida > Araneae > Nephilidae > Trichonephila > Trichonephila clavipes. Next base: position 599,122 of record BMAU01010583.1, on the reverse strand, counting down.
CTTCCAATTCGATTAGTTTTTTCTGGAGTTCAAACTCCATTTCAACATCCTCTGCTCGAAATCGACCCGTCTCTTCCTTTCCACTATTTCCATCTTTTTCTTTTTCTCTCAGCCAGTTCCATCTCTTCTTTTCTCTCGCGTTCCTCTATAATAGTGTTTAAATATTCTCTACAAAACTCCTTGTAGAAGTATTTACTATTCAAGATAGCCTCTCTCAACTCAACCACTTTCAAACCAAGGACATCCTCAACCCCCATTTCCGTAGCCATAACTTGCAGGTCTACTTTTGATCCCTTTCCTAAAAATGCCATCTTGCCCTATAGTTATCTTAAATCAATCAAATAACACTCTAATTTCAAAATGCAAAAGGCATGCTTAATGAATCAAGGTGGGTCTTATATTTTTAATGATAATGTTTTTGGTATTTCTTTAGCATAAAGTTTGCAAATTTATTCCTTGGATGCTAAATTTTGCACGTATGATAGACCAAAATTAAATTCAACGATAAATATTATTACTACAATAATAATACAGATTTCTACTGCATAAAAATAATATCTTAATTTCTGGAAATTTGTAATCCTAAAGATTTTTATAGATCATAACAATTAAAAATAAAAGAAAATCAACCTTTTAGCCAAAATAAAAATCAGTAATCTAAAAACATATTTGACATATCTGATACTAAAAAAAAAAATCATATACTCATAAATACAATTTATACTTGGCAGTCACAATATTCTTTAATAGTATTCAAAAAGAAAATAAGTTATTACACTTTATTCTTATAAAAAAAAAAATGCTCAACACAGAGTTTCAAAGAAGGTTCTGCTTATGACCTTGAACAATCACTCTTGCTTTTATTTATTTATTTATTTTGCTTACTCAGCAATGGTTAAAATCCTATTTTCACAAATGAGTCATATGCATACAGAAAAGGAAATGAATATATACTATATTCTTTTTTTTTTACCACTAAGTATTATGTAATTGAGTGGAATAATGGAACAAATCTTTCAACAAATAATGCACATTTCACATAAAAAAATATACCCTTTACTTAAATGTTTTGCTTAATGACATATCTGATTTAATTCAGTAATATTTTAATACCATAAATACATCTGAACTGATGTTCAATAGAATAATATGTCTAATATTTGATAATGTTTCTGATGAAGCCCAATAAATATCTGAACTGATGTTCAATAGAATAATATATCCAATATGCGATTATGTTTCTGATGAAACCCAAATAATACTTTTAAACTCTTGGAATAGATGATATCATTAATTAATTCTCAATTTAAATCAAAAAAAAATGTTTTCTATGACAGAAAACTAAATATTTTCCACAGTGACCATTTAATGATTATAATGAGTCACACCAAACAATGTTTTCTCTGACAGAAAACTAAAATATTTCTCAATTTAAATCAAAAGAAAAATGTTTTCTATGACAGAAAACCAAATGTTTTTCGCAGTGACTATTTAATGATTATAATGAGTCACACCGACCAATGTTTTCTCTGACAGAAAACTAAACTATTTCTCGCTGGGATCATTTAATTATTATAATGACTCACCCAAACAATGTTTCTTACTTTAAGGATTCTATAATGAATCAACGGGCATCAGTTAGACTGTAAACATATCATCTATTCCTAAACAAAATACAATTAATTATAATGCACTCTTTACATTTTCACTCAAACAGTAAAACTTTAATTTGTGAGTGTGAACTCCCTCTCTTACCTGGCATTTTCAGTGAAATCTCTTGAACTGCACCAATTAGAATCGTAGGTTCATTTTCTTCAAATGAAAGTTTCAAAGAATATCCAGGCACAATAAAATCACTACTTCTGTTTGTGGCTAACGATTTATTTTCAAGTTACAGCCACACACACAACACAAAACCGCATAAAATGAATTTAAGTATGATACATTTGATAAGTTAACACTACTCTCTTCTATCCTTGCGAAAATCATTGCCACTCCGCTCCTTCGCCATTTTTTCGTCTCCCTCCTTCCGTCCATCTTTCGCCATCGTTCCAAGTATTCGCTATATCTCACCCATTCCGCCATTTTGTTGACTTTTTTTTCTCTCTCTCTCTCTCTTCCTCCTTCGATGGCCATGCCACCTATAAAGTTTTTATACTGCAGGGCGAATCTTACAGTATGAATATAACTTTATAGATAATTTATAATATTTGTATCATTATGTTGATTATCTTATGTGCAGAAAAGGAATCCAAACCAAATATAAATTTATATCCAGACTATCTGAATTTAATTCGTACAAAACAGTATCCCTAATAATGCAAAATGCTAACCCTAATAATGTTGGATATTTATTAAATTACAGTTAAAAGTTCACTTAACACTAATATATATTATTAAAGAGACAATTCATTTCAGTGTTGTTAAAAGTATCATATTGAAGTACTAATATACAGATATCTGTTTTCAGAAACATAAGTATAAATTATATTCAATACAACAAATAGTTTATTACTCAAAAGTATTGGGTATTGCTTAGAACAAAAATATGTTTTCAATTTTAATAAAAAGTTTTAGATACAAGAATGTGTGGATTAATTTTCTTTATATTTAGGGTACTACGCTTTAAAATTTATGAAATTTCTATTAATTTACAATATTTTTTTTTCTGAACACAGTTGGCAATACTTGCACAGTTTTACAGAAATAATTTTAAAAAATGTACTTCCACATTTAAGATATTAATAGATATATCTGTATAGCTAATATTATATTATCATTATTATTCATATACTTCTTGATAATAACAATTTGTTTGTAATGAGACCTTACTGCTTCCCGAAGTTTTGAATTTTTTTTATAAATTGCTAAATCTGAGTATAATTGGTAAGTTGTTCGTTGGCTTGTGCTGTGGTGTATGCATTTTAGGTATGCATTAATATGCAATAATTAATTATAGATACTTAAGTTAAATCTATTATACTTGTAAATTTCACTCAGCATCATAAACAGAAGGGAGAGATTGGCTAGCTGCTAAAATTAGTTTTCATCCCTACCTGAAGCAATTCTCAGCTTTCTATGTCTATAGCTTTTGTAGCACCCATCTTAAATTTTTTTATATTTCTTTATCTTGAGGTTTTGAATATATAAATACATTTCTCTTGCTTTTTAATAAACCTTAAGTTTGGGTTTAGCATTCAGCAACAATTTACTTGAGAATTTACAAACCATTATAATTCTCTTGAAAACCAAAGTAAACAATGAAACCAAAATTGAAATAATTAATAAACCTGCAATAACTTTATAAATTATTTTAATGGCTCAAGGCAATTTAAACTAAACTTTGCTGTTGAATGAATTTAAACTTTTTGCTTATTTTTAATATTAAAGTGTAGTGTTGCAAATATTGTAAACGAAACTATCATTTGTTGTCAAATCTATACTTTCTATAGGTATAGTGGTGTAAATCAGACGGGGGGTCAAAATATTTTTTTGTATCTTTTTCTAAGTAAAATATATTTATAAAGGAAGTTTTTAGTTTTAATTTCAACAGTTCTTTTCTGCTTTTTTAGATTGCTTCTATGTTATTAAAAGAATTATTTCTCTTATGTATAGTTTAGTTTATTATTTGAAGAAAATAATGGGTCACATGTTACATGTTTTGCTTTTGTTTGAAATTTTGGGAATGAAATATTAGCTCAAATGTTGTCCTTTTGATTGGACTGTGGCTCAAAAGTGTGTATTTCTTCACCAAGAATCTGTTGTGACGTATACTTTTGCAGTACAAAAGAGTGAATCATTTTTTAATGCATAAAATTAAAAAATATATTGTGCAATCTCCCTCCCCCCCCCCATTACAAAAGGAATTAGTGTATCTGAATGCTCATTTACTATGCATGACAATAGCCACAAATAATCTTTCAAATTAGTAGTTTAGCATTCCATTTATTTGTCATCACATAATTTTCTTTGAGTATCTCTTTCAACTCTCTACATTCATTTAGAAGCTTCAATGAAAGTGTTAAATATATTTTTGATGACCTCAAAATTTATTTATCTCTTTAAAAAAAAAACTTGTGTGTGTGCATGCTGTTCTTGCACTCAGCTTTTTCAGTTAAAAATATTTTTATGAATAGCAATGTTATCCATCTAAGTATGGTTGTTTTAGGATGTATGAAATTGCATATAAGTCATGTCATCTCAGTTAACATTGTCATGAAAGATCTATGTATAGCAGTACTCATAGCTGCATACCTCTCACTAAAACCATTTTAAAGTGTAGTCTTGCTTGTTAACAGAAGAACTTTTCTCCAGCCTCCATTGCAATAACTGACTTTGAGCACTCATCCTTATGAGTAAAATTATGAAATTCAGAACCCTGATATTTTCTCATTAACTTTTTAATTTTATTAAACTTTATTATTTGAGCTTTTATTTTAAAATTTATTTGTATAATCATGTAGTTTTGAAATTAAGTTAAATTGAAAAACAGTATGCATACATGAAGAGCTCTGTTCTATAAAGTCATGAAAAGGCGCTTGAATAATTATCTTTGCCTTCACATTAAAATACTCATGAATGTATTATTGGAGAATTATGTATGAGTAATACATAATTAAAAGCAAAATATGCACTTTAAAGGAACACACGGATTATTGTATAAATTTCAGATTACCGATTTTTTCTTTATCTTATATTTAAGTATAAATTAGCTGCATGACCCAGCATTGCACAGGCTTCTTCAAGTGCGTAGCTATTTGCCTTGAAAATTTCCCCTTCCCCTCTTAGTGTCAGCACTTCCTGGTGTGAAAGGGTTTTTTTTTCTATGGGTGTAACTTTATCCCTATGTAAATTCCCCTTTTTCTCTTTCTTTCTTGTATGCCATCACTTCTGTGTGTGTTTATGCATGATATAAAAAATTTCTCTATTTATGTCATTTAAATTCTGAAATTTCTTCCACTTCTTTTCTTTGTCAGACAGGTTTCTTTTCCCTCCATTCAGCCCAGCGTTGCAAGGACTTTTTCAAGTACTTTTTTTCCTGGAATAAGATCCTTTTTTTCATTCTAATTTCTATTTTCGATTAATTTACAAAGCTAATTCAGTTTTATTCACAAGAATGTACGAGTTTATTATTAAATAATTAATTTAGTAATAAATAATAAGAAACAATAAAGCTTTAATTTTTTTTTTAAAAAAAGTATTAATTTATATCTATTTTCCTTAAATAATGAATCAGAAAATTCTTACAGTTGTAGGAGGCTCGTGCCTCTCTCGCAGGTACTTAGATGTGTGTGGGGAAGGAAGAAACACTCGACATGATCCAACTAATCTATTTATTTCCACACAAAGAACAGACACAATTTCAACTAATAATAGTAAGAGAATATCTCAATGTTAACCGTGAAAGTGGAACAATGACAGTAAACACTAACGATTAGGAGACTTTCAAAATCGATCCTTATCTTAATAAAAGATCAAACCTATCATCTGATTTAATCTAATATCTAAACAATACTAGTGAACAATGGTCACTTAAAAGTTTCCTCCTAATAAGAATCAAACCACTATAATTCTAATATTATACTTTCTGTAGCAATTTCACCTGGCTCGAGTATATCTTCTCTCATTCAAACTAAAAAGCCTCACCTATTTATAGTAAGTTAATTTACGTATCACGATTCTCTTCTTACGAAGGGTTGGTTGTGAATAACGCAAATTGATTTCCCAAGAGGATTAGTTGGAAAAACGCATATAGATCTGACACACAATTAGCTATTGAACAGCGACGTGGTGGGGTGTTTTTAAAATAGTAGATAAACAAATGTACCTATTTATGTGAGGCTATCTTCTCACAAATCACTGAATGAAAAACACACCTAAGGTATCAATATGAAGGATCCGAGGAATCTTTTTTTTTTTGACTATTTAAATTCCGAAATTACAATTATTTAAAAAGATATAAATAAAAAACGATAAAAAGCACAATTCGTCTACATTGTTGTAAAAATGCAGACTTGGTTTGGCCAGTTTGGCTGAAAATCAGTTTTAGATGCCAACTTACATCATTTCTATAACAATAACGTTGTCACAACAATGCAGGTGAATGTTTTTCATGTTTTTAATTAATATCTTTTTAACTAATTGCAACATTGAAATATAAATTGTCAAAACGACTTCCTTTGATAATTCCCAATCTTTTGACACCTTCGGCAAGTTTCTATGCCATGCGGTTTGTGAGAAGATAGATAGATACATTTGTTTAACTTCGGATTTTAATAGTATAGTTTAACATTATTCTTATTGTTGAGAAATAGGCTTCATTAAATTCGAGTGAATGCAGAATACAAAAAAGTATAGGTTATAAGTAGTGGTTTGATTTAAATAGGAAACACAATCTATTCATAGCATTAGTGCTTTGTTGTGGTGAATAAATTAGTTACATTAATGGGTATTGTTTTGCCTTTTAGAATACTTACTTTTTAAATTTGTATGTGTATATTATAAATACCTGCATTTAATTTATGACTTTGTTTTGCAGGATAATAGAGCAAGGTTAGGGGGTAGAAATTAAATTATAAATTGCATGAATGAAAGAAAATTAAAAATATTTAATATTTCAACTTAGTGTAAACAGTAAAGTTCTACTTTTCTTGCATTAAAAAAGCATTATCTATTGAATATTTTCCTGGTTATATTTATTTAATATTAGTATTTATATATAATACTAATTGTAATTACTAATATTTATGAATATGAATACTGAAAAAACTGTTAAATATTAATGGAATTCTTTAAAAAAGTATTTGCAAAAATTGTGAAAGGAAAAGTATTAAAACTACAGTTTAAACAGATGCCCACCACCAAAAAATGTATAACAGGTTGTTTTTTTTTAAACTGGTTCACTAATAAATCATCTCTATGTTGTTTTGGAATTATTTTTACCCCAAATAGTGAGTTTAAATAAAATATTTTTTTAAATAATTTTCTTATGTTGCAATTTCATTTTCTAATTGTAAAATGTTTATAATATATACTGGAAAATTATATAAGCACAAAAATATTGGATTGTGATTATTAATGAATTTTAATTTATAAAATGCTAGTTTCCATGGAAATGTTGAATATCAGTTGTTTAATGGAATTAAAAAACACATTTACAGATATCTAAATGCAGTCTTGACTGGAATTCTGAATTACAAAATCATTTTTTATTGGTTACAGTGATTTGTTTAGCCTTTTTGAAGCTGATCACTTAGCAAGCAATTGTAACACCAAATATTTTATTGTTTCAAATTAAAGTAATACAATTTTTCCTTAAAAGTATTCTAACCAAAAAAAATTTTTAATTATTATTTTACTTTAAAAAGGAAAATGTGTCCGGATTTTATGATTCAACAAAACATGAAGCATTTAAAAACTTAAAATTCATTACCTTACTTTTAATTTGTCTTGAGTGTTCCTTAGTTTTTAAAAAATGTCTTTTGAAACTACTATTTTATAAAAGGTATTTAGAATCATTTGTGTAGAAACACACACACTTTGTAAAGGCTTTTTCAGTTTCCAAGAAAATTATAAAACTAATTTTTCCCCCATTGATGACATTTTCCAATTACAGTTATTTTACTTTTTTAAAAATAAAGTTACAATTAATTAGAAATAAACAGTTTTATATGAATTTTCTGAAGTAGGAAATTTTTCTATAGTATGTCATATGTAATATATTTAAATGGTTTAACCATAGCGTTCTAGAAGAATTATAGATATCTATAAGAGCTTAAGTGCTTTAGCTTTATTATAGCTAGGCTTGAATAGTTTTGATATAAATACAAATGAGTTTTAATTCCCCAAATGTTAAGAGCAAAACTAACTCTTAGGAAAGTTCTACATATTTTACAGAAAACTGAAATGATTTGATCTTTTATGGCCAAAAAGAATAGTAATTATTCTGTTCTAAATAGTATAATAATAAGTTAAATTGATTTAGTTCACAGATGATACTAATTAATGATTATGTAAAATATTATTAGATTTTCTCCACAGCTTTGTGAGATTTCAAAAACAATTTCATATATATGTGTGTGTATGTATTTGTCTTGGTGTTTCTTTGCTAATTGATATTTATTTCATTTCTCTCTCTCTCTCTCTCTAAACCTGATTTTTGTTATCTTTTGTATGAGAAGACTATTAATAAATAACCTGCCTATGAAATCATAGGTAGTTCAAATGCCCCATAACAACAAATATGTCATCTGTATTAATTGAATTGATGACACTTATTCCAACTTGATTGCTGTTTGATTAGACCCAGTGTTTATAAATTACCAAAGAAGTTTTAACCCCCTTCACACTATTCATTGTGCATACTAGCAAGAAACGCACTCAGTTCTTGGCCATCACATTGGTCGAATGGAGCATTTTCTCTTTCACCCCTGGCCATCACATATTTGTGCCACCTACTTGGAATGTTTTTAAACTTTTAAAACTTTTAGCACAAGATGGCCGTTGGATTTGAGGTACATGTAGATTTGACCTTCTATTCGAAATGACTGACATCTACAGGGATTTTGATTTCTAAACACAACAGGAAAATATTTCTGAATGTCATTCTTTTTTATGGCTTCTTAAGTGCACATGTAGCACTTGTTTATAGTAAGTAGGAGAGCTTTTTTCTTCTCTAGAGCATTGAGTATTTGGGTTTGCAGTCCAGTTTTTAATGGATTATTAAATCTTGTAGGCAAAATTTTGCATTAGAGATTTGGCCATTGACTTTACGTGATGAAGAAGCTTTGGGAATCTTCGAGAGAAAGATCTTATGTTGCATTCATGATGGGATCCAAGTAAATGGATCATGGAGAAGATTCAACTTAGAACTCTACAAAATTTACAAACAACCTAATATTGTAAAATTTGTCAAAGTACAGAGATTTAAATGGACTGGTCATCTGGCTAGAAGGAATGAAAATCATTGCTGGAAGAAACTCTTTCTGCCAAAGCCCATTGAAAATAGACCTCTGGGCAGACCCCAATTAAGATGGATTGACCATGCCAAAAAAGATCTAAATATTGTAAAGGTCAAAAGCTGGAAAACAGTTGCCAACAGTTGAGATGCCTGGAGAAAACTTCTGGAGAATGCCAATGTTGAAGTATCCAAAATGTTTAACTGAATTTGAAATAGTAGAAGTGATTTTGATTCTAAAACGGACCGAGAGTACTGATGTTGACACTGTGCAATATATTCAGATTGTTTTATTCCTAAAGAATCTAATGATGAGGGCATTAATGACATCTGTATGCCAAGCACATCAAAAGAAAATACATCTCCATGATCACCCACAATAGAGAATTTAGTTTTTCGTTTGTTCTCATACCCAAAAAACCTTTCAAAAGGGCAAATGAGTTTTTTCAAGTGCAAAGATTGTAAGGTATAACTGTTTGTAGACCCCTTTTTTAAAACTTTTCTTACTAAAAAAAAAAGAATTTTAAGTAACGTATTCAGTTTTCAAAAGCATAATGTTGAAAGTCACTAAATGGTTAGGAAATACGTGTGAAAAATACATTTAAACAAGAAATAACTTGCATAAATAAAGTATGTAAATGCAAAATACAATCATTGCCATAAAAATCACTGCACCAAAAAAGAATTGTCAGAATCAAATGGAATTTTACGTACTTAAGTACAACCTTGATGTTAGTAAGTGATTGCAAAATCAAAGCAAAATGGTCAGTTATTGTAGAAAAAAATTATTAATGAATGGAGGTTTTAGTACCCTGTTGGGTCACCTCTAGCATGAACGTAGACTGTGATGCGGTTAGGCACTGAGGTGTTCCAGATGATGTCCTGCAATATTTCACGCTCGACAGTTGCTGTAAACATGCCTCTAGTTTGACCAAACTTGTAGGCTGTCCAACTTGCCAACCTAAATTATCCCAAATGTACTTGATCAGTGCCTAATCTGGAAATCAAGCATGCCAGGAAAGGGTTGAAATGTGGTGGAGGCTGTCCTGTGAAACATGCTGTGCAGTGGCGCTCACAAGGGGGGGGGTATCCCAGGGGTCTGCCCCCCCAAGCCCTTTATATTTTGTGTGTGATTGATTATAATTCTAAGTATCTAGTACATAAAATTTAATTAAATATCTGCTATTAATGATTATTTTATTAATTAATGCTAATTATTTATTCATTAATTAGTTTTTTACTGTTTTTTGTTCTCAAAAATCAACCAAATCAAAAGGAGCATGATACAAGAATGGTGGACTTTCGACCCTGGACCCTCCCCTTGAAAAAGTCCTGTGTGCACTACTGGTGCTTTGTGTGGGTGAGCTTTGTCCTACTGAAAAATGGCTCCTGTGTAAGCCCTGCCATGAGTGGCAAAATATGTGGCTGAAGAATTTTATGTTGGAAGCATAGATCCCACATTAAGGGTGACGGTATGTCGTATGTGATGGCACCTCATACTATCAAACTAGTTTGCTGTCCAGTGAAGGTAGAATTGAAACATCTCCTACCGGGCCTTCACACACGTACATAATTGTCATCACTTCGCAAATTGAATTTGGATTCATCGCTGAAGATAACCTGATTCCATTCTGTTGCTGTCCAATCCCTTCAAGCCAGGCACACTTGAAACAGAGGTAATGGTAATTGGTGTCAATGGCAGTACACAGCCGCTACAGACACTCCTTCAGCCAGGTACCTTGCGATGGTATGGACTGACAAAGAGGCCCGTAATGAAGGTGTTGCCTTTGTATGGATGGCAGACAATGAGACAGTTGGCACTATGTGTGCATATGATGTGATGGTTTTCTCAATTATTGATCTGTCGAGGGTGCTCTGAACCTGATCACTATGTAACAGACCTCTCTCTTGTCCACAGCTGCTCATATTGTCTCTCTAGTGAAAAAGCATCCCTCAGAAAAATATTAAATACGCACAAACAAGTTCTGCTTACCTGTTTTAACACACAATCACACTTCATTTCTTATCATTTACATATCTGCCTGACATGTACCTTCATGCCAAAATTCATAACAATTCCATTCTTACTCCTGATGTGCAAATTTATATGGCAATGTGTGTATGTAACGCATGTACTGTTTATATACTCCTCAGAGCAGTATTGAACAAGATGTTCATATTTTGGTAATGTCATAAATTAAGGCTTAACAGCCAAAAGCCCTCCAGCCTGTGAGTGGCACTTGCTTAAAGAATTCTCTAATCCTAGCGGTAAGTGTGCATTAGCACTTTTTGTCCTGAAAGGGTAAATGAAGACACCTTCTTCTAAAAGATTACATTATGTCTGATTACTTTTACGGAAGACTTGTCATAGATTTCCAATGATAAGGGAACAAATTTCAATTACTGTGATGCCAAAATATTCTTCGTCATTTAAAAATCCCTTAACAAAATTTTTTCTTTGGTGGATAAGTGTGGAACAATTCTTCTACAGCAAACCATAACACATAATTCTATTATGAAATGCAACACCTTACTAATGCAGTCAAAGATTATTTTTTGGTTTGAGTGATGAATTTGCTTTACTAAATGCAAACCCTACAAATATTTGTATAAATAATCAAACCTTTAAATGTTCACTGAAGTACTAAAAGTCATGGGATAATATACAAATGTCCTGATTGGCAATAGCATCACATGAATGAACTATAGTTTTAAAAAAAACTAAAAAACACGCTTTAATAGTGAATCAAACTAAAAGGTAAAAAAAAAATTCTTAATATAAGAATAAAATGATTAACGAGAAAAGTAATGTCATTTGGGTAAAAGTGTGGGGTGCTTTGTATTACATTTTTACTCTAACTCAGCATTTCGGAATAGAACTAGTTAGAAATTATAACAATTAATATAGAGCACCCCATGCTTTTCCTCAATGACATTAATTTTCTCGTTAATCTTTTTATTATATTAAGAATTATTTTTTTACTTTTTAGTTCGATTCACACTATAAAAGCGTGTTTTTTAGTTTTTTAAAAAACTATCATTTATTCTTTGTTGAATTTATCCTTGTGTTTGATATTTGGAGCTGAAACTATGTGGCTACTGGAATTAGTCTTGCTCTTCAATGGATTTTAATTAATGGGTCTGAAGGGTACTTAATCTCTCCGTTTAGGGATCCTCGGATGAGTACCATACCGTTGTATTTCAAAGATTCTGTCTCTGTCGATACAGGTCTAACTATTAAAAGTGTGTAAGAAGAAGAAATATTAAATGTCAATCGTTTTATCACCTTTTAAACGTATTGCTATTATGTTAATTTGTATCACATCACTTCTAAACGTTTTGCTTTATCAACTTGAAAAAATATTTAGCAGTTAGAACACACATCAATTTATCACCTTTTAAATGTATTGCTGTAATTTTGATTTGTATCATCACTTCTAAAAGTATTGCTTTATAAAAATAAAAAGTATTTAGCAGTTAGAACATAATATTTTTTTTTCACATGCACGAGTCTTTTTTTTTTATATATATATATTTCCATTTTCAGAAAAACTAGACTTATATTATGGTAAGAAATTGCTACCTCACCCACCCTCTCCTTTCTCACATAAAGAACACTTTTTTTGTTTTATTTGTATTAATAACAAGCGCTTTCATTTTTAGGGTTGCACCTTTTTAAGATGTAAGGTCTTTTAGTTGCCATTTCTGGAATTAGTCACCAAATCTAGATATGGTATATGCAATTAATCATCAAATCTGGAAACGATATAATGAATTAGTCACCAAATCTTGAATTCCTTATTTTTGAGGATCCTGATCTGGACAATGGAACAAAACTATGAAATTATTGTATTGTCATCGGTCCCTGACAAGTGTGCAAGATTTTGAATTAATCTGACCTTTTAAAGTGGGTAAAAATTGAGTCCAAAGATTCCATTACATACAAGTGAAACTTATAAAAGCGTGTTAAATATATATGAATGGGTGCAATGTGGTTTTTTTTATTTGATTTTGGCTGTATGATGAGAATTAACATATTTTTAATGCAGAATGCTAGATGCATTGGACATACTACTTCAGAAATTGTTAAGGAATTTAACTTTCTTCGTTTCAATGTTTAGTGTATCAGGAATATATAATTTCAAACCTTACTTCCCAAAATGGATAACATAGGAGGTGACCCAGTCTACTTAATGACTGATAGAGTAGTAAGTGTTACCAGACAAGCAATACTGCATCAAGTAAAAGTAACAATAAATGCAGCGTGTGTGATAGATGTGTCCATGAGAATAGTGCAGCAAACTATTTGGTCCTAATGGGATATGAAAGCAGAAGATTGACTCCAAAATGCCTTTACTAACAGCATCCTGCACTTCTGCTGGTTCTTGATCATATGAACCCTAGATGACTGGAAAATCATTGCTTAGTCAGAGAAATCATGATTTCAGCTTGTAACAGCTGGTAATTGGCTTCAAGCATGTTGCAGATTCTACAAGGTTAGAAACCCAAGTTGTCAACAAGACACTATGCAAGCTTATATGGATTTCTTGTTTGGGGGAGTTGCTTTTATATAGTGTAGACCAAGTCCTATGGTCAATTTGATCTAATATGTTTGGAAATTGTTATGTTCAGCTACTCAAGGACCATTTGCAATCATTTATGGGTTGCATGTAGTCAATGATAGAATTTTTTCAAAATGTCAGTACGCTATATCATTGAGCCAAAATTGTTCATGGATTAATTCCAACAAATGGGTTTGGTCACCTAAATCAGTGCTCCTCCACCTTTTTATCGCTGCAGACCGGTCAATGTTTGATAATTTTACCGCGGCCCACTGAAGGTGAAACACGTTGATTGTTTACATTTTATATTGTTTTGATTTAACATTTTTAATTTATTTACATTTAAATATGCCTTCAAAATAAAATATAGTTACACCAAAAATGAATTAAAGTGATTTAACGTGGAATATAAAGAGATTTCCTTGGAAAGTTAAGCAAATCCGAAAGAAATGCACCACTTTAAATAAAATGGCTGTAGTTTAATGTTCGTTAGGTGGCCCAGCACTATTTGATCTGTGGACCGGGTATGTGAATCACTGACCTAAATTACTGAACATGGATTCCTTTGAACATATATAGGATATCAATGAAAGGTCAGTTTGTAAATTCTTACATCAGCAACACTTTCACAAATATTAATGACTTTGGTGAAATATTTCTTCAGGGGATTGAGACAATGACGCGTTGAGTTGCTGTATTTTGCTGGATTAAAGGAAATCCCACATGATACAGGATATTCCATTACTTTTTAACACTCCATTGTTTTCATCATTGGCCAAATCTAGAGTTACACAATGAAAAGAAATTAATTTTATATCTTATGAAAACATTAGATCTTATCAAATGAATTTCAGTTATAATCTGTTTTCTAATGCAACTGGGATGAAATATTTTGAAGATAAGATGCAGAACTTCAAATCATTGATTTCATCAAAATCAATGAATTTCAATTTAGACTTGATTCTGCTGGTAAGTAGGAAAAAATACTCTGAGATAGAATTGAAGATTGTCACCTTGGCCACTATTGTGGAAAGATTTCTCACTACACATTGGTTGCATATGTACATTGATTGTTCTTCTACTAATGCTCTGTGCTGTTCATAATGCTGGTGTAGGTAGGTTACTCTCGACACTTATGCTTTAAAAAAAGCTGTTGGTGCAAATTGTTCCAACTTTGATGCTGAAGTGGATGCAGTCCAACTGGCTTTGACTGAAATCTCTTAAAGAGATTATTAGAACATTGTGATCCACAATGATTTTCATGCCATTATATCAAAGCAATTTCTTCAGTCCTGTTTTCAATAAGTGGACTTGGACATCGTAGCCAATTATTAATTAATTTTTTGATAGACAATGTTTACAATTTCACTTAGAAGTGGATTCCAAGTCATTGTGGAATCATGGGTTATGAGTTTGCTGACGCACTGGCCAATGCTGTCTCTAACCTTCCCCAACCTGATCCTCCTGTTTGTTTCCATAGTGTCAAAAGAATCATCAGTTCTAGATTTATGGCTCATTTTCAGGAAAGATCCATTCCTTGGTATCTGCTTAGACCTGTCGCTGTCGCCAACATTTGAATTATAACTGGACGACTATCTCATTAAACACCTATGTAAATGTGGTTTTAGCAGATGCTCCAACTTGCCCTTTGTGCAGTGCTACAGACATATATGGGGACCATTTGGTCTTTTGTTCCAGATTCAGAGACACAACAGCAGCTACTAAAGGCAAAAAATTGTAGATTTTATTATGTCTGTAAATTGTATTGGGCTGCCTGTCATGGCTAAGTCTGGTGTAGGATTGAAAAAAAAATTATTTCATCCAATAATTGATTAAAATTAAGGTGGGTTATTTATATACCTTTGTTTAGATAATAAATAAATTATGAATGCATTCAAATCATTCATAGGTATTGAACTCACTTTTGTGAAGTATGCAATAGCCATTGATGACTATTTAGCTTCTATTGATAGGGATCAAACTGAGTCCAAACAAAGTATTTTATCCATATATAGCAGAGAGAAAGACATGAAAATTAACTTTTTATATTTCCTTTTCAATTGTTAAGCAGCATTGTTGTTGCTTTAATGCAAGAATATTGTTTTATATTAATTTCTTATTGTTATTTACTGTTGGCTGTAAAAAGTCTTTAAAATAATATTTTCACTAGCTTGCTCCTTGGCTCTTAAATTAGTGATTCTTGATTAAACTGCCTGCTAAATTAAAGCATAATTGGTTGGGGACAAAAGTAATTACACATTTTTTAAAATTCGCCTATCTTAAAGATAAGTAAAATGTAGGTAAGAAGTTATGTGCTGTTTATTTTTGCTTACTAAAGTTTGGTATGAATTCTGTTTCGTCTTAAAAAGGATATTTTAAAATTAATTTGAATTCTTTAAGGAATATAGACTAAAAAAAATAAATAAATAAAAAAATTAAAAAAATACAAAAGAGGGAAATATAAACTTTAAAAAAGAATTATTACTCTTTTCTTACCTTTTCATATTTTCTTATCTTCTAGACAGGTACTTGGGAAATGAAATTCCTGTTCCACTTATAAATTCAGTTTGAACAGAATTGTTGCATTTTTAATTGAAATAGTTTTAATTAATTATTAATATTATAGCTGTGGCTAGGGTCTTGAAAAACATTAAATCCGATTGTTTGGATTTTTTTATATCAATTCCATTATTTACTGAAAAAAATGTTCTCTGAGGACAGGGGGGGGGAAACAACTTCAGCAATATTTTGATCAGCAATCTGTAATTGAAATGTTATGACATTTATGTTGATTTTCTAAAATCTATTCCATGCCTTTTATAGCATCTTCCATTTGTTTAATTCCTGTGCAATATCTAATAATCTTGCCTAGTGATTTTTTTTTAATTTATTAATAGTCAGGCACTGTCTGACAATATTATCCAGTGCAACGATTGTTGAATATAGTTATTTCATGATAGATATATATTAAATTAATAAAATACTGTAATTATACTTTTAAAGAAGACTAGAATGATAATTCAGTATATTTAATAAAAAGTCTTGGAGAAAAATTTTATATCTTAATGTAATTTATCGTTTTCTTAAGGTTAATGTATTAATCTTATGAAATATTTTTTTTAAAAAAATGTACATTTTAGATTATGCATGATGAAAATGTGCATTATATTTAATGAAGTAAAATTTTGTCTGAATTTTTTTCTTAATAATAAAGAAAGTACTGATGACAGAGAAATAGGAATTAATAACTATAACTAAGATGCCTAGTTATATTTCTGTATAGTCATAGAATATATATATATATGTACATTTTGATAATCTGAGCCTGATAAAACTATTCTACACAAGCTGGTATACCCGCTCTTCACACATGTAAATTGAAAAATTAAGCAATATAGATTGAAGGATAATAATTTTACGTGATTTGCAAATTAAATTTTAAAAAAAAAAAAGCTTTTTGTGTTTATATCTCAGCTGAACATAAAAAAAAAAACTTATTTTTTTTAATTTTTTAGGTCTGTAGCTAATAAAATTTTAATAGCTAACAAAATTGATTATTTATTTATAACTAACTGCCTGTAACTCTCTTGTCAGTCGATTTTTGAAAACATCTTCCTAAGCTGATCTCTGCTCAGCAAAAGTAACACATTTTGTAACAATGTAATAGTGTAAATAATGCTTAAAATAGTGTAAATAATTTATATCTAGAAGTGTAATATGTTAGTATTATTTTCTGTTGTATTTTATTTTATGTTAAAATCTTCCCACCACCTCTCCCTTTAAAACACTGGCGCAGCTACTTCTGAGGGGGCCCTTTTTAGATATGATAACCCTATTAGTTAGACTGTAGTTACACATGTTGGGGCCGCGTATCATTGATACGGCGGTAGCTACGCCCCTGCTTCGAAATATAGTTTTATTTTGAAATAAAAAAAATAGTGATTGCAACTGATCAAAGGAATAAATTTAAAGTGAGCGCGCACTGAGGCATGGCGTAGATAAAACAAGAAGGGAAAGTTTTGCTTCGCACAAAAAAGATAGATTTTTGCTGTCGCGTGCTTTTTTGCAGATGGCAGATTTTTTTCCCCCTACTTTCTTGATAATTATCGTTATATTTTGGAAACTCACACTATATCATTATAAATTATAGCCTATGTGTTATTCTGATGAATAAGCTATATTATTGCAACGTTTCATTAAAATCCATTCGGTTGTTTTTTCCGTGAAAGAATAACAAACATCCATACAAACTTCCGCGTTTATAATATTAGTAAGGATTATGCTTATATAAAAAGATTTATTTCTTCAATTTTTGATTATATTCAGCCGATAGTCTTAAATAATCATTGAAAATGCTTTTATTTAGTTTAATATTAGTTCGTAGTATTTTTACATTCCTTCAAATCAATTTATAATGGTAGCACTTCCCTCTACTTCACTTAAATAAATTGTTGACATTCTCGTTATTTGGCTGGTGTCTTTTTCAAAAATTTTTTGAATGTTCCTAATGTATATTTATGATTTTCGAACATGAAATATTCTGTAGAAGGTAATTTTTTTATTTGAATTTTGTGTAGTACTATGAATAGTTTTTCCATCGATTTTGTTTTTCTGTTAACTGTAACCGCGTTCTCTCATTCTTACGGTGCATAGCGAGTATAGAGAACGCGAAGTGAATTGTGCATTTTGATAAGAAAAAAAATAATAACATCTTTCTTTCCTTGTGATTTATATGACCATAGGTAATTGTACTAGTGTTTTATATTATTTGATTGAGGTCCTTGATTAGTTTATTTTGTAAATATTAAAGTATATTGTTTGAAAATCATATGCTGTAACGTAAGTACCGGTTTCCAAAAACATTTTGAGACACGATGCGTTATTTAAATTTTTAAATTATATTCTGATGCAATTTAGCTCACTTCATTCTTATGTATTTGATAGTTAAATCGCGTTTATTCTTTATTTGAATTATTGGAATAGTTTATAGCGACACATTAAAGCTTTATCACTGACAATTAAGCCTTAAAACTAGGAAAATGCATTGATAAATTGCGTTATGGTATATTTACCTTGCATAGCTTTTATTTTGTAGTTCACAGAATAGTGTTTATGCGTACTTTAGTTTCCAATAGTATTAGAAATTCTAGATCGCTTTTTCAAGGAAGCGATTCCAGCAAATGAACGTGTATGCGATTTTAAACACAATCTGAATCGGATAAAATTTCGATGAAAAATATCTTAGATAAAGAAAATATTAATTATTTTCTCAGGGTAATTTAAATTAGTGAAATCATAAATGCTTAGTTTATATTAGCATATGAAATATTACACATAATGAAATGTTTGTTGCATTTATAGATTTTTTAAATACATTTGGTTGAAAAATGTATGATTCTTTAGATGCATTTTAACTTATTATAACTAGAGCTAAATCATTCTTGATTGTCATATTTAATTATTTTCTTGGTCAGTAATTTTACCTACAAGATTGGTAGTTTCAACAAGTGACACATTATGGAAGAGAAAAATAATCTTAAAACATCTTGATGTTTATTATTTGCTGTTGTCAATACTTTCAGCAAATTGTGTTAAAGTTTGTTTCATTGCTGGAATAAGTGCTTAACAGCAAGAAAAAGCTGTAATATTGGCAACGATATGAGGTTAACAAAGTTCTGTTTTTGTGATTATTTTTTTAAATGTTTATGAATAGTTGGTTTTGGTTAAAGTGTTAGCATTGATTTGTTAGGAAACCAGGAATTGTAAAAAGCCCCCCAAAAATCTGTAGCAATTGTATAAAATCATGACAAAGAATAAGAACAACATAGACAACTATAAAACAGAGAGGAAAGTCCTAGTCAAACCTACTGATTTTAGTTTTTCAATCACAATGTGGTCGCAAGGCAAAATCATTTTGAAGCATGTCATAAATAATGAATTTTGTCATAATGATACAAATATTCGAGTAATTTAAATCTCAAACAACTAAATTATCATAAATAAAGGAATAATTAATTTAATTGAATCAATCTGCTATATATGTTAAAAATGGGGGGAACACTTATTTTTCTTACAAGATATAACCTTTTTGGTTCTTGGGTATTAGCCTCACTGCTGCCTAATTGACCCCCATGCAAATTGCGCCATTTTCCACCAAAATCAACGACTACTTTGGGTGTTTTTTTTGTTTTTTTTAATGTACAGCATGTTAATTTTTGTTTTGATATGACATTATTTGTGTGGTGACGCTAATACACAAGTACTTCATTTTCTATCAGAGGGCACACAACATGAAGATTTTCACTAACTGTTATGTAATCCCCTTTTTAAATCATCATAAGTTTATTTTTGCTTGCTCAGAATCAATTCAGCATGTATGTACTCAGTTCAAAGTTCTGGCTTTCTTCCCTTTTTCATTTTATACAACAGTGGTTAGTCATAGTACTATCCAATCAGTTAACTACAAAAGAATGAGAACCATTAGAAATAAAAGTTTCATTTTGACTATTAATCGGTAAATTCAACATAAAATTCATTTCTCATAACCACTTACTCAAAACATCCAAATGGATAACCATCTTTGTAGCTGACTTAATGTTAAGTTTTAATTAACTGATTAAGATGTCTAATTAAAAAAACAATAGCAAACTTCAAAAGAATGATCCTAACCTAGTTTGTAACAGTAGGAGCTACCAGAATTCTCAACTCTTGCTGAAGACTATTTGCATTAAATTCATTCCTTTTTAGAGTATTGAGTGTATTTTAAAATCCTATTTGTTACAAATAACTATTAAATTCTTTTTTGGGATCTTGAATAATATACCTGAAAATTGTTTTTAAAGTGTGCCAAAGTGCCCCAATCTATTATATCTACACTATTAAAATTCGTAGGTAAGCAAACGTATCTGTATGAATCTATGCTTCCATATTTTAAAAGAAACCACACCACGCAGAAACTCGACGGAAGTATCAAAATTTCGGGAAAGATCATAGGAATCCGTTTTCACCATTTATATTCCAATTAGTTAAAAGATATTAATTAAAAATTAATATCCCCTCGACGTTTTTAAAACGCTGTCTAATTTTTTTCATTAGACTCGAACAAAAGGTAATTACAGATTCGGAAAGATCATTTATTTCTTCTCAACATGGTATAGTTTATTTTACAAAATATTTATATTTTCTATTTCTTACGATTTTTTTTTATGAGTCGAGATCAATACGTTTTTATGAATAAGATTTCTAAATCGCTTGGCTTAAAGTTTTTTGTTTAAAAATTACAGTTTGCAATTGATGTATAAAGTTTGAAAGCATTAACTTAAAACTGAAGCCCGAAAAAAAGAATTTTACTTTAGCAAATTCTAACTTATATATGTTTAATCAAACATTCAGAAAAAAGCAATCGTTTCAATAGCTATCTGTAAATTTTTCTTTTATTTATTACTTATAGAAATTTGATTTTAATAAATATATATATGTTTTTCTAAAAGGATTATTTCTATCATTTCTTACTAAATTAAGTATTTGTTTATTTAAAAGCACATCCTTCATTATTTTGGATCCAAATACATTTTAGAGACATTTTTAAGCTAACAAATATGTAATGATTGATTCGTGAAAATCTGAAATCTTATTTTATTATTTTAGATTCTTAGAAACTAACTATTATTAAAAAATGATGAACGCTTTTTGTTTTACTCTTAGCATCAGAATCGTTTTCTTTTTACTGCTTCACATTAATTTTTTAATTCTAATGCAATATTCTTTTTTATAAGTGATACATTGAAATTTGAAGCTATATCTTATCTGCGAGAAGGAGGGGGAGATAGAATAATAATTTTATACTAAAAAAAGAACCTGTTTGGTCTAGAGAGGGGAAGAAACCTGTCTTAAATCAAAAATAAGTGGAATGGAACAAATTTCGAAAAAGGGAAATTTTTTGACATAAGTTTAGAAATCATTCACATTGTGCACGTACAAACACACAGAAATGCTGTGTCATGAGGAAAAGAGAAAACCCGAGCAACGTTGGCTAAGCAGTGGGGGGTGGAAGTGATTTTGAAAATGAGTATTAGAAGTGCTGATTTTGTGAAGGAAAGGGAAAATTTATATAAAAGTAGAGATAGCCCGTGCAATGCCGGGCCATGCAGCTAGTGTATATATATATTTCTAAATAATGTGTGTGGTTTTTGTTCCTTTATTTGTTAACCAAATTGCTACTGAATGATTGAGTATTTGGATAAGTATGCAGACATTTCCTAGGAAATTTCAACTTTGTTGCCTAGACCTTTTCAAATCTACAGGGAACACCGTATTATTTGTGTGAAAAATAAAAAGATTACTCATTAGGTAAAAATATTTTTTTTGGATCACAATCAAAAAGGTTGGAAGGTATTCCAAGCCTTAAAATGGTTTAATTGAAGCATATATTCATTATATTGAAAGCAATTGTTTCTTTGTTATAAAGGTTAATCTATCTGTACAAATAGGCAACTTGTTCTAAGTTCTTCAAGTAATTGAAAAGTAACAGTAAAAGCTTCTTTATTATTTGGATTGTGATATCTGTAAAACCCATCACCTTAGACATAATATTCTTAAGTGTAAAACTTTAAAAATGTATAGTTTTCAAAAATAATTAGGAGAAATCTCCCCCCTTTTTTTCAATTGTTAGCAAAAGCAAATTTGACTACTTAAGATATTTTTGTTTCAAAATATATGATAGTACAAAGGTAGAAACCATATCAGCTAAACTTGTATCTAGAACAAACCAGATTAATTCAAAAGGTTGGTATTAATGTGGAAAATAAACGGTTTTCTTATTTTATAAAGATCTTTAGTAAACAATCAAACTTATCGATTTATGTAAAAAATTAACAAATGAATGTTAAATTCGAGATCTTATAAGGAAATGATTTTAAAAAGTAATACTTAATATACGTTTAAAAACATTCTGCTGAAATTGAAACTGATATAACTTAAGGAGTTTTACATATTCAACTGTATTTTTACATTACTCGAATAAATTGCAAAATCATGCAGCTATTACAAATATTAACTTACTAGAAGCATCCCAAAATGTCGTCATAAGAAAACTCACGAATGCCCGATGGTTTATGAGGAATGCAGACATTAGGCCTGCCCTTCACCTCAAAACCATCCGGGAAACTATAAAGAAACTTGCAATAAAATTCTACGATAATATTGAAACAATTGATAACAGAACCCCCCCTTAGAAAAATCGAAACTTATACCCCAAACCCCAACTTTAATAGACCTAGAAATATTTTAATTTAAAATTCAACTCTCCAATTCCCAAGATTAACTTTTTAGTCAAATTTCGCCCGATCCCGCCCCCCACGCGAGCTGCTGCCTCCTGATTGGTCGAGCAAAAACTTAAATACGGCCGTTCCGACGGCCACTTACTCCCGGTAAAGTAGGAAAGGAGTCTGTTTGCGCTGACCCCTTCCCCTGCCGCGCCGGTATATCCTCTCTTCCGCCGACTCGTTTCTCCGCCTGCGGAAAACCAGAGCTCGGTAGGCCCAGATCCACTCATTCATTTTAATTTCACAATCATTAAATTTTAAAATAACTTTAAATCAAATATAAACTACTTAAAACTATAAAAGGGCAAACTATCAAACAAATGTCACTCCCCAACTACTGACTGAAAGGAGATTTAGATTCCTGCAGGAATCAGGCGCTCCATCAAGCCATCAACACCTACGTAAGATTTTTTTTTAAGCTACAATTTCTCTGAAGACTTTTTTTTTTCTAAAATCCCCCCTCCTTTCCTTCTGCTGGATGATGATGGGCAGAAATATGTGGAGTAATGTTAAGGCTGTTGCATAACACATTTTTGGATTGGACTGGGGAAAAAAATGTCTGTTTTAATGAAAATTTGCTACATTGCAAATCGAAATGTTTTTTTTTTTTTAATTACATTTAAAATTTCAAAATATTTCATCACTAAATGATTTTTCCACTTGAACATGTGAAATATAAACTCGTTTAGTAGTACAGTGTTGAAGACTACATATGGATCTTAATTTATACCAGAAATAATAGATCAATTCTGATAAAAATGAGTAGTTAATAAAATATGTTGTTCTTATAGTATGAAAGAATCAGAATGCAATATTAATTTGGAATCATTTTTGTAACTGAAAAAATTATTCTGATTTTGTGTCCTGTTTGACATGAGAAGATGCCTTAATAGAAAAATAACTAATTGTTGAACTGAAATATTTTTGCTTGTTTTGTTCTATTTAAATATTTGTGTTGAAAATCATCTTTGTTTAATATTAGACTTGTTTTAAGTAATATTTTCTACATATTAATAAAATATACTTATTTAAGTATACCAAAATTATTAGTTTCCTTATCTAGAGCCTTAGTGGGGGGTTCTTTGCTTTTTCATATTTTTGAAAAATGAAAGTAGTGGTTTGAAATATTTTGGCTGCCTTTTTAATGGCTGTGTATAATTCTTTTTATTCTGAATCGGCACTTTTTTAAAATTAAGAAGGAAAACTGAAATTTCCTGTACCGCTGCCAATTCAAAAAATGCCAAATGCTGTCATCAGTATTATGTTTGCACATACACTGGGGAATGGTTTCCACTATTGGCTGAATATTGTAACATTTGGTGGCATCTTTTGATTTTATGAATTTGGTCAATGGTATAATATTTATGTACCTTATTTTCTCTAGTAGATAGTCAAACAATTTTTACCTGTGTGTTAAAATTTATTTTAATTTAATTGTAGTAAAAGATTAGGCACATTAGGACTTATTTCTTTAAATATTAAATTTTCGTTTGTTGTTTTGTATAAAAGTAAAGAATCTTTTTGCATTTAGAGGCCCCATTTTAATAAAATAAAAAAGGAAACTGATTTAGGTGCATTTTTTTGCTTTGTGTAGACATTTTTAAATTTAGTTAAAGATTTATATTATGTGTCATTTCAAGTAAAAATTATGTTATAAAATAAAGAAATGCAGTAGAAATATTATATTAGTAACTCGTAAAAATCTAACATCGAAACAATATAATTTTTTTAAAACTTAAATTAGTGGGATGTTTTTATTTGTTTCTTGCTTGAAAATAATTGAGTATTGTGAAACGCAAAGAAAAGAATTTTTTACTCAGTAAGTTACTATATTACTACTACCAAGATACAAAATAAATCTCAACCTTCCATGTCTTTTTGTGAACATTGATACAAAATAAATCTCAATCTTCCATGTCTTTTTGTGAACATTAATAGTACAAAAATAGTTTTTGAGTAGAGATTAAGTAACATATCTGGTAGTGTTGCTGCTTTGCTCAAGATCAATGATTCCCAAAGTGGACTATATCGACCCCCAGGGGTCTAGATGACCAGCAAAGGGTCCACGTTTGCTTAAAAATAACTTGGGGGGTTTATGAGATATAAATGGAGGTCCAGGATAGTGGCTCTCATTAAACCAGATCATGACTTTAAAAGAAAAATCAAGTTGAAACCCGATTTACTTATTTAACAGATGTATTTACTAAATCTAAGGTGGTTAATTTACAGTTCCAAATCCACAGCATGAATTGTATTAAAACATGGACCATCATTTCAGCATTTCTTGTCAGAATTTAGCTAAAGGAGTATGAAGTTGTGTGTCACGAATTTTACCAGTTTCTCGATTTTTCACAGACAATCTGCCGGGTAAATGATGTTCAACATTTAAATGCCTTTTATTCAGATATTGAAACTAGATTGAAGTTTCAGTGCAGTTGCCTGACTCCGAAAAAAAAATCTGGACACTACTAACCCATAAAATTTAGGATTAAATCTGATAAGATTGATACCAAAAATGTTGAAAATTTGTTATTGAAACACCAGATTCATCCTTCTCGTTAAAAGCATATGTTTGTTACTCAGTTATTTTATGTATGATTTAAACACTATTTCAATACAGTTAGAAATTTAAATCTTTTAAAGTAAGTAGCATTGTACTATCTGTCAAAAAGACATTTAAGTGGATAAATTTGCGTAAGATAAATTAGGTAAGTAGAGGTCTACCCTAAACCGAAAAACATGGCAAGGGGTCTATGAGACAAAAAAGGTTAGGAACCTCTGTTCTAGATTATCTGTTATTTGAAATATGCTACTGGCTGTGAGAGATTGCCAACAAATATTGAAGCTTACATTTTATACCATTTATTTAATTTTTCAAATTGACATTTTCTAAGTAAGGGAATATTATATAATTCATGGTTTTAACTTTTTGGAGACTGCACAAGTCACTCCACTTATGGTTTTTAAAAATCTACGACAAAAAAGAGATTTTGGTATTTACGTATTATCACAACCATGTTGTCGATGTTATATAAAATGAAGCAGATGGTTACTGATTCTGGGTGTACAGCACATGTGAAATCAGTGTTGCCAACTTGGCATTTTATCTTGAACATTGACATAGTTGTGATAGTACCTGGGTACCAGAGGTTTTTTTTTTAATGAAGGAGGATGTAGTACTTTTCTGTTAAGCACTGTTGGACTTTTGAATTATTTTTTAAAAACTGCAAAAAGAGAAAAGGAAATATCTTTTAAACAAGAGGAATGGGTAATACTTTTCTGTTAAAGCACTCCACTTGGGAATCCTTAAAATATTATTTTAGTTAGGCTTCTTAGTGATAATTTTGTCAAATTTTTTTGACAAGACTCTTGTAGAAATCGGGAGGGAATATCCAATATATTGAGCCAAAGACATTTAAAAAAATCAAGCTAGTGCACAAAAATATCTGTATCTAATATTGAATAAAATAATTATATGTGTAACAATGTTAGGAGGTGAAAATCATTTTCATAACTGTTAAAGTGGATTCTGCGTGTTAGTTTTGTCAATGTTTGTTACAAATCTACTTGTAATCTGGCTTGCTAAGACAATCATTTCATAACATTCTTTTGAGATCAAGGTATTTTGTAACATAATCGGAAATGTAGAAGTTACTCTAAAAATTAAGTTATTGATATTGTATATGTCAGTTTTCAAACCTAACTGTATATAAATATCAACTTTGCTGAGATGAATATATGAGCATCACAACCTTTGACAAAGTGTCTTTGTTATTCATCACTCTTTATCTTACTTTCAATGCTTTCATTATTAATATGAAACTTAATTTTCAGAACCATTTTTATGTACCTGATTGTGCTAAATGTCTCCATGTCAAAAAATGTCATGAAATACTGTTTGCTTGACAAACCAAAGCTTTTTAGCATTTTGGGGAGGGGAAGCAGATAACATGACAAAAATGAGCTGAAATTACTATGATGATTATTTTTATTAAAAATATAGCAGTATTTATTTTATTACTTATCATAGAAATGTTTTGCATAACTTCTGTTAAATTTGGAATAAACAATTAAAGAATGTATTTACAAGAATTTATGAAATCATTTTTTAAATTATATTTTAATATTTAGGTTGTCAGAAATCATTTTTATTTTTTTATTTAGGGAAACAATATCATCTCCCAGATCCGACCCATCACCTAAGATGGAACCAGCTACCCAATATTCCAATGTAAGTATATATATATTGTATAAATAACCTTATATTTTCAAAATTCTTCTAAGTTCCTCCCCCTCCTGCATTTTCTGTTCTAATATTTTTTCGCTTTTGCTAAAAATTAAGATGTTCTAATTTGCTATAATGCTACTGAGAAACTTCGTGCAAGCTTGTATCAATAGCTTTCTTGTTGAATATTAAAAACTATGTGTAATCTATAGGTATTAGTTGCAATATTTATTTGATATTCCTTTAGCTTTGAAAAACTTCACATTTTGAGGTTATTTAATTGCGCACTTGATAAATTGACAATGGCTTTTCACTATCCAGCAATACTTCGTTAATGAAATTCATCATACTTCATAAGTTAAAACTGTCATTTTAAACTAAGATTTTAGGGTTTATATGTATTATCAATTTCACATTCACCTTGATAGATAAACATCTTGCCATAGTGATCTACATAGCCAGATTCAGCCAATTTAGTAGCACATTTCTAAAAATGATAACTATTCTGCTTCATTTATTGTAGGATTGTTCAAAAAATATTTTGTGTTAAACAATCATAAAATACTTTTGTACAATTGATTTTTCTGTGATACATGAGTAATTGTATAGAAAAAATTCAAAGGCTCAGTAATTAATTTTTTTAAAAAAAAGTACAAAATGTTTTTATTTGTTTAAATACCATAAAGCAGCATTTCTCAACCTTTTTATCGCAGTAGACTGCTCAATGTTTGATACATTTACGTCAGCCCACTTAGGAAGGAAGGACGTTGATTGTATAGATTTTAGATAGTGCTTTGATAATTTTATTTCATTGTTCTTAAACATGCCTTCAAAATAAATTAAAGATGCACTATAAAAAGGAATGCAAAGTGATTCAACATTTTAAATCTACTAGAACCCTGAACTTGTTTCTTTGCACAGAGAAGGTTCCAGCTGAGGT
This sequence comes from Trichonephila clavipes, assembly GCA_019973935.1. Lineage (NCBI taxonomy): Eukaryota > Metazoa > Arthropoda > Arachnida > Araneae > Nephilidae > Trichonephila > Trichonephila clavipes. The sequence goes on along the minus strand of BMAU01010583.1, from coordinate 571,116 downwards.
TAACAGGAGACAAGGACACCTGAACTTTATTGCTTATGTCCAGTTTATTCCACTCTTTTGTTTTGGTTGTTGTTACTACAGAAAACCCCGCTTCGCACAAATAGATTGTCAGAAATAGTAATAGGGTTTTAAGTGCTGCCATGGCAATCTCAGGGTATTCCATTATAACTAATCCAGAACATCGACGAGTTGTTATTTCGAATGTAGTTTTAAGGCCATCATTTACAATCTCCAGCAGTTGATCTTGCACAGACATGTTAGATTCACCTGATTTGTTGACAAATAGATCATGAGTCCATTTGTTACCAGTTTGTGGTAGGTTTTTTTCTCTCTCTCTTTTGTGGCTGGGAAGCAGTGCTCTCAAAAATCAAATGTTTTTTAAGAAAAATAAAGTTAAATAGTAGTTTTTCTATGTTCAGTAATTATCATTAATGGTAAAATACAACTGAGGTGGGAAATTTGTTTGTGACATTTTTTTCTTGAGGATAATCATTAATATACAGTTTTCTATGTTATCACTATACTAGAATTAAGTAGGAAAACAGCATTTTCAATCATTGTGGAGAAAGAATGCAGTTTCTGTGACAAAACTTCCTCAATTACCAAATTTAATGTTAAATATTTGCTTTGAGATGACTAGAGCATACTATTAGTTTTAGTTGAATACCTGCCTAGATTGTTCATCTTTTCTCATTTTCATCAGCTCTGATATTTTTCTCTTTGTAGCTCTTACTTATCATTTTGTGTTCACAACCACCAGAAAATAAGTAAAGGAAAACCTTATAACTCGCTGCCGTTAAGTTTTTAAAAGGTTCATGGAAGTTTGTCCTTTTTCTTGCATATAGTATTCCTGGCTGATTTGTTGTTGGTGAGGTTTCATAGAGTGAAACATTTTATTTTTTTCTGCTGTAGAAACTTTCTTGAACTATAATCATTTTTTACTTTGCATGTGTGTGTATTCTCTACATGTCATGTTGCCAAACGATTTTAATTATTACTATGACGGTCTAATTAAGGAAGACTAGTATACTTTGATACTTATAAAGAACTACTTGGTATACCCATTCTTCCCATGGGTGAATTGAAAAATTAAACACAATACAGATTGAAGGATAAAGAAGTTTTTAATGAGTTAATTTTACTTGAATTGCAAATTGAATTTTTTAAAAAAAGCTTTTTGCATATCTCAGCTGAACATTAAAAAAACATATTTGTTAAATTTTAAGTCTGTAAATCTAATAGCTGATAAAAAGGATTTTTTTTTTATTTATAACTTCTTGTAACTCTCTTGTGGGTCGATTTTTGAAAAGACCTTCCTAAGCTGATCTCTCCTCAGTAAAAGTAAGACATTGTTATAAATTTTGTGTAATGAACACTAAAATATAGTGTAAATAATTGTGGAGACCCCTCTGGGTCTCACCTTGGACACCAAGATTAATTTGAGTCAAAGAACCACTAAAAAAAAAAGAGCCATTTTGTTTAATAATATTTATTATTTCAATTTCTCAAAAAAAAACTAATAACATATAATACTTTTATGTTACGTCAAATAAAGGGATTTACCTTTAAACTAAATTAAATTACGAATTATGCAACTAATTAATAATTACGCTCAAGATCAAGTAAGGTTTACAGAAATAGGAGGTCCGAGAAATACACGTGCTCGAATTCTTAAATTTCATTAACTTTAACTAATTCGACTAAACTAACGCTTATTTTAAGCGTAAGTAAATTATATTTACCGCTGACTGTATCAGCTTTCTGGTACTTCTGTAGAATCGCAGCAATACTTCTTCACTATCCTAATATTCTGGAATCCTCTAAGATTGAGGTTAAAGTTGCTGGCTCAATAGCCTTCCATCATCTACATTGCTAGCTTACAACGCTCGGCTTAAATACCTTATCTAATTTGCATATCCCATTCATCTCTTTGGAGTTGATTGGAAATAAACGTGAATTTATATTCCCCAAAAAGACGCCTAAGAAGATTAGTGGAAAGGTTCCGTACAAATTCGTCACATAATGTATATCTGGAAGTGTAATACGTTAATATTACTTTCTGTTGCATTTATTCTTATGTTAAAATCTTGCCACAACCTCTCCCTTCTAAATCTAATTTTATTCTGAAATAATAATAAAAAATAGTGATTACACTGGTCTAAGCAATAAATTAGAAGCGGGCGTCTGGCATAGAAAAAACAAAAAGGGAAGGTTTTGCTTCACACATAAAAGATAGATATACGTGGTCGCAGACTTTTTTGTATGCATGAAACTAACAGATTTTGCAGCGCAGCCAGAGTAGCTTGCAGATTGCAGAAAATTTTCCCTACTTGGCAATTATCGTTATATTTTGGACACTTCACACAATATCTTTATAAAGTATAGCCTATGTGTTATTCTGTTGTATAAGCTATATTTTTGTAAAGTTTCATTAAAATCCATTCAGTTTTTGCATGAAAGAGTTACAAACATACATCCATACAAACTGTCACGTTTATAATATTAGTAAGGATGTTATACTTTTATAAGATTTTGATTTGTTACCTTAACCCATAAGGCAATAAAATTGCATTTTGTGATGCATGTCGTACTGATATATACATGGCATTGGCACAATAGCCATTATGATATTGTCCATCATGTGAAAACTCAAAGCATGTTGTAAATAACAAATTATATAAAAAAGATTATTTTAAGTCAATTCCTACTTTGATTGAGAATAGAAAGTATTTTATTAATGATTGAAAATTTGAACAAGATAAATATATATATATAGGGAGAGAGTGAACTAATTGTAGGAATTGAAAAAAGAGCATTATTTGTCTGCATTGTTGTAGCAATGCACACCCAATTTGGCTGAAAAATCGGTTTTCGACACCAGCTTTTGTCATTGTTACAATAATGGAGAAAATCCAAGTTGGTGTTTAAAACCGGTAACTAATTTAATTTAATTAATGAATTAAAATATTTGAAAAAATGTATTAACATCAAGTGCCATCCACTACAAGTTTTAAAAAATTTATTTGAATTTGATTGGATGACTAGAAAGTATTTTATTAACGATTGAAAATTTGAACAAGATTTGCTAATAGTAAGAATTTAAAAAATTGAGCAACATTTGCTTAAATTTGGATCAGTTTTCCAAAACTGATGGTCAATCAAATATATTGAAGACTGAAGTACTGCTTATATCTTTGAAAATATGATGTACCTGACTACATGTGATCATGCTGATCCTGTTTGTGGAAAACATTTTGAAAGTCTGATACTGCTGAACAGTATGAATAAGGAAGGACTATATATAACATCCGTGTTTAGTGAACTAGCTTCTGGTCATGAAGATTATATGATAAATGTGTGGGGGGAGTGAGGTAGAATTAATAATACTACAAATATACTTACTTTAGCAAGTATTACTATGATCCTGCAAAATGGCTTATTCTAAATTTGATCAGGAATTCTCTCTCTCTCTCTCTCTCTCTCTCCATTGGAGAAAATATTATCCAACTCATGATGAATCTAACAAATGTGGGATTCCATTTGAACATTTAGTTTCATTTCTGGTAGATGATTCTGCAGTAGTGCAAAGGGGAAAATAGAGCTGTTACATGCTTAATTCCTTCGGGATGAAAGATGCAAACGTGTGCATATCTCTACGGTCGGAGGGTTTTGTGTAGTTAAGCCTAATTCGGATGTCTGAATTATCGTTATCGTGAAATATACAATTAACAGAACAATCATAATATATTATTTGTCACTATCGCTACTCTCAGGTACTAATTTAGAATCAATTTTGCATCATTCTGATATTCAAAGTTTAGTTAAATATTTTCGATGTGTCGACCTTGTAAAAGTTTTTAAAAATAATAATTTTGTCTACAATCTAATTATCCATTAAAAGCTACACCGCTAACCCAAACCAAATGCTCTAGCAAAAATAAATCTTTCATCTTTACTATAAACCAAAACCACGTGTATATGAATAACATTTCTCTCATTTCTAGTAGAAGGTCAGATCTACATGTACCTTATGGTACATGTACTTATATATATAATGCCATCTATTACCAAAAAGTTGAGCTTAAAAAACTTTCCATTTGCATGGCTCCGATATGGATCTGTCAGTGTTTCATACTGGTGCCGATATGGTATGTTCATCCTGAAGGGGTTAAACAAAAAATCAGAACATAATCATGGGTTGATCGTGCCATTTAATATATTTGGCATCAGGAAAAGGTGCTGCTCCTTTTACCTTTAAAGGTTCATGAAATGCTTGTAAGTATATTTTGCTGTCTATATAAAGTTTGCATGATACAGAAGCTTCAAAGATTTTATGACATTCATTTACTCGATGGTTATTGGTCTTGATGTCACTTCTAACTTGGTAACTTCTGTGTATGTAATATTTTTGTAAATATAATCTAAAAGTTAATTATTTTGCTGTATAGTTTATAAAAGCATCTATTTTATAAAGTCATTGCTTTCTTGTATATAGCTAATCCCATGCCTTTAAATTTATTTTAATGTGGATTTTTTTAAAGCAAGTCGATACAGAAGTTAGTTTTTTCTGGGTAATTTTCGTAGTGGAATATCTTTTAAAAATATTTGTGTGTCATGCACTGTCTTTTAAGCATTATTTTAAGAATTTGCTTGAAATGATGATCACAAGTAATTTTATGCTTTTTCATTTTCAAACGTTGGTAGATATGCTGTTGAAATTATTAGAAATTGGACTATCTTCTTTCTTGCAAAACTGTGATGGAAATATTACATTATCTTACAATTGATTCCATGCTTTCATTTTTATTGCTGAAGAAGCTAGTAGAAGACCATTAGATGATTGATTGTATTTACCCTTTGGAAAAACCTCAATTAAAGCATTGCTGATAAAATATTATCTATGACACATAATTAAATTTTGATTTCTTCGTTATAGGTGCCTTATTCACTTTTGGACATTCAGCTGCCTGAAAGCCCAGAAAATATAAAACCCTCTAAGGCAACGCCAGATCATGCAAGTAATTTGCAATCTGTAGAGGGCCAAAGCGTAGATGATAACCAATCAAATGGAGTAGATTCTACTAGTACTGAAAATAACTTTAATGAAAACTCTCAGGATAAAAAATCTTCAAATAAAGTTGATAATTTAAAAGATGTAGAATCTCATGATAATTCAGCAAGGGGTAATAAGCATTCAGATAAAGATTCTTTTAAAACTCATCGTTCTAAGGAATCAAATGTTAGCGATTCCAAAATTGAACCTAGCAGTACAAGTCACCGATCTCAATCCAAAAGGAGTGACAGTGATTATAAGCATTCATCATCTAAAAAAGATTCAAATGATCAAAAAGGAGTGGCTTATTCTAAAGATTCTAGAACTAGAGATCATGATAGAAAAACTCACAAATCAAGGGAAGACTCTCCTGTTCGAAGAGATTCTAGATCAAGGTCCAGAGATAAGGATAAAAGATCTCGAGGATCCCGGAAAGATTCTGATAGTCGAAAGACAGTGTCTGATCACAGAGATTCTAGATCACGATCTAAAGAAAGTGACAGTAAGAGTCACAAATCTAAATTGGATTCTAAAAGATATAAGACTACTCGTAGTCATAGAAAATCTAGATCCCAGTCTGGTGAGAGTGGAACTGATAAGAATTCTGAATCAGGTGAGGAATTTCATAGGAAGAAGTTGAAATCCAAAGAAAATAAACGAAAAAGAAGGGACAAGAAAAGAGAAAATGATTCTGATAGTGATAAGAAATCAAGAAGTCAGAGTCGGGACAATAGTCCACGGACCACTCGCAAACGTAAAACTCATTCTAGTAAACAGAAAGATAAAAGGCACAAAAGTGAGAGCTCTGAGGATAGTCAAAGCTCTAGAAGTAGGAGTCCAGTGAAGAAGAAGCTTGAGAGCAAACCAGATGAACATCTTACTGAATCTACAGTTGCTGGTAAGCATAGTAGACAAAAGGAGCGACAAAAAAGTGAACACTCTGAAGACAAACAACATTCTAGAAGTAAAAGCCGAGAAAGCAGTCCAGCTCTAAAGAAATCTAAAAGTAAACAAATTGAACCAAGCAGCCAATCAGATAAACAAAAAGAAAAAAGTTCTGATGAGGGCCAAAGCTCTAGAAGTAGAAGTCGGGAAAGTAGTCCAATCGGAAAAACATCAAAAAAGGAATCAAGTGAGCCTGTAGTTTCTCCCAAGTCTACCAATGAGAAAGAAAAGGAGCATAGGCATAAAGATTCTCATAGCTGTAGATCCAGAAGTAAAAGTAAGGAAAGTAGCCCCATACGGAAAAGCTCTAAAAATAAATTTGATGAATTACACAGTCCTGAAAGTATGACTAAATCTGCTAGGCAAAAAAATAAGCAAAGAAATAGAAGTTCTGAAGATTCTAGAAGTAGGAGCCCAGTTACACAGGAACCTAGAAACAAGTTGGATAAATCTCATATTGATTCAGAAAATATATCTCAACACGATGAAAAGGATAAAAATAAAAGTGAAAATTTAACTGACAGCCCTGAGTCCAAGAGTAGAAGCAGAGAAAGTAGCCCTGTTCAAAAGAGAACTGAAAAGGAATTAAGTAAACAATCACAAGAGTCCATAAGTTCTCCAAAACATAGCAGACATAAAGAAAATGACTCTGAAAATGGAAACTCAGAGAATAATCATACCTTTGAAGACAAGAGTTGTGAAAATACACCAGACCAGATTCTAAAAAGACGTAACGAACCTTCAGAAGAAGTTGCTGCTTCGGTGGAGCATATTAGACATAAAAGCCAAAATTCTGATGATGATCAGGATAGCCCAGTTCCTAAGAAACCTAAAAGTAGCTCTGGTGAACCAGATGTAGACCTTAAAACTTCTGATGTTATTACCAGTGAAAAGGATGAAAAAAAGAACCATGGTGTTACTTCTAAATCATGTACTATTACAGTGATAAAAAAAGAACCAGTGCAACAAAAAATGAAAATTAAGCGTGATAATATTGTTTTATCATTATCTCTAAGCAAGAAAGATGTTATTGAAAAAATGGATTCGCCAAAGGAAAGTAAAAGGTAAATTCTTTTTATGATTTTAACATAAAGTGTGGTGCATTATTATTACCTAAATATCAGTCAAATTATAGTTCTACACTTTCAGAAAAAGCAGTGTTACTTTTAATTATCCATAGCCTTAAACAAAACAAAAAATCTCTTAGAGATCTAAATGAATATTTAAATTATACTGTCAATGTAGTGCTTATGATTTATCCTTTTTGGGATTTAAATTGAATCTCCTGTTCTCAAAGTAATCCAGTTATGAGTATAAAATTAAAAAGAATTGCACAGCATTGAAATAAACTTAAATGTGTGTGTGTGGGGGGGTATATTATGATTATAGCTTTTTTAGATTTTTATGTCAGTAAGGTATCTTTCAAAGTTTTCCCATCTTGAAAAAAATGCTGAATTTGTGGGGATAAATTTACAATTGATAATTTATATTGCCCCAATCAGTGTTTTTTAATTTTATTTTATATTTTAACTTCCATCGAATGTTGAAATGAAAGAATGTGTAATTGTTGGAGGAGGAGGGATTCGGTTTTTCTTACGACAACTCTTCATAATGGAATCTGAAAATCAAAAACCTAATCCTTAATTTGTGGTGCTGTTCATAATAAAAATGTGTTAAATTCATTCTGAGTAAGTATTATACATTTTCAATAATATAATACATAGAACTTGAATTATTAAAAAAAAGATTCACAGCTAGTTTTATCTGTGCATTAAAAAGTAACATTTTTGATTTCAAATCATTATTAAGTGCAGACTTTGCGTTAGAGATCCAAATACAGCAGAATATCAGTAAGAAGTATTATTGCTTAGGAAAGGTTGAAAATCAGAAGATTAATCACTGATGATCCTTATACCGTTCTATGCTAATATTTCAAATCAATCATGGTATGTTTTTTTAACGAAAATGCCTAAGAAAGAGGTGCATCCCAAGCAATAGAGTGCATTAAAAGAAGGGCAAGATGAAATATTTATGTAATTCTTCAAGATAGAGCTTCTTTCACTTGTAATGAGTGTAACATGGAGCTAATTTAAAGGTAAGATAAAGCTACTATAAAAACTATCTTATGTGCATAGAAATATATTTTTGAGGAGGCATAATAGTATAATATTAAATTTCTTTGCTTCAGAAAATCACTACAAAATTATATTTCTATTGTATATTATGATATAACATTATTATAGCAAAATAATATTTTTTCTCCAGGGAGAAGCCAGATTTTTCTCAAGCTGCAGAATCTGTAGATGAAGACAAAAAAGAGGTATTTATGTTCTTGTAGTTAGTTTCGTAAATGATTGCTTTAATTTGTATTAATAACTAAGCTAATATATATTTGAATCTTTCAGGCTGCTAAAGTTCCTGCTCCATATGTTTCCAGAAAAATTACACTGTCACGTATGTGATCTTTTTCTGTCCTTTAAAGTCGTATAATTTTGATGGATAAATATTTACTAGCATTGAAAAGTATACTTTTAATTAAGAATTCTGTTTTGGAAAAAACTTTTAAAAATTTCTCTTTTGTAACCATTTGAAATATTTTTAACAGGTCGAACTCTAAGTGAAGCATCTGATGATGAACCGAAGAATAAAAGAAGTAAATGGGGTAGTTTTGCTTCTTCACAGAAAACATCACAAACAATTAATATCTCGACTAATTCATTAAAGGTATGTTTACTAAATATGTGTAATAGAATAAGGTTTTCAAATTACATTTATTCAGATTTCTTTTGAAGATTTATGGTACATTTTTAGTGTGCTTATGCATATCAAATACAGGAAAAGCAGTTTCAAAAATATTTTATGGGGTTGTGATCTAAAACCATTTTAAGTATTAAAAAGTGTTGCTAGTCTTCTATAAGGCATTAGCTGATGAATTTTCTTTATATAACCTCTATATAAAGTGAAGGATAATTTAATAAAATCTGATTTTAATGTCCTTTAAATGGCCAAAATTTTAAACTTTTTAGCTTTCGTAGTTACTTTTTAATATTTCCTTTTAGAATTGGTTTCCTGATTTCAAACTTCTACAAGATCCTGTGCCTGAAGAAACTATTTCTATATCTAAAGAGGAAACTGATATGGAAGTATCAACTAACAAGATGAATGAAGGTATGTTCTATTCCTTATTCTGATATATCTATTAGCTAATGCATCTTATTTTAGTGCAAAACTGTATACCATGATAAACTTGCATGTAAATAGCTACCATGGTGGAGCATTTAACAAGTTTAATTTATATAAAGTATTCTTTCCAGCTCCCCATTAAGAAATCATTTTTCTTGTGAAAGGAAAGTAAATTATTAATGCAATGAAGGCCAACTTTGAAACGTGAGACCATTGAAAAATTAGTACTTTCATATAGAAATTAAAATGCTTTAAGTAATAAAAAAATTAACCTGTTCACTCTCCTTTTTTCCTGGAACCACTGAGGATCCATTGTTTAAAGGGGCTGGTGCGCATTAAATTTGTCAAGGTGCCATCTCCAAGTGTCAGCCCCGTCATTTGACCAAGGTTCAAGATTGTGGGATCTGATGTAAATAACCTTAAAGCAGTTTCAAAGTGCACTAATAGGAAACAGTCACTCCCATCTTGTAAGAAAGAAATGGGGGATGGACGAAAATTATTGAATAATCATTAAAAATGGGAAAGGGGTGATGCATAATTATTTTTAAAACTATTTTCTTCTTAGAGATTTAAACATTGGTCTAAATCAGTGGTCTTCGAACCATGTTCCACGAATCACAATAAAAAAATCTAAAATATACTAATAAATGTGTATGTAAAATTTTTTCACATTCTCTATGAGGTATATATACACACAAGAATTTGAAGCTCATTCCAATCAATAAGAAAGTGAAAATTTTATTTATACATAATATGTAACTTTATTTTGCAATGCCTTTTTAACTTTTATTACGATATAATGAAAGAATATTAGAATGTTTTATCTTTATATATATTTCGTACTAGGTCGTGAATATTTTGTTTACTATCTCAGATTTTCCAAGAGATAATTTTATACTTGTCTTACAAAACTAAATAGTTTTGCTGAAAATGCATCTTTTTGCATATGTTTAAAAAAACACATAATAAAGGAAAGGGGACATTTTATCAACAAATTGGATGTTGAAAATCTAAATTTAAGCAAAAGTGGCTCCTAAATTAATCTCCTTTATATAAAGTTTTTATAACGTGTTGATCTACTTTAAATATTATTTTAAGATATATTCTTCTACGTGTGTGTATGAAATAGGGCTCCACGAAAATACTTTCTAGTTCTAGGGTTTCTGCAAAAACACCTTCTAGTACTAAGAGTTCTTCGAGTTGAAAAAGTTTGAAGAACTCTAGTCAATAAGTATATTAACCATCATTATAGACTAGAATACTGCCCTTGTAATACCAACAGTTTCCCTCATGTTCAAAAGTTATTTTGAAGAGGTGGCTAAAAAGTTTTTTACTTTTTTGTTTTCATAACTATATTCATGGTTTTTGAAATTTTGAGAAAAACTTGTGGAACAATTTTTTAACAGTGTTGAAATGAGAATTGTAAATCATCTCTCATGTTTGAGACATTCGGTTAACATTAAAGCTGTTTTTTAATATTTTGTAATTCAAAAACTTTTGATTGTAGTTTTACAAGTGAAGTAACTAATGATTACACAGTAATCATGATTAGGAGGAAAAAAATGGGAACTTTATTAATATTATTCTGAAAAATTAAGTTTTCCTTTTATCTGTCTAAAGTTATATATTTTTGTCCAGTTTCACTATAATGGAAATAGGATTTTTGAAACCCTTCCTTTTATGTGTGTATGTGCGAGAGAGAGAGAGAACTAAACATTTTTTTAATCTTATGTGTAGCCTGTAAAAAATATTTTTAACAACCAATTATGTAAAGTATGTCACATTTTTATTTCATTATTTAAAATTAATGATGCATCTTCGTGTATTTTTAACACATTTGGCTTCCAACTGTGAGAACTTATAGTTTGCATTATTGTGTAGGATGCCAGCTGCAAGTTACTTTGTGTTTTGTTCTCTTGCCTTATTTGTTCAACTCCAATGAAATTCTTAGCATATCTGTCTAAACAAGAATTTTGTAATATTTGTATAATAAATCATTTGTAAATGTTGGCATTTTTACACTGAATTAAAAATTTTAATTTTGCATGTAAGCATCTAGCTTAGACCTTCAAGTGTCATTTTAGTCTTTTTCTAACATTTTGTCTTAACTTATTTTATCTTCAAATTTTTCTCCAGAGAGAAAATCTTTTTAAATGTATGATATTTTTATACATACTGCATCATTAGTCGTTAAAAAGCCCTTTCATTAGTGCTGTGATTAAAAACCAGTACTTTAGTAAATTATTGGTATATTTATATAGCTCAGCGAGCCTTTTTAGGTGGCCCAGCCATGACCTATTGCTCTGAGAAATTCAGTTATTTAAGATCAATGTATTAAAAATTTGGTGGGAAATTCTTTAACAAGAAATCAAATATATCAATTTTGCTCTTGATGTCGTCCGGCTGCAAATTGATATTCTTTTTCTCTTTGTAATGGTTACGGTTAGTGATAACAAACAACAGTAGAGTAGCAGCAATTTTACTTGTGGAATTAATTTTTAACAATCTTTCATACCTTGCAAGCGAAAAATATTCAAATGATTTTGAGGTTGACTATTTTGTAGTGAAAAACAAACACAAATCAGTACTTGTTTGATTTGTTATAAAAGTGCTGTATTTAAAAATACCAGTGAAAAGGAAAATCAATCAATCAATGGAATCATTCAATGACACTTTTCCTCCAAGATCTCTTTCAAGAGATGTAAATAGGCTTTATTGAATAATCTTTGTTGCTGTTGCAAAGTGTTTTGTCAGTTTTATGTCACAGCAGTAACAAAGATATCCTATGATATTCGTTGTATTATTGGTAATCATATGAAATTGTATACTGATGCAAGAATTGTGAAGGAGAGTTTCTTAAATTATTTTAGTTTAGTGTTAGTGACAAATGAAAAAAAATCTAAAAAATAATGATTTTAAAAAAGCAACACACAGGAGTCATAATATTTTGATCAATTTTCCACATTTTAGATTTCCAATGTTATCTTTTGGTCTTAAAGCAAGTCCCCTCCTCCTTCCCGGTTTAACCTCATGTCGCGACCCGCATGAAATAGCTAACATACGTATGCGGCCCAGCAGAAAAAAGGTTGAGTACCCCTGATATAGCTGTAGTTGATTTTGAAAGCTATACATTTTGTGTGTATTTTAAGCTCTACGCTCTTTTCCTTCTACCCAATGAGTACTAAATTATATTAGTATATCATTTTTACAAGTTTTGTATTCTGATTGAAAACTATATATCTGACAAACTCCACCAAATTAAGGTTTTATGCTCAAAATGTCAAATCCAAATGTAATTGCAATTTTTTTTAAGTAACATGTTACTTTTAAATTTAGAAGCTTGAATGTACATGTCGCATGACCAACCAAGTGCAAATATGGGTCTTTAATTCGTAATGTTTGTAGTCCTGTTTTGAGATCATTATAAATATTATTTCTAACTTTCCAAGGTGCATTAGTCTTGATTCTTGAATTTTATTCTGAGTTTTTTCTACTTTCATCATGAGGGTTGAGACTGTTGCTCTCCAAACAAAGATAGCTGAAAGGTATAACTGCAATGAGTTTTGTATTGTTATTTAATTTTCTCATCTACCCCATTCTGTTTCAAAATTTTATCCAAATAAAATATCTTGTACAACACTGAAAGTGCATGCAGTAGTGTAAAAAATGGGATTAAAGAATTTTGTATTAATAGATTATGAAATGAAACTTCATTTCTGGTATAAAAAAATGTGTATATTCATTTTCTTCTTGAATTATAATTTTTTAAAACAATGTAAATAATGCATATATTTGACCTTTAAAAAAAAAAAATTTTTTTAATTTCTGTAGATACTAAACATGTTAAAAAGGCTGAGGAGTCTCGTCAAGAAATGGAAACGAATAAACCAACTGAAGATTCTAACTCTGTGACAAAGATCTTGTTTATTCAGAATTTGGTGCGTCCCTTCACTCTCAACCAGCTGAAGGAGTTACTTAGAGAAACAGGAAATTTTGTTGAGGAAGACTTTTGGATTGATAAAATCAAATCCAAGTGTTTTGTCACTGTGAGTATTATGTTTTAAAATGAGTTTGAATCTTATTCTCAAGTAAAAAAAATACTTATAAATTTTAATAATTGATTTTATTAACCCTCTCACTGCATATCCCACGATTTCCATGGGCAAAGTACATATAGCAAAGGTAGCACTATGCAGCGAAAGGGTTAACCCATGTCCGTGCAGTTCCAGTAATATTCAGAGTGCATTCTGAATCTAAAGGAGTACTAATTTACCCTCCAAAGATGAATGAAACCTAGGGAGTGCAATTGAGTTACTTTACCATACATAAATTAATATCAAATTTTTTTCATTGTTTGTTTTTAATATCAAGGTTGAAAGATTTATTGAAATTGATAATAGCTTTAAGTTTGGGGCAGTTTAAAATTTGTACAATCTGTTAGTTGTGATGATAATTACTTTTTAGAGCAAATATTTTCATTAATTTTACAGTATGAAACTGAAGAAGAAGCTATGAAGACCAAACATGCTTTAAATGGGACTAGGTGGCCTTCTTCAAATCCTAAAATTTTATCTGTTGAATATTCTAATGAAGAAGAGGTAAGCATTATCTCCCTACCCAGCAGTGTTTTATTGTTTCATGCAAATTTTTGTGGGAAAATATGAATATGTATCAGTTTTTGTTTTATGTTTCTCATGTTTTGTTTTAATTGTATCGTCTAATCATGTAACGAATCACACATGGATTAACTTATATACATTTTCTTACATAATTCTTGTTCTTCCTTTATGTTTGTCTAAGCCAATAATTCTCAACCACTGTGCTGCCAAATTTTTATTTATTGAGAAATAAATAAAATCAGGAACCGAATGATTCGACAGTTTTATAGAAGTAAACTGAAGGTATTGGCTGTACATTTAACTTATCTTTTCATGGACAGATGGCTATAAAAAATTATTAAGTATGTAATCCATTTGTGATAACAGATACATCTGTATATGAATTAACTGTGAATGAAGAGGAAGAACTAATTTCACTCTGAAATAATCAAGATTTAATTTCAAAACTTTTGGAACAGAACTACTATGAAATTCGACGTATAATGTGCACCTATAAACAGTATATCGATATATGTGGAAGTCTTAATTTTATTCTATACTCATCTTTTTTTTATTTTTAAAGCTCTCATTTTTATACTCCATGTATAACAGGCCCCTGTAAATTTTGAGCTTATTTTTTGTGTTAAAAGCGCACATCATATGCCAGATTTTACAGTAATTCATTTTTGGGGCTAAAATTAAGAGGCAATAATAAAAAAATATTACCATTTTCTACATCTTAGTTGCATGAATTCGGACTTAAAGCATTAACAAATATAAAAATTAAATAAAGATCAAGACTTAAATGTAGATGACAAAATTAGAGTGGGGCATTATCAAAAATCGTCCAGCTCAAATTTTGTATTAAATATTAGGTTGGAAAAAAAGAAATCCATATTATTTTTGCATGAAATTCAAGACTTTGTTTAACATGTTTCGGATTGTCAGATTTCAATCATATATGCACTGTTTTGTTGTATAATTTGTTGTCATTTTAAAAGTAGCTTCATAAATGCCTCTTTCATAGAAGTCTTGATCCTTATTGACGAAAAACTCTTGTAATCGGTTTTCACAATCTTCTCTTGATCCCGATTTCTTATCACTCATGAAGTTTTGCAATGCGAGAAAAATGTGGTAATCGTATTGTGCCAAGTCCAGACTATATGGTGGATGCATTAAAACTTCCCAACCAAGCTCTCAGAGTTTCTGGCAAGTCACTACAGACGTGTTTGGTCTGGCGTTGTCCTGGTGGAACACAACACCTCTTCTGTTGGCCAATTCTAGATGTTTCTGGTCAATCGTTAGCTTCTAATGGTCCAGTTGGTGACAGTAGAGGTGTGAATTTAGTGTTTAGCCATACGGAAGCAACTCACAATAAATGGTTCCTTTCCGGTCCTACCAAATACACAGTAGAACCTTCCTGGCCATTAGTCCTGATATGGCCACTGTTTGAGCTACTTCACCGCGCTTTGACCACAATCGTCTTCTCATAATATTGATGTTTGGGACCCATTTATCATCCCCAGTCACCATCCGTTTAACCATTTAAAGTTCACTACGTATTCCCTTTGAAAAAATAACAAAATAACTTCAAAAATGACTATTAGACATAATGATGATCATAAATATACAAAGAAAAAAAATTTTGCATTTTTCAAATTCGAGAAATTAGCGGTTTTACAGTGAAACCACTGAACAGTAACGGTCCATTTTTCTTATTCAAACTAACCAATCCAAAAGACTCTTTAGAAAAAAAAAATCTAATACTTTTAAGGCCACAAACTTTTATATTTTAACGAAATTAATTAAAGAAAAATAATTTTATAAGTTTTTAATTATTTTTTAAAAAATTTTCTGCACTTTTATAATTTTAATACAAATTTGGACATAAAATTACATATATTTGCATTACATACTAAAAATAATATACATATATATATAACTGTTAGATAGCTTGATATACATACTCACAGCACAAATCAATCATTGAAAAAAGTTAAATGCAAATTTATAATGAAAAATGCTATATATGTAGAAAATTTAAAAAGGATATCATTTCCAGTCCTTGTGAAATTTTTCAAAACATGTCACATTATCATTACTTTTTGCTATTATGCATAATTCGACATCACAGTTAGGGCACATCCATCTCGTTCTGTGAGGTTTCGCTCTGGTACTGCAATAAGCACATCTTCTGGATTTGCATTTGGTGGGAATATGGCCAACATTTTTAAGTCTGTCCTTTTCAGAAACTATGTTTCCTGAATTTCAGTTTCACAGGTCCAGAATAAAAATTAGACACAAGCCGGTTTTCAGGAAATTTTTGATGTCCTATTGACACAAGGCCTGTTATTAAATCTAACCAAAAACTTTTCAAGATGTTATAGTATGGGGTTTTCTCACCGTGCATCAGAGACCAAAGAATGTATGAATTGACGATTGTCATATAAAAAAAATGAAAAAATATACGATGCCACCATTTTTTTAATTTTCTGTCTATTTCGTATATGGATTTGAGTTAGTCAAAATGGTCTATGTAACCCATATTCTTATTGTAGTCTATAACTGCTTTCGGGCATGCTATTTTAATTTTTTTTTTCATCTTTTTCTTTCCGTTCAATTTCACAAGATTTTGTGGCTTCATCTAATGTTACAAGAGCGATATCATCATTGCTAGCACTCCAGTCAAAGTCTTCTCGTTTCATTTTTTTGTCCTCTAATAAATTTTTTCGTAAGTTCTTTCTGGACATGTTCACTGTACCACGTGCTGTGATATTTTGGGTCTCTAGATGTGTTTTAACAAATCATAAGTGAAATGATTATCAAAAAAGAGAACATGGTTTTTGCCTAATAATTTTTGACTCAAATTTCTTATAACACGTTCTCCCAGATTTCTTTCAACTTCTTCGGTTTTTCATGTATAAATTCACATGCAAATCCACTTGAATCACATTTCATCCAAACTTTGTAGACTCTTATGATGGGTTTCTTTGGAATATATTGTTTCAAGGATGATCGTCCTTTGAGCTTGATCATACTTTCATCAATTGCCTGTTTTTGTCTGGGTTTGAAAGCTTGGAAAATCATTTCTGATAAGTGATCAAGGAAGTGGGTGCACTTTGTACAGTTTGTCAAAATTCTTTTCTGATTTCTTGAACATCAAGTTATCATTCAAATGAATGTTCCCTAAAATCCAAAGGAATTTTCTCACTGGCATCAATCCTGAAACAAAGGCATTGTGTAAAATTTCATTTGTGGACTAAAAATCTCTGTAGCTGGGCAATTGTTTTATCTCCATCACTATATTTATAGCTAAAAGACATAATATATCCTATACAGTAACAGGAGTGGACGCATTGCCTTTTTGCGTAGCATGTAAATTCGTTTGGTATACAATTGTTTCTGTAAAACTGATAGAAAATAACGTTAAAAAAAATTGAAATCTGAAGGATCTTGAAGGGATGTTATTTCATCTGAGGGTCCACTTTGTTAAGTAAAAGGGATATTTCAGATCTTTACAGGCACTTTATTTTTCCAAGTAAGTTTAGATATACGGGATGGTCCTGGCACACTTACGTCATCTTTTTCCTCATCAATATCGGTATTTTCACTTGAAGATGACTTTGCAGTCATAACATCCTCTGCTTCACTGAGCGATGATTCATCATTCAATATCAGAAGGTAAGTTGTGAAATACTTCCAGAGCTTCTGGAACGGTTAACCCTTTTCTTGGCATTTAAAAACAATTACCAGAAATTACACCAAGAAGCACTTAAAATATCTTATTGCCAATATTAAGAAAGACAAGAAAACTTTAGATTGATATTTCTGTCTTCTCTGAGAACAGCACAAATACAAAATGCCTAAGGAAAATTTATCTCTGAGCTCCCAGCCCTAAAATATTGTAACATCAGCTCATTAGCAGAACTCACTCCATCTATATGTGTCAAGATAGACGTATGGATTGTTACTTGACCAAATGGACCATTGTGTCTCCATAAAAGACACCCGTGGTTTATCCCTTATGCTGGGGACAACACACGTGCGAACTGCCTTAGAGAATGTTTTTGAATTACTACTGCTTTCTTTCTTTGCGACTCACAGACACGTGTTAGTTCAAACTATATATAAAAATGAAACTACAAGTTATAACCCCTATGTTGTTGGGTCCCCCATCCCATCCTATTGACCCAGTCAATTTGAATAGAAATGTATTGGTACCAAGGATAATAATAGAAGAAAACTCAATATATGAAAATGTCACAATAGGAATTATAGCTTCCAGATGTTGGATGCAAGCCCATGTCAGGATAGAGAGCAGAAGTGCCGGAAAATTATTCACACGTACCCAAGGAATGCGATTGAGGTCGGAGGGGGGGTGCAAATGTGTGACTTTGACAGTGAGAAGTGGTGAAGAATGTGAAAGTGACCCGTTCCTGGAGATAACCATCTCTTACTAATTTCATTTTTCTACTCTTCTGTTTACTTATCAAAATGACTGGAAGTTGTAATTAATAATTAGAAAGAAGTATAGTAAAACCTCATGCCATAATTTAAAATAACTATTTTTTTAAGCTAATGGAATTTTCCAAAGTTAAAGAGACGTCAATATTTTTCTATTTAAAAGGTTTCAATTGTTAAATATAGCTGTAATGTTGTCATCTATTGATAGGAAAAAGAACAAAAATTTGAAAACAACACTTTTGAGGATAAAAAACTTTTAATTATTATTTTTTTTAATGTTTAAAGTGTGGTTTCGTTATGAAACCATTGAACGTTAAAGGGTTAAGAAATGGGTCGATTTCATTTCGTTTGGCAAAGTCTTCGCAGATGAAAGTTCAATCCATCATGTTTTTTGGTGGTAGCACCCAAACTTGGAGCTTCTTTTTGAATCCAACTTTGCTCAAATAGTATAAAACTGTTTTATGGTCGATCTTAAGCTACTGGGCTATTCTACGACTACTAACATGCCAGTCAACTTAAATTATTTCTGTGATTTTATCGACATTTTTGACGATGAGCCTGCCTGTGCGAGGTGCATCTTTAACATCAAAAATGCCTGAACAGAATGGACGAAACCAAAATTGTACGTAATTAGCTGTTACACCATAAACACCATTCACAATTTCTGCCGCTTGGCTTGCATTTTCGCTTATATCAAAGAAAAACTGTAAAGTGTACCGAATCTTCTCTTTTTGAACTTCCATTTTTAACACCCTTTAACTTACAACTAAATGGTGCAAACAAAAAACAGCACAAGAATTTTTTTTATTGTGAAATGTCACCTTGACAACGAGCATAAATTTGAAATTGTCAAACTTCACGAAATATTGACACTACAGCCATCCCGAAAAAATAATGGATTTCTTTTTCTCCAACCTAATATATACTTATGCTTGGGAACCTGACTGGAACATCTGCTCCTCATGCACCTCAGTCGTGTATAGTCATACAAATTATTTTATCTAACACTGAAAATTATTATCATAAACTATTTTACATTGTGTATTATAGATAAGTAAAATTCTTTTAAACTTATTTTATTGTTAGTGTGCTGCCATATTTTCGAAATTGTTAAAAGTGTATCTCAACAAAAAAAAAAGGTTGAGAATCACTGATCTAAGCAGAGTGGTCATGATTGTGGAACAAATGTCAGATCTTTCTGTTTTTCAATGAATTTGAATTCTGATGTAACTAAAAGATCCTTAGTGTAAAGGGATGTGTTTGTGTTAAATTGGTCAAAGTTCAAAGTATTCAAATTGGCTTGGGGTGTTGATTCATTTGATTATTGCTCAAAATTATAAAATTGATCACAAATGGTTCTTTAGTTGCCTTTATGTACAGCATTATTAAACAAACAATCACCATCACTCACCCTACTTTTAAAAAAAAATGCCTTATTCTTTTAAAAGACGTTGATTTAAAATGGGGACCAAAAAGGCAATTTGTTTTCACTCTTAAAACTAAAGTTAATGTCATGTTTCCTGTGTTAATCAACTAGACCTCAATTGTAAAATGTCCGTGTAGTTTAAATTTTGTAATTGAGAATTATCTTGTTCTACTGACTCTTCCTATATTGGCCATTTATTTTCTCCTGTTTGATACTTCTAAAATGTATTTTTGTTTCCTCTCTTGACATTAAACTTATATGCTGGAATGTGACAAAATCGAACTCACGATGGTTAGATGTATTAAATACAAGTATTGATGCAGTTGATTTTAGGTTCTGTTATTTATGTATGGTTTCAAATTTTTATAGCTGAACGTGTGTAGTATATACAACATGAGTGAAAAGTTTGTTGCTGAAATGTTAGACTAAGTTTTATAAAATAAAATATTTAAAGAGTTATGTGGGAAAGTATGTTTAAATATCAGTTTTAATAATTTTTCTGTAGAGATATCAAAAGCAAAAACATGACTAAACTTGTAGTGATGGGAAAATCCAAAGGTTGTGGGTTTGAATTTCACCTGGGATGGCCTATTTTCTGAGAATGTAATTTCTGTTTTACTATAATTTTTTATTATAATAAATAAACAGTAACCAACAAACAAAAAAATAGAAATAAAGCATACATAGTACATAGAAAGGGAAAATTGCAAGAAAAATAACTTATATTTTGTCACTAAATATTGTGAATTTGTCGTATGTATAAACATTGTTGTAAATTAAATTCTTTATTATAGATGGCGCTGCAAGTCAGCTAAGAGTATTTATACTTTGTTTGGCTTGTAGAGGTAGTTTTTGTTTACGTAATGTTCTTTGTGTGATATCTTCTATGTGTTTTGTCCAATAAACAAATTAACTAAAAGATGGACTTGGACTAATTACTGGAAACTTAAAATCATTGAATATGATCGCCTAACTGACCCATAGAAATTAGGATTTAAGGAAAACAACATTAAACATATTTATTTTAATTGTAACTGTTTAATAAAATTAACTAAAATAAAAATTTTCTTTATTGACTTAAGTAAGAATTAATTTAATTTCTTTTATATTACTTGTTTCTATGGAAGTAATGTAATAGGTGCATTGATAAAATAAAAGTAAAATGTGAAAAATGAAAGTGATAAAAGTGTCAATTTTTTTAAAAAAGGTAGTTATAAATGTTTAAATAAATATATAAAGATTATCTTTTTTATTTTATATTTTTCAAAGATAATTTAACATTATGTCTGTAAAATATTTTTCATATTCAAGACTTTTTTTATAAGATGTGGTATGAAAATGAAGAAATGTATTACAAAATTGTATTTTGTTCAGCAAAACAAAGGAAAAAATATTTTTTTAATGCATTAAGAGAGAGAGGGTACATCTGTCAACGTCCTGTAATGGCAAAATTTTAACTAATTGGAATATCTGAATATAAATGGTCAAAACGGATTCCTCGGATCATTCCCGGAATGTTGGTACCTTCGGTAAGTTTCTGCATCGTATGGTTCGTGAGAAGATAGGGCAGGGCATCATAGATAGATACATTTGTTTACCTTCAAATTTTAATAGTGTAGATAGTGTTTGATTAATGTCTTATTTATATTGATTCATTTTGATCTTGCTAATTAAGTATAAATTAGTAAGAAGATATTTGCAGCATAATTACTTCGATTCTGTTCCCCCAAATTTGTTAATTTACTTTTTTGGAGAAAACAGTTTCTATAAAATGCTGAGTAAAAAAGTCTTTCAGTACAATACATATCAACAGGACCCAAATTACCACGACTTACCTTTGGTTGATGGATAGTGAATCCTGCTAAGTACAAATCCTGAGTGTAATTATCTTATTTTAAAGAATGTATATTTACTTAGGTTTTTTTTAAGATTTTAAGTGCACTTTTTTCAGTTTGTAAAATATTTTTTGGTTTATCATAATTAGTTTGTAGTATGGCAGTCTAATTGCAGTTTGTTTATTAGTAATGTCTGAGAGTATTTTGTTGCACTTTTATATGTTATTTTCATATAAATGCAGAGTATGTTGTTTAATGTGAAAAATATTTTTAGTTTATTATGTCAGCGTTTTTGTCTTGTAGCGCCTAAAATCATTCAGTTTTGAAAAACTGTTTATTGTTCATTTATTAATATATTTATAAAACTGCCCTTCATATCTTCTATTTGTTTTCAGCTGGAATTTCACCGAAGTGGAAGTGATTTGCCCAAGCCTACTCAACAACCTGTACCTGAACCCACTGCACCCCAGGATTCTCGCTCTGCCCAAGCAGCTTATGAATACCACAAGAAGGATCACAATCAAGACCATAAAAGGGATAGATCAAAGCACCAACTTCCGATTCGTGAATGGGACAAAGATAAAATTTCACAGGATTCTCCCGATCGAGAACGTTCTAGTCGAGATGCCGACAAACCTAAAAATTTGGATAAAAAGGAAAGAAAAGGTTTGTCAACTATAATTTTATTAATTTTTTATCATTTTTTTTATATTTCAACTGAATTACTTCAGACTTTCTTCATAGATTTAAATTTTCCTTCATCGTTTCAGATTCTAAAAAGCGAACAAATGATGATACTCCTGCTAAATTGCTAGATGATTTATTCCAGAAAACTAAATCTTCACCCTGTATTTACTGGTTGCCATTAACAGATGAACAAGTAAGATAAAGCAAATTTTTCCCTAGGAAATGCATATAAAATGCTTTGCTATTACATTTCCCATTGAAATGAAATTTTATGTGTTATGAATATTGTTTTATTTTGTATTGAAATTATTGTCTCCCCCCTCCTCCCTTATCTTTTAGCATATTTACATTGAAAATGATTAGGCTGCAAGATAAAGGGTGTTACATTGAATTAATATGTATTTTCTTTTTTGAAAAACATTTTGTATTTCAAAAAAGATTGTTAAATGCTTGAGAGTTTTATAAAAAATAATGCCATTGACTCTGTTTCTGGCATGAACTTCTGCTATGCAACTATGACAAATAATACTTGAAAGTTTTTATTTCCCCTTCTCCCATTGCTGTCATAATTCTTTTGAGGGGCTGTTAAAATGAAATAATAGACAATGAGAAGAGATTCTAGTGGGATTGAACAGTTAGTATGTACAATTTTTTTTTTATTCCACTTATTAAGCTTTAAATTATTTTTAGAAAATGTATAAAGTGTTAATGAAACTGAATGCCATAATTCATGGATTTTCCAAACACGAATTGCTGTATAAAATATAATTTTCAAAAAATCTTTGGAGATACGTTCTACAACAAAGTAACAGGTTCTTATTAATTTTTTAACATTTTTTTTAAAGCAGAATTAAGTTTAAAAAAATGTTTAATATCCATGTTCACGATCATTAGTTCTAGACCAATTTACATTTTAAAAAGTTTGAAAGATGAAACGTGTTAGATATTTTGTAGGTTTATCAGCAAAGTATCTTTATATCTTTTTTCAATTATCTTTTTGGCATTTTTATATTAATTCTTTTATTTGCTGTAATATTTTTCTTTTTTCAAACAATTCCTTTTAAGGGAATTGATAGTTGATAAATTACATAGTATATTGCCCCTTAAGGATGAATGGATTTTTGCATTGAACTCTCTCTTTGTTATTTCTTAAATTATAATTGTAGGAAAATTTGGATCTTAATGGTTGTAGTTTACTAAGAATCCAAATGTGTTAAATTTTGTATGTAACAATTCACTTTGTCTCTACTTAATTTTTCATATCTTTAGAATTTGAAAGCTCATTATCTCATCAACATTGTAATTTAGTTTTGAGCATATTAACTGTGATATCCATTTTATCTAACTAATGGAAATTGGAAAGATTAAAAAATCTTCCCCTCCCCCCTCCCCCAATTTGTACATTATAGTGAATAGTAAGTACAAAGTTGAATTTTGGCTTCAGATGTAAACAGTGTACTGACAATAAAATTCAGCTTGCGGCTGTAAGCTTGGTGAATATGCGAGTTGATAACATTTTTGTTGCACAATGGCTTATATCACTTATTAAAGGTTGATGATTGTTTGCTTTTGCATTTAGGACACTAGTGTTTTAGAAACTGCATAGTTTGTGAACTTTCATATGCTCCTTTGGTGAATATTTTTTTCATCATGGTTGGTGTACCATGTGAGAAGTGAATATTCTCATCAGTTGTCATGATGTGTGGGAACTGACTTACATGCTACAATTGAACAACTAGTGTGTGAGAGATACAAGGGGATTGGTAGGTATTTGTATGTATGGGGCTTCAAAACAAATGAATGGTCATTGAACCTTGCTAACAAAGTTGTGTCAACAAAAATAGTTTCAATTTGAATAACTCATTAACAGAACTGGGACTCCTGATTTTTTTAAAGTCATATTTCTCACTATCAAATAAATAGACATTCAAGTACCAGACAAGAAATTTTTAATATATACCTTATAGTCACTGATGAAATATGAGGGGGGGATTATGGCATTGTCTGGATTCTCTCGTGCTTGTAGAAAATATACTCAGTGGATTGGTATGTATTCATTGTTACCAGTCATGTACACCAAGGCCCAGTGGTCAAGTGGTAGCGTATTGCGCTTTCACATTACAGGTCTGGGTTCTATTTTTGGGCTGGACAAGGTCAACTCAGCCTTTCATCTGTACTGCAGTAGGTCGATAAGTGAGTACCAAGCTTGCTTGGGGACTTAAACACTGGGGGTCTTGCTTCAGACTCACCACCTGATCGGGACATCTGCTTATGCACCTCAGCGCCCAATGGTCATGTATACTGGAATTGGAACAGTAGACCGTGGCCCTCATTAGCTATTGTGCCTTCGAGTTTAAGAGTAATGTACACCTATTCATATTGACTGTTTTCTGTATAAGATGGAATCTTTCAGCTGGGCAATGGTGCTTACTACTCACAATTAATTTGAGGATCACAACAAAGACTTCCAAGTGTTCCGCAGGCCACAGAGTTCATTAGATCTGAACCTAAAGAGAATCTTTTGACTCATCTTGATCACCATTTTCAAAGTGTGGCTTCAGGTATCTGTGGCAATCAGAGTGTCACACCCACATGCTAAAAGGGGCTATTATTCTGGGTAATAGCAGGTGTTCATAATGTAACTTGACTTTATACAAGATTCTTGTAATAAAAGCAATCACTTGATTTGTTAATTCTGTTTATAACGATTCTTTCATCTCTCAAAGGGGAATAGCAAATTATGTTACTAGTTTTAATTAAACAAATAATTGACTTTTTGCAAAGATATTTCATCTTTTGAATTTCATCTAAATGTTAACATCTTTTTTCTAAAGCTCCTGTATCTAATACAACAGAAGAATAATTAGTATATGGTCTTCATATGAAAAATAAGCATTTTTTTTGTAATATATTGTATATTGCTTGTGCATGTAACACATCTGCTTATTTACTCTTAATCAGGTTCAAGAACGGGCAGAATCCAGGCGCGTGAGACGATTAGAACGTGAGAAGCGAAATCAACAAAGAGAGCAAGAAGATGCTGAAAACAAAAATAAAAGACCTCGCTCCAGAAATAGAACTAAAGAAATGGTAAATAAAAAACTGCTAGTTCCTCCTTTTACCAGTAACGAACATAATTTTAAATTGTTGTTTGTTAAATTTTTAAAAGAATGGTTTTAGCCACCGAAGAGCTATGTTATTGAAACATATAAATGCCATAAAACTTGGGTCATAACCCCCTTTTTCACAAAGAAACTTGAAATGTACATGTGCAATACTCTTATGTTTTGAAGTCATTTATTCAAGGTATTATCCCAAGCTTTTGAGAGGGGAAAATGTAATACTTCTAGAACTACAACCCTTTAAGTTCATAAGGAATGTCATTTCTTTCTTTTTTGTCATTGATAAATAAAAAATATTTTGATATATGTATAATAGTTTTAAAAATAAGAAGATATTAACCTAAAAAAGCTATCATTTTTATACCTGACATACAAAGTGCACCCTTAAATTTCTGTCTTATTTTTTATACCAAAAAGTGTGCATTATATGTCAGATTTTATGCTACATTTTTATTTAACTGTATTTTAACCATATGCAGTGGTGGCAAAAAGTTCTGAACACACTCATTTTTTTGGATAATTTTTGTGTTTGACTTCATTTTTCGTTATGAAATTATCGCACTATCTTAAATATTGTTATTGGTTTTAATGTATTTTTTCATGCTGGTTTCAAATCTGTTTGTAGATTTCTTCTAAAGTAAATAGTTTTATTAATATGATGAAAAAACCTTGACAAGAAAGCACAAGGTCACTGTAAGAATGAGTGAGTGTGTTTTCCACCAATGAAAATGCTCCATTGTATCAACCAATCAGAGAGCAGTAGCGAAAAAAAGGGTTGAAAAAAAAAGATAAAACGTGGTTTATTGTATTGAATGCAGTTGTGTTTGTGGAAAATAGTGCATTGAAATCAATTTGAAGTGCGTTTGTGGAAAATATTGGAATTATGGCTAAATTTTCATATCTGCCTGAGAATAAAAGGTACAAAATAATACATTTGAAGGAAGGTTATTCTACGCGC
Organism: Trichonephila clavipes; assembly: GCA_019973935.1. NCBI lineage: Eukaryota > Metazoa > Arthropoda > Arachnida > Araneae > Nephilidae > Trichonephila > Trichonephila clavipes. The sequence goes on along the minus strand of BMAU01010583.1, from coordinate 544,845 downwards.
CAAATTGCTGCTAAAGTACCATGTGGCCTTTCTACTGTTGTGAGAACTTTGAAAAGATTTTCGGAAACAAATTTTATTGCGGACAGGGGGCGATTAGGACGACCAAGAAAAACATCTTTAGGTGAAGACAGGTTATTGCTTTCAAACAGAAAGCTTAATTCCTCGCAAATTTTGAAACAATGGACTTTGACATCAAATGTAAGTGTGTGCCCAATAACTGTTAGAGGAAGACTGCTGGAAATTGGGTTACGTGGCTGTAAAGCGCCCCCAAAATCGTTACTGACTGAATTTCAACGCAAGAGGCGATTGACGTGGGCAAGGAAACATTCATTATGGGCTATTAAATACTGGGAAAAGGTAATATTTAGTGACGAGAGTCAGTTTTGTATTTCTGGTAACCAAAGTAGTGCCTATGTAAGACGACGCACTCATGAGGAATTCAGCCCTCAGTGTCTGAAGCCCACAATAAAGTACCCGACAAAAGGGATGATATGGGGTTGCATGTCTTCTCATGGTGTTGGAAGATTCCACATCGTTAGCGGAACAGTGAAAGCCATGGATTACTTTGAAATACTACAAAATAAATTGCTACCAATTGGGAGAGACCTTTTGGGGAATCAGTCATGGATTTTTCAGGACAATAACGCCCCTTGCCATCGTGCAAAGGTAGTCCAGAAATGGTTGGAAGACCATACTGTGAATAGAATGAACTGGCCAGGACAGTCTCCCAACCTTAATCCGATAGAGTTTATGGTTTAAAATTGGTTATGAAATTTCAAAGAAAAAACCTTCAAACGTGAATTAATTGAAGCTTTAATATCTTCCTTCAACCATATTGTCACGAAAGATTTTCTTTTGAAATTGGTGCATTCCATGCCAAAAAGATGTAGAGCCGTAATTAAAGCAAACGGCTGGCCCATAAAATATTGATTTTCTAACGTGTGACAACAATGTAATTTTCAAAATGCTTATATATATTAAGTATACTGTATTTGTCGATTTTCATGTTATTTTTCTTTGCATATTATGTTATTCTATATTGTTTTATTCTGCACATATTTTACATTATTGTGTTCAGGCAGCTTTACTACAAAAAGTATTTTAGTCATTAAGAAACTAGTAGTAGATTTGAAATCAGCATAAAAAAATACATTAAAATCAATAACAATATTTAAGATAGTGCGATAATTTCACAACGAAAAATGAAGTCAAACATAAAAATTACGCTAAAAAATGAGTGTGTTCAGGACTTTTTGCCACCACTGTATTATGATACAATTTTAATAACTAGTGATGTGACATCTCTTGATAACTAATAACAAGTCCCACTTATAAACCATGAATTTTTATTAAGTGGCCATGGTAGCCTAGGGGTTATGAGCTTGTGACCGGCATGTCATGATTTTCAGCCTAGTGCTACTGAAAACCCGCCTTTGTGCATTAAACTGTCTAATTGCAAAGTCCTCCAGTTGACGTAGTATGGTAGTTTGAGAGGGGGTGCCAATTCAAATGTCATCCTTGTCACTTGACCGAGGTCTGTCACCAAAATCCTTTGTGTTCCACTTTAGTGCGACGTTAATATAATTCATTCATTTAAATCATAAAGCCTTTGTTACTTGTACAGTGTATTATTTTAATGTGTTGCAGAACCATGTTCTTATTCCTCAGCAATTTTTCTTCTGTAAAAGAATAGAAGTATATATTTACCTTAAGGAATAGTGGCACCTGCTTAAGTAGAAGAAAAAGCAATAAATGCTGGGAGGGCATATTTCTGATGTCTTAACATTCTTTGCAATTTTAGCCAAGGGCACTGGAGAAGTGTAGGTGGTTAGCAAAGACATACCCCTTCCCCAGTCTACTTTTATCCTTATGTTCTGCCATCTCAGCAGTCTGAAATCCTATTCCTCAGTGTTACAAATAAACCTGTATTGTTGAAACATTGACTGGTGTATTGTGTGTGTGTATATATATATGTATGTATATATATGTGTGTATGTATATATATATATATATATATATATATATATATATATATATATATATATATATATATATATATATATATGTGTGTGTGTGTGTGTGTGTATAATTTTATAAATAAATTTCTCTTTTGCACAGGATACCCGAAGAAGTTCATCTCGAAGCCGAAGTCCTATAACCAGGCGCCGATGAGTCATCGCGGATTAAATATTAGTTATTTTTTCAATCCCTGGCCTCCTCACTTTCACTTACGAAAAGATCTAGGTATTCCCAGGTATACAAACATCCACTCAGTTGACATATTACAAACAATCTGTGATTTGGTAAAATTGATTATACACATTGTTGAATACATGTAATAGATAATTATTTGTTAAATGGAGAACTTGAATTTTATTGGATCAGACATGTAAAAAAACAACATTAAATCATGTGCAAGTTATTTACTTAAATATATCTTATAATAAATAATGTGCTCAATATTTTTATTGTCCCCTTTAAAAGAAAATTAAGGCTCTGAAATCACAAGTTGTTTGTAATTTATTTATAAAATATGAGTGAATTTTGAGTGTTGAAACATTACTATTATTTTGTGCCCCATTTGCAGGTAAGTATGTGTATTTCTAATATTTTTAAAAATTGTGTGAGTGTGGTATGATTGATTTTTATTTATTTTTCTAAATCTCCCAACCTAGGAGTTGTCATCTTAGTATTATCAAAAGAAATTCATTTTAACTTTTATGAAAGAAAAATATCTTAATTTTCTGTATTTTTTCCCCTAAAATTGTTTCCCCTTCCCATCATATTTACATTTCAAAATATATCCTTTTTTAAAGAACTGGAACTTTTTAGAAAATATATAGTTTTATAAACTTTTCAAAATTGAATCTAGATGACAAATCCACTTGTTTTATAATAGCCGCTGTAATCTTATTTGCATATCGACTTTTTCGGGAGGCCAGAGGAAAAAAAGAATTGCAATTTATTTTTCTTTAAATTTAGTCGGTCATCTACCTAATCCTTTTACAGATTGAAAGCAGTTCCGTCGAAAATGTAAAACACTTTAAACACAGTGGTTGCCTCACAATGTTCTTCTAATCAACTGAGAAAGAGGTTTTGTAACAGTAGCAATCATTGATCTTGAGATGCTTTTCAAAGGGAAGAAGGTTGGTCAAAGGTCAAATTAAAAAGATTTTGTATTCATGTAATCACCCAATAAGAGTGTACCTGTTTGAAGTCATGGATGCAAATCAAATGTTACTGACAGGTCATTTGGCCTTACTATGGCAGTTTTAGTCACGTGTATATATGCAAGTACATCTTGTCATCAATGTAACATCATGCAAATATTTGATATTGTGTTTTTATGTTCAAAGTCTGTACTTTGTACTTCATGACCAAATTATTATTTTGTCATTACTTATGTATGCTTATCTTAAATGTTGCATCGATTTCATATGATAAACAAAAAAAATTGCTCTTTTATTTGCGTCTTGCACTGCATGATTATTTAACGAAAGAAAAATGAGTGCTTTATTCTATTTTGTTGATAAAAATTAGCAGTTGACTCTATTAAATACTTTAAAGTATTGTTTTCTATGTATCGTGAAAAAATGTATGTAGTATTATGTATAAAAGAGTGCTGTTTTTAAATGCAATTTCATTAATTTGAGAAATAATATTTGTAATCAGTTTATTTGTCTGACAAAAAATAAAATTCCTGAAGTTTACTTTGGTAGCTTTGGTTTTGTCTTGTTTTTTTCCCAACCTGAAACTAAGCATGTTATTTTGACAATAAGACCTTGCCATGCATCTTAACTTTAAAATAAGTTATATTTTTTTGTTATTAAGAATTACAAAATAAATGCATTAAAAACATATTTATTATTAAATGACATTTTTGGCATTGAAAAACATTTTTAGACAGGAAAAATTTTCATATCCAAGTACTTCTTAGCATCACCATAAGGTAGATCCCATACATTTTCCAACTGCATTTCCAATTTTCTAAAAGCAAATATATTTTTATATTAGTGAATAACAGTTTTTTGCTTTAAATTTACCAAAAGTAATAAACATCTAATATTTTAATTCGGCACAAAATTCACATTTCTGGTTTGATAATGTCAGTGTTTATACTTGGGACGATAAAAGGTACATTTAAGATCACTTTAATGAATTAATTTTCAGTTCATTTTCTGTTGTAATTAATGTAAATATGAAGTGAGACTTTGATTATAACTGCAATAGAATAATGCCAAACTTAGTTTAAACTAAAATATATATAGCATTGCATAAAATCAGGCAAATTTTGTGAAAATGTATTTACCTTTTTTCATTTTCCAGTTCACATATTGAGTTATTTTGAAGTAGAACTTTTTGCCTCAATATATCAAGTTGTTTGTTGTACATTTCTTGCAAGTTTGTATCTTGGTTGTATTTACTGGGAAAGAGAAACAGTTTTAAGAGAAAAAATTACTTTCTGATGAAGTATAACCACTTGTTAAAATTTATTTATATACTTACCTAGATTGAAGTTTTGAAAGTTCTTGAATATTCTCCTTATTCATATTCTGCAATGCATTTTAAAAAGGTATTATTACAAAGCAGAGTGAAAATGAAATATCAGAAGCTAAGATAATTAGTTTGAAATGTATACTAACACTATTTTGTTAACAATTATAATCCTAATTATTTGAAAACTCATTTTTAACGATCTTGATAGAAAAGTAATATTGTAAAGTTTTTAAAAAAATGTCTTATAGTTTAATTATTTATTGAAGCTGTAAAATGTACTTTGATTTTGTAGTCAACGTGTTTATTATACATAGAAATGAAATTCACTAGAACTTCATGCAAAAGAGAATTATCACTTACTGATATATGTTCTTGAAGTCTGCCTACATTTAAGCTGTAATCTACAACTGTAGTTTGGAGTTCTTTTTGTTGGTTATCTTGAAAGAATGCCTATAGAAAGGAACGTCAGTTTCATTGTTGAAAATCTTGAAATGATCATGGGGGAAAAAAAGATTCTTACTTTATTAATGAGAATGTCTCTTTCTTGGGCCAGATTTTCTGTCTGAAATAAAAAAAACAAGTCTCATAAAACAATGTCTTGCATAGGTCAACTTTCATCAATATCTAAACCCTTTTAGACAGGATTAATCAAAGAACAATATAAAGGTACACTCACAATACAAAAGATTAGTTTTAAAAAACTATGCTTTTTAAATTAATTTTTTTTATTCAGGTAATTTCATTAATAAGCTGAATGTATGATGGAAAACCAAAAAAAGATTTAATACATCTTTACAACAAATACAAAAAGATTAAAAAATAAACTGCATTAAAAGGGAAAATGTGTTATTGATTTTTCAGAATTGATTTTTACTTCAGTAATTTATAGTGATTCCAAACAATTCTTAATGTTGCTGCATTTTATGACTATTAAAAATAAAAATTGAATAAACATATTTCTGCAAAGACAGTAAAGTTATATTTACTAAGGTGTTTGCTTTTTTTTTTTTTTTTTTTTTTTTTTTTTGTAACATGTCAAAAAAACATTTAATAAAACAGCAGATTTTATAGGCTGACAAAAAATCTCATTATGTATAGTAGAGTCTGCTGTAGGTTTTATTTTACACATTTAAAATCCTCATAAAAATGAGATAAAAAAGCTCACTTTTACATAGACAAATCTTTAAACAATTTCAATAAAAAAGTGATGTTCTGTGAATGGGATTTTATATAAGTTCGGCTTTATTACTTGATATTTACTGTCTTGTACTTAGTGGCATCAATAAGGAACATATTTTTGTAATATCTTAGAGAATGTGCAGCAACTAATATCTCTAGAATAAGCAATTGAAAAATTTTAATTATTTTTCTGCAGTTAAAAAAAATTAGTTAATTTTTTTATTAAAAATGTATATTATATTTATATAATTATTTAATAAAGATGATACAATTTACTGAAGACATAGAAAAGATTTGAAATTCAATAATTAGATGCTGAATAAATGAAGTCTTTTTAGGAAGAATATTTTCAAAACTCTAAGGATGAGAGGAATTCAAAATTTTATATAAAGCAATTTACTATCTGGAAGTTATTACGATAATATTATAGTAATATAGGGGTGAAGAACTACTGTCATTTTGAAGTATAAATATGTAAAGGTATAGGACAAAATAATAGGAACATTTGTGAAAAAATGAAACTTTTTTGTCATTCATTTTTATTGTTTTTGTCATTCAGGCCACCTTTGGCCTGAATGACAGCTTGCATTCAACATGGGGTTTATAAATATAAGTCTTGAATGAAGTTCCCACCCAATTCTCATGTAGGACCGTCTCGAGTTCAGATAGTGTGCATGGAAGAGAAAACCAAGCACAAATTTGTTCTCTAAAACACCCAATAATGTTCAGATCAAGTGACTGGGGATACCATATTAGATGTTCTACTTCAGCATCATGTTTGAATACAGTGAGACATGTGAACAGTGGCGTCATCTTGGAACACAGGACATACTCTTGGAAAGAGAGTGAAGCATAAGATGATCTGCTAGAATGCTTTGAAAATGGTTGCCTGTGACCATCCCTCTCAAGGAAAGCTAGAGGCCCCAGTCCATGGGAAGATATTCTGCCCCACACCAACACAGAATCCTCTCCATGTTTCAGAGTTGAGACCAGGCAGTCAACATAAAATGCTTCTTCTGGTGTTCACCAGATGAACATACTTCTAGAGGTCTGGAATAATGTAAATGAGGATTCATCAGACCAAATAACTTGTTCCCATTGCAGTTGTGTCTAATTTAGGTGGTCTCTGCACTACTGTAATCAATTCATTGCATTCTATGTCAAAATTAATAGTTTTAGAATAGCTACTCTACTATGAATGTTTGCAGCATGCAACTCCTGTTGAATAGTTATGAAGGTGAGTATTCATCTTGGACGTTATTTGTGGCAGTGTAGTCTTGCGTTTGGGGCAATTATCCTCTTCAACATCCGTCTATCACTGCCCTTCCAAGTTTCACCCACTACTGTGCTTCGCAGAAGACATCGTTAACCAAATTTGTGTTGGCTCTCATAACCCTTGAAACACCAACAAGGTTTGCTGTTCAGGACACTCAAGCCAGGCTAGCTTCAATTATCATGCCTCTTTTCATGTTGGAGAGGTTAGACATAATAAATGCTTTGCTAAGAACAGAATTTTCTCAACTCGCCCACTTCCTTCCCTTTCACTGCCATTAGTTGGCAAACTGTTACAACACATGGTGGCCATTTATTGGATGGTCGAAGGACGACTCATTTTTAATGGATATTCCTATTATTTTGTCCTATACCTGTATATACATATAAAGTTTAGTGATTGTAAAGTGTGTTCTCCACTCAAACTGATTTTTTTCTTATGTACAAGTTTCTAAGACAATTTAGCCACTAATAGTAAGAATTTTTTTAACTTTTTTTTTTTGCCCTACAGCAGTATGGCATATCTCGTACAAAATTATTTTTGATTTTGTCTTCTGCAAGCATATTTGGGTATGTTGCCTTTATGAAACCTCTGATAACTTTTAGCTTACCACTTTAAGTAAGGATAAAAGCAACTTCTGATTCTCCTGTTCCATTTGCTTTGATTCTTCCAATTGCTCACTTAGTTCAGTTTTCTCTTGAAGCAGCTTTTGATGAACAGATGATAATGCTTCAAGACTTTTTTGAAATGTTATTGACTTTTCTTTTACTTCTTTCACTTGTTCCATTAAAGAGTTATTTGTCTCCTCCAAAGCCTTGAGGGAGGAATTTATATTAAGAAAATATAATTATTTTTACTTTTGTGCATGTCACAATAAAAATACTTTTCCAAAATATTTCAACTTTATTTTTTCTTTTGCGTAATAAACATAATCTCTTGTAATCTTTTCAACAAGACTAGTACAAAGAAATTAAATAGTTTTTGTTTAATTCAAATAATTTTATGCATATATATGTGCACATTCTCTTTTCTACATTTAAATGGTTTTTTATACGCTAATATTTTTTTTTAAAAGAATAATTTTTAGAAAGATATGTGAAAATAATGGAATTTATTACTTTTTAAAAAGTATGTTTTGAATTTGAAATTTTAGATTTTCAAAAAAAATTTTCATAGTATTTACTTGGAAATAAAAATTTCCACTAATGAAATGAGGTTTTTTTATATAAATTAAACACAAATAATGCTATAAATAAAAAATTGCAAAGCATAAATTTTATTTCAAAATTAAAAAAAGGTGCAATAAAAACAATTTACCTCACTCTTTTGTCGATGTTCATTTCTTTCTTCTTCATATTTTTGATTTGCTTCTTTTAATAATCTAAAAAATTACAATAATTATGTAAATGATAAGATTCTGCAAAACATATTGTTTTGATTACATGTGCACTATAAGTGATTATAAACTCAAATTTTAATTTAAAGATAAATAATTTTAGTACATATGTTTTATTATAAATATTAAAATTAGAAATTGTGCATTTAAGAGGAAAAGTATATTCTGGCTCAAGACTGAATAACAGTTAAACATGCTTCAAGGCATCCCTTATATGCAAATTGTTAAGAGTAAATAAAAGTCAAAATAAGAAATTTACAAAACAAGTAACATTAAAAAAAAATACCATAATTAATTGGAAAAACTAAAATACTTCATATAAAGAATTGAATAATACTTTTTATTTTAACTGCATAAAAAGGTGTAAAATATGTCGTTAACTGGTATTCTCAATCCTCAGCCTGAATGTCCTTTTTGTTTTTTCATACAGAATTATCTAAATTTATTATTAAATTACTTATATGGCCTACCATGTTGATTTAATCGTGTCTGTAATTAAAATACTACAGTTTACTATACTTTTATGTTTCATAATATATATTACTGACCATATACCATGAAGAAAGCCTTCCTTATGTGTGTGAAATTTGTTCTTTTATATACTTCCATTAGACATTGAAAGTTATTACCATTACAATGCACACACACACATGCAAATCATTCTCCAGTAGTGCTACTTTCAAGCATTATGGAATTTCAAGTAAAGCTTCAATTTTAAGAACTGAAATTGTGTGCATGAAGAGCTTTAAGATGGTGCAAATATCAAATCCTTGTGACAGAAGGGGCTGATAAATAGCATCAATCTTGTGAAGCCTCTCCTCTCCCACCAGTGAGAAGTGAAGGCAGACATATTGAACACATGACAATGACAAATCTCTAAAACATCAAGAATTTTTGTGCAAAAATTAGGTTCTGTGTCGGTTTATATGATTTGGTGGAATCTGCAGCAGAGTGAAGTTTTTACCAAAGCATTCCATAACTGGTTATTTTTGTACACAGCAGATATATGCAGATCCATTAGTGTGTTGAATGCCAGACATTGACAAACAATTGGCACAACAAGTTTTAGATGAATCACGATTATGCCTACAACATTGCACTGGCTGGGTCTAGTGATACTGCAGTGAGAGGTTACATGACTGTTGGATATACTGTATTAGTTCTTCACCTGGTATTTTGGTTTGGGATGACAATGATTTTTAACTCCTGTGCCCCCTAATCTGTATTCCCAGTACATTCAACAAATACTTCTGTATCATTTAGAAAATTTTAGAACCTGGTGGCATCCCATATCTTTTAAGAAGTGCCTATGACAGTATGAGACTTCACATGGTACACAACATTCAACAATTCATCATTGCCCACCACAGGTTTGTTCTCCCAATATGTCAACAATTGGACAAGCATACACCGCTGGATGAAATTTCTGATGCATGGAAGCATCATAATCTGACATATCCTAAGAATACTATCAAAGCCTCTTCCTTTTTATGCAGAGACATATTGAAGTAGTTATTGCCAGCCACATGACAACTACACATTGTGTTTATTTTCATCGTGTTCCACAAGTCAAAAGGTGTTATTGTTTCAATCATTTCATCTTTGTACTTTTGCTATTTATCCTATAAATCTACCTTGGATATTTCTTATCCATCATAGTTTTGCATTTTTGATGTCCAACAGTGTGTATAAAAACAATACATACATGTAAAAAATGGGGGGGGGTCTTCAAATTAATCATATTTAATAACAGCTTAATTTGAAATATACTTCTAAAAAATATTTTTCAAACACACACATCCAGGATAACTTACAAATGATGTAATCTCAATTCACATGTTAGGTTTCAAAATTTATGAAAAATTCCATACATTGAATTAAAAAGCTAGTAGTTATGAAGCTCACATAAGTGTTTTTAAATAATGGAATGATTTAGGAGGGGGAGGGAAGATATATAATAATTTATATATATATATATATATAGCAAAACCAGCTCCTTTTCCTTAATACCTAATATATAGATTCGATTAAAATAATATGGGTCATTACTGTTTTATGACAGGAATGTGTTCCCCAGATTCTCTAAAATTAAGAAACTATTTATCAAAATAAATTTTATCTAGGAAATTATGCAAAATGTAATACTTTCTATATTCTGAAATCATTTTCCTATGAAGCTCTGGTGCAATCATTGTTTTCACTTCTTCATTTAAAGCATTGTATTTAAGTTGAATTTCTTTTTTTTCTCCTTGAAGAAGATCAATTTGTTCATTGAGAACTTCCTTCTCTTTTATCAGAATTCTTATTCTCTCGGATAAAGATTTCACTGAAATCCAGATGATCAAATTTATATTCAAATATACAGTACAATAGTATTACATTATTGATATTACATATATTATTTATGCAAAGCATTAATAGGGATATTTTGAATTGGAAAATATATGCGTTGAAAAAAATTAAAGGATGTTTTCTATATGACTTTCAAAAAACATAATTGGAGGATAACAGTGTAGAAAATCATTCAATTATCTGTCTACCAAAAAAAAAAAATTTTTTTTAAAGAAATATCACACATTGTAGAATTTACATGCAGCACAATACATAAACATTAAATAGAAACCTACCTTCATTTCTCGTCTCAGCTTCAAGTTGAGTAATTTCCAGCTGCAGTTTGGCATAAAGAGTGTCTTCTTTTCTTCACCAATATATAATTAAAAATATAAATTATGTGCAATAAAGTATTATTAAAGCTGTAAGTTATGAAAGTATGATTGAGAATTATTATAATTACCTACGAGCCTCTTTAACAAATTCTTTTGCTTTCTGTTTAAGTTCCTTGTTTTCTTCCATTAATTTTGCCACCAAAATTTTACTCTTATCCTTCAATCAAAGCATATTCAGTATTTAAATATGAATAAGTTATGAACAGTTAAATCTAAATTTGAAAAGGTATTAATATTTAATGTAAAATCATTTTACTTTATTAACTGTTGCATAAACAGGTTCTTTTTGGACAGTTGAAATTGATTCTACACTTTGTAGCTGGGTATTTATTTCAACTTTATGTGTTTGAGAAGGTAAAACATGAGTTTTTGGAGAGCTAATATTTTGAATTCCTTCAGATTTCAAAGATAATTCTGAACCATCTGTGAATTTCAAATCTCCAATAGCAGAATAACTGCAAAAATAAATAATTATTGAAAAATCTATTTGATAAAAAGTTAAAAATATACATAACCATTCTATAGTAAAATTTCACAATTTATCAAGTAATTCTTTTTCGTAAGACTGATGGCATAACTGCATAGCACCGAATAAATATGATTATTTTTCAAAAAAGAAAATTTAAAGTTTAATAGTAATAGATTTGAAAAAGAAAAAAAAATTATTTTGTAGAATTGAAAATATGTTAATAAAACTTTTAGCAATACTGAATTAAACAAACCGCTTCCTTCCTTAATAGAATATCATTTAAAGCTTGATTTTGATCACAATAGAAAGTATAAAGAGTATTTAGAAATACGAGTAACAAAGCCCAGGAGATCAGACACCCCTATAAATGTCTTGATTTAAATAAAGAAACCCATATTGCCCCTCTCAAAAATTTGAATTAAATGTACTCTTTCTAAAAAAAATGATGAAACTAATAAACAAAAATTTCCCAGGAAAAAACACACACCAGGATTTTTTTGTATGTTTTTTTTTTTTACTTTTAATTTTTTTTCATCTGATTTTAATTTATGCTATAATTATGATAATTAATATATTAACTCTTGATTGGTCCTAAAGCTTCCAAATATTTTGAGTCCTTTATATAAATTAATAACCAATTTATACACTCTGATATACTGCATTAATAAAATGCATGGATTTAGATCGTTTAACTTAACAAAACATGCAAAGGATTTTTTAAAAAGTAACTGAGGAATGAATATTTTAACACATTAATTTATATTATTTTAGAAAAGACATTTTATAAATGCAGAAACAGCACATAAGATGATCTCTGATTTTTGCTTTCTTTATCATGACTTATTCCATTTATATTTATAATAGTGTGATAATATGGAATAAACTAATAAAATAAAAAAAAATATTGACATATTGTGGCCTCATAATTTTACACTAATTATATTTTCTAATACTGTAATGACACATACCTCTTTCATAGAGGAAAGGGGTTATATTCTTAAGAAAGAAAGAGAAAAGTGACCCTATGGAAGCAATTAAAAATCTGTTATCTAGGGGTGAACCCCCACCTTTGAGTATACCACTATTCTCATTCTCATATATTTATTCTTAGGAATTAAAGCAGAAATTCGAAAGGGATATTTTACATATATGTATAGAGATTGCTTTTTATAAATACCTAAGCCAGGATGCTTCAAATTGCATGAAAATTTCTCACAAATTTACTTTTATTACAATGTTAACTGTTATTTTATTAAAAATTGTAAATTTATTAAATGTTAACGAATTAACAGATTTAGAGGGAGGGGGATATTATAACTACAAGGTAGAAATTAATTACTATAATAGATAAGCACTATTTTAACTATTCTGCTGATTTAATTTTATATTCAAAAGGTTATTAAGCATCATTGTAATAATTCTTCCCCTCCCCAAATTAAATCTAATATATGAGTATATTCTAACTGACATGGATTCATTGGATTCTTGCTGTTCATGATAGATCTTACGTCCTTTAGCAGGGCTCTTTGTTTCTTCTTTCTCCAGATAAGATTGAAATGATCCACAACTGTTTTTTCTTGCATGACATTTGGGGTTTGAAGGACTCCAAAGAGAAGACTAGTAACAGAAGAAAGAAAAACTAAATTAAAGCTCAGTAATAAAGTAATGTATCTGATAAGTATATACGAATTGACATGATTCTACTCTCAGAATTCACATTAACAAAAAAAAATTATGATGTAACAGTAGTTTTTATATTGTGATTAAACCTTTTTACTCTTGAATAAAATACACAAACAATATTGAGTTAAGAAGAATTCAGTGTGTGATTCAAGAATATTGCTGCTTAAACAAAGTTAAAAATGTGCAAAATTTAATGTTAAATATATGTTATATAACATTATCTAAAAAGCAATTAAACTTTTGACTAATATAATATATATTGATAACATCTATATATTATCAAACTTATTTATATAGCTCAAAGCTAAAAAACATATTAAATTCTTAAATTCTATTTTGATGAAAAGAACTTTATAATGAAAATTTCAGGTTTTAAAATGGTTATAGGCTTTATTTTTGTTTTGAAATCTACATTCTTTTATTTATTTATTAGAATAATTTCCATTAAATAACACTCTCAAACCATAATGATACTTATCTTTCTCACTGATTTTTAAAGTTTTTCTCAGTACTCTTTTGAAAGTATAGCAGCAAATGCAAAATTGCAGCATATTTTATTCAAAAACAGTGAAAAAACATCTTGTTTTATGGCACTTAAAGGGCCATTGAAATTATGAAAACAATTAAAAAAAGTTATTTAACTGGATTTGGAATATATTTCAATAATGTACTGTTACGATTCTTCTCATAATATACAAACACTTTGAAACTGACAGAAATTTTGGGACAATCACATATTGTACAGTTAACCAATTTCACCAAATGCTGTAATTGTAGTGTAAATAACATTACTATGTCATTATGTATAAAAACAGTTTTCCACTATTGTTTGCATATTGCAGCATTTGGTCATGTCTTTTCATTTCAGAAATTGGTTGATGGTACAACACGTAAGTACTCAAATGTTGAATTAATTATCTTATTTTGCTTTATAATTAGCATTCAATTTCATTGTGACCAGCTTGAGACCATGCTTGAGAACAGACTTACACTATTGGCTGCATATCATGGCATTTTGCGACAATGTTTCACTTGACAAATTTGTCGATGGTATAATATGTAAATACCATTATTACTATGTATCACAAAAAAATGACTTAAAATTTTTCAAATGCATTTAAAAAAATTTAATCATTTTAATATCAGCTCTGTTTTGCTCTTTAAAAACAGTGCATTGAATCTACAAAACAAAACAATGAAACACTAAGAAAAATAAATAATGATATATCTAATATATATTATAAATGTGAAAGTTTGTGAGTATCTTTGTGGGTCTTTCACGCAAAAACAACTGAATGGATTTTAATGAAACTTTACAGTAATATAGCTTATACATCAGAATAACACATAGGCTAAAATTTATAAAGATATTATGAGAAGTTTTCAAAATATAACGACAATTGTCAAGAAAGTAGGAAAAAATTCTGCCATTTGCAAAAAAGCCCGTGACAGCATTCATCCATCTTTTTTATCCCTTCTGTTTTGTCTACGCCATACCTCAGTGCGCTTTCACTTTTAATTTATTCCATTCATCAGTGTCATCACTATTTTTATTTCATAATAAAACTAGATGTCGAAGGGAGAGGTGGTGGCAAGATTTTAACATAAAATAAATACAACAAAAAGTAATATTAATGTATTACACTTCCCGATATAAATTATTTACACTATTTTAAGCGTTCATTACACAAAATTTGTAACTATGACAGTGGAAGGAAAACTATGAAATTAAAATAAAATATCAAAATGTTTTTATCATTTAGTTTTTTTTTTTTTCTTTTTGAATGTTTTTTTTTCAGTACATGTAAATATATATCTACGCTTCCCCCATACTGTTTTTTTATAACTTATATATATATACATGTTTTTTAAAAGTATTTCTATTAATTCATTACTAAATTAATTATTTGTTAATTAAAAAAGTACACTCTATTATTTTGGATAAAAATACATTTCAGAGACATTTTTAAGCTAACTAAAGAATCGTTTTCTTTTTATTGCTTCACATTAATAATTTTTTAACTAATGCAATATTGTTTTTTAAAAGTCATAGATCGAAATTTGAAGCTATATTTTATCTGTGAAGGGGAGGGGAAGAGGAAACAGTAATTTTACACTTAAAAAACCTTGTTATGCCGGGCTAGAAGGAGGGGGGAACCTGTCTTAAATCGAAAATATGTGGAACAAATTTCGAAAAAGAGAAATTTAATGAAATAATTTTATAAATCACTCACATTGCGCACGTACAAACACACACATAATTGCTGGCATCATGAGGGAAAGAGATAGCCTGTGCAAAGCCGGGCCATGCAGCTAGTATTTAATAAGTTCTAGCAAATTTTTGTAAAATAATTCTGAAATCTTGACAATGTTACTAAATATTTTTAAAATTCAAAAATGCTAGCAAAATGCAATAAGTTGCTGCTAAGAAACACAAAATATAACAGAAATTCAACCCTATTTGATAATTAAAAATATTAAAGTAAAACCTTAAATATGGAAATAGAGAAGAGGGGAGAAATATCTACTTAATTTTGTCCCACAGAAAATTATGGTAATTGAAAATACATTATTCTCTCCTCTAAATTATAAAATTTAATGTATAACAATCTATCACATTATTTTCATCCAAGTTACAATGAGAGAGATAAAAAGTTCTTTAAAAGTTTGTAATTATTTAAATTAATATCAGACATTTAAAAAATTAAGATACTCAATTCAGTGGTGTAACAGAGAACATTTAGGCCCCCTGCAAAGTCAGATTTTGCCCCCACCACCCCAGTTGGATTTTAGAAAGGGTAGGTACTTGGAGGCAGTCAGGCTTTGGGCCTCCCAAAACCCTGCCCTACAAATCATTAATAGCATTTAATAGATATTGCATTATTAATTTGTTATTCTAAGTATATATTTTGCTAATATTGAATTTTGGTGAAATATATCAGAGTTCCATAAATTATTATGAAATGTCTTAAAAAGTTGTTAAATCCAAAATTATTTATACATTAGTGTAATTCAGGCGTGTACACACATATATAAGCACGCTTTTGATTTTATGTGATGTCATTCTCTGATAAAATGAAGTTTTCATGAAACTTCACCTGACTTTTCGGTTCATTTGTCGAATCAGGCACTTATCGCGCCAAGTGTTTTCTCGCCAAATCGATCACCAAGCTTCTTCACTTCGCGATGGGTGTCCGGAAGCCAGAATGAATTCGTTATCTCACCATGATATCTACATAAAAATCGCCAAATCCAAAGCCCCCCCATACTACACTTGGGCCTATGTTTTGTAACCTGAATTATAATGTTTTTACATACAAATCATGACGAGCAAAGAAATGAACGTCAGAGATAAATGCCTAAAAATTTTTAAAAGCAAAATAGTACAATTTTGAATTGAAGCTTTTACTTACCCATAAACTTTTATATTTTTTACCCTTTTTTAAAGAAACTGGATTTGGTAGTTCTTGCGGAGACTCTTTTATGTTTTGTTCCATGTTCACACACACATAAAGTAAGCATCTCTATGAATATAAAAAGTTCACAAGAAAAATTCCCCCGTGTCCTTTATGAAAATAGATCACCTTGCTTTCGGTGCGAGAGTCGGATGTAACCATGGCAACTGCAAACTACTATTGCGATTGAACAGAGATGTAAATGTAGAGATATAAGTGAAGCCAAAATTGCCATATTGGTACTGTCAAACATATTTTTAAGTAAATATTACTTCAGCGATATGCGAGGGATGTATTAAAAAAAAAAGTGAAATTCTACAAACGTCATAAGAGCATCAATAGCAGCAAAACACGCGTACATGTAGAATGTTGAAACCAAGGTTGAAATAATATAGCTTTATTTTGCACTTAACCTTCATTATGCTAAGAAGAGAAAGAAGTATCGCTGTTAGATAAGGAACTGCTTCTAGTGATTGCAATTTTTTATTTTTCCTCTTATCACTCCGGAATAGTTTGCTAATATTACGGTATCGTAATCAAATCAAATGTTGGCGTTAGTTGTGTTTTAAATCGTAGTAAAAGCAGTAGGAGTTTTCATTTGTAATTGTAATCTACACGTAATTTAAAATGGGAGAAACTAAAACTTATACGCTTGAAGAAATTTCTGAACATCAGGATAGAAAATCAGCATGGATTTTAATTCACGGAAATGTATATGATGTTACAAAATTCCTAGAAGAGGTACTTTTAAAGTTCATTTATTATTTATAGTTTAAAATATATTTTTTATGCAATTTCATGTCAATCTTTCAGAATATTTAATTGAGTTTTTAATTTTAATAGCATCCCGGTGGTGAAGAAGTTCTTTTAGAACAGGCAGGTGAGTGTTTTGATATAAATGTATAGTTGTTTTTTTTATCTAATTAAAAATTTTATATTTGAGGAACCAAATGTATTTTCATGCTCCTTTAGAATTTCGTACTTGATTTTATCCGATTGCGAACAAAGATTTAGATCTAGATAGTGATCTTTGATTATCAGATTGATTATTTTTTCATCCTAAAAATATATGTATTCTAAAGATATTATGTAGTTCATTCATTCCATATGATGAAGTTTGATTAATTCTTGCTTTATTTTTATTAAGTAAAATATCTACCAATGTTATGAATTATCAGAAACTTATATGGAAGCCACAAATATTAAGACTTATGAAGAGTATAAATTAAAATCAGTGTTTTATAGTTTGGCTCAAATGAACTATTTACTTGTGACTGAGAAACAATTTTTAGTTTTCATAATAATCTTTTTTTGAAAATACAGATTTTCATACTGTAAATACTTTATGTAACTGTATTTAATTTATTTAATAGTTCAATTGCTGAAATATTTTTGACTAGATATTAAGTCAGAACCCTTACTTTTGATTTTAAAATATATTTCTTGATATAGCATAAAAACTAATTACTTTATCCATTGCTTAAAATTACTATAAACAAGATTTGTGGATTTTTCATTTCATTGCTGGTAATGTGTGCCTATTAAAATATTATATTGTTATTAATAGGTAAACATGCGTCCGAGGCTTTTGAAGATATTGGTCATTCTTCAGATGCACGAGATTTAATGAAGCAATATTGCATTGGAGAATTATGTGAAGTAATGATTAAAATCTTTTCTTTGTATCTTTCTTCAATATGACTATTATTCTTTTCTATACCTATAATTTTTAATTATATGCTAATAAATTATGAATATTCTTTTGGCAACTGACAGTTTTTTGTGGACGTTATTCATTAACAGTTGGGGATATTTTTTGGGGGGTGTATGTTTAAATAAATATTTATAAATGCATGCCTTATAGAAATTCTAACATAAAAACTTTAGATTTAATTTTAAAAGTTTAATTTTCTAAACTTGAAGTAAAACCTTCAAGTTTTTAAATATATACAGGGATTTCTTGAAACCCTGGGCTCCTATGCAAAAGCAGGTTTCGTCTGCAACCTTTTTAAATATACAGTATGTAGCATACTTTTTGCTACCCTCATACAAACAGTAACTCATGAAAAGTAAATGCGTGCAGCTTGCAATTTCCTAAAGTTAAGCGCAAACTGATTTGAAACCAACTGCCGCATTTCAACTAAATGTTGGTTAATAGTGGTAGGCATAGGCTTAAAAATAACATGATTTAGCTTTGCCAGTTGGTGTATAGTCTGAAATTCCCAATTTTTTGTTGAATACGTCTCAAAATGGCATTTGATGAGTAAAATTATTGTGATCATGTATTGAGGCTGACTGTAAGACTTTGGCCCATGACATAAAATATTCCTGTATGGGCATATTTATTTAACTTTGATTCCAATATCTTTCATTAGGAATCGTTATACATTTTGCTGTTATATTCATCATGCAATTCCTTATAATGAAGCAATGCTTATTAAATTCTTATTTTTTCTTATAATTAGACTGGTAATTTGTGCGATAATTTAAAATAAAATATTGCTCAGTATAATTTTTCTATTAGTACATTCCAATTAAAAATTTTACATTTTATTACATAGTACTTAACATTTATTCATTTGCCTCTCAGACAAAAATGATCTTAAAGAATTATTCATCTAAACTTTATTAAGGATACAAAAACTATACCAAATCCAAGTAAGATTGTTGTTTTTAATATTGTGTTCAATTTAATTATTTTAAAGCAGATTAATGGACTTTCTTGTGAGGTATGTTATAAAATATACAGCTACATTTTTCCTCCCCACCACCACCACCTTTTCAATCAGTAAAAATAATATATGCATGTAAAAAATTATAGTTGAAAGTGTCTGGATTTTCAAAACTAATCCCTTCCCCATATAAACACACTTTAATGATCCATTATTCCCTAAATATGCTAAAAGATTGAATATTCTTAAAGGAAAAAAAGTCTTGTTTTAAGCTTAAAAATGTATATTCTTATTGTTTTAACTATAAAATATTAATCTAACACAAAAGTTGTTACATTTGATTGTTAAACTATCTTATCTGTGATATTTTAGTAAAATGACATTGCAATTATACACGTTGTGACTTATTTTATCTCTCTCATTTGAAAGAAAATTTTCCTTGTCATAGCCCAATTCCTACAGCATCTCTATCATTTTCTATTATCAAAAGAAAAACAATATAAAGTGCTCCATTGATCAAATTTTAGCTGTCATTCTGGTCTCTTATCAAAAAAAAATTATTATACTCTTATTATTTTTTTAGCATTGTAATCTGGATGAAATGATTTCAAAAGTTTAATCAGTGTTGCTTCTATGTCAAATAATTAAATAAATCTGAGCACTACAATGTATCTAAAGTTTAAAAAGTTAAATATTCATTTGATAGTTTGAAAAGATATTTTTAATGATTTATAATGTAATTAAAGTAAATGTTTTGTTTATGTTGAAGTAGTAAAATATTTTTTTTTTTCTTTAGAAGTTAAACTTTAGAAAAAGATATCATTATATTATTCTGTTCCACATAATTAAATCTCACTATGGAAGTGAAATACTTATCATTATACAGTGGTGTGTAAAATGCATTATAAAGCAAATTTCAACTAATATAAAACTGTTTTCTTTTGTGATTTTCTTTTAAAAACAAATGTTAAAAACAAGTCCATTAATGTTAAATTAGAAGAAAAGAAGTAAATTTTTTTTCTGTCTGCATTTTTGATTAAACTTGTGTTATGTCTTTTATGAGAGCTTTTGTAGCATGAAAAAAAGATTGCATGAAATTTAAGTACCTGGAAAAATTAAAATAATTGAAGTATTGGATTTTTCTATCCTCCACTTACACACCAGCATATACACACAAAGAAGATGTCTTTATCTGTTTATTAAAATTTATGTGGTTAATCATTGTCAAAAACAAAGTTATAGATTTTGTAACGTATTTTTGTTTTCCTATTATGAATTTTTTCAACAAAGAATTTAAATTAATAAATCTTAACTTTATCAAAATATTTTATCTTGTTTCTTTGAATTTATGTTATAAAAAAAACTTGAGATCACAAAGTGTCTATAAAACAAATGTCAAGGCCAAAATGTCAAAGAAAATTCCAAAAAATATCTGAAATATAAACATGAAAATTTTATGTGTTTTATCTATGTATTTATGATAAATAAAAGAATTAATTATAAAAGCAGTCTTATTAAAGTTTCATTGTTTTGCCTTCTGAATTCTTTTAGTTCTTTGGATAATTTCTTTTTAGTTAATATAATAAAGTGTTTTGTAAATAGTTATTAGAGAATCATTTAATTTAATTACATATGTAAAATTGAACAGATTTCTAAATTGGATAAAATCTCTTGCTCACTTAGCTTTTTATTTAAAATAAGCTTTTTTCACTGTAAGACAAACTTGTTATTTTTGTAATTAGTTTGACTAGATAATTTTTTTTAAATTAATCATTATAATTATTTTTTCCATTTTTAGGAAGACAAGCAGAAAATTGTTGAAATTGAGGTACAATATTTTGATTTAATTCAGAAGATTTTAAAGAAATGTTCTATGTATAATTTTTTTTAATTAATTGACTCTTCATAATTCTTTTATATTTTCATACATTTTGTTTAAAAACAGATAAAAAGTTACTTAAAAACTAATGTTAGTGAAAAATATACTTTGTCTTTGATTGTTTTTTCTCGTATTAATCAGTTACTGTTCTCGATTATTATTAATGTGCTGTTTTCTTTTGAAAATATTAAAATATATTTATTTTTTAGGAAAAAAATCACTGGCCTGTAGGAGGAAATGATGAAAGGTAATTTTTACATTATTAAAACTTTCATATCACTTAATTATGGGGCTATGGAAGAATTTTTATATTTCTAGTATAGTTCAAATCTATTCACTTTGTTAACTTTTCTCCCTGAAAATATTTATTTATTAAAGTATTCTTTTCATTCCCCTTACCTTTTGGAGTACTTATTTAAGGAAACAAAAAGAATAAAAATTACAAGGATTTTTCCTTAAACAAGAGAATTAAAAGTCAAATAAAAACACTGGTGCTTTCAAATTGGAGCTGATTTTGTTCCCAAAGAGCTGTTTGTGCATTTCTTGAATGATATTATTATAAAAAAGTAAAATTGCTGAGCTAATTGCAATGTTTTAAAACTAATGAAATTGAAATATTTCTTAAATGACCACATACTGGAAAATAAGGTGGTCACAGTAGTCAAGGTCATGGACTCTTGGCCCTCATGTCATGAGTTTGAGCCTAGTACCACTGAAGACCTACCATAATGAGAGGGTCAATACCCTTTAAATATGTCAGGGCTCAAATGTCCTCTCCTTGATGTTGCGTGGAAGGTTGGAGAAGGGGTGCCAGCTCAGGTGTAATTCTCATAACTTGACCAAGGTCCATTACCAAAGCCTTCATGCAGCTTTATAGTTCGACATTAATATAACGCAGTCACAGAAAACTAAGTTTGTATACATTAGTTTGAAAATGATTAAAGTTGATTTAAATTATGTTAAACCATTGCTGATTTCTTACAAAAACTAGTCTTAAATTAATTGACTCACTTTCAATTCTGTCATCCATTTCAAATGAATATTGTTTCATAAAAACAATATTTATTCAAAATTGTGTACAATTTCTGCAACTGAAATGTGAATCAACTGAAGTTTTAATTTTGAGGTTCTAAAAAAAATTAGTTTTATTCAAACCACTAAGTGATGTTCCAAAAATCATGTCATTAAAACTAAAATTAAATATGTGTTTGTAATACAGTAATATAGATAATTTTTCATTGTTTCTAATTGATTATTATATTAGTTTAAACCACAAAAGGAAATCTGAGGTATTAAGAACTATTAGATAAGAATAGTAACTAAAATGTCACTGATTTACAAACTGGATGCCAGAATATATATCTGCATATATTTTATTTGTATATGCTAAAAGATATTAAAAAATTGGAACACGTTATGAAATATCTAATGAATTCAGAGTTGTATTGAAAACATAATACTAGAAGTGCAATACTAGAAAATATTAAGACAGATCCCTTTGTTTCTGTTAAAAAACTGGTAGTCATAATATGGAACATTTTCCCGCTCTTATGAAAGTTTTTTCTTTGGTACTATAAATCATGTTTTGTTGAAGACTGGAAACAGATTGACTGAGGATGACTCAGTAGCATGAAGTAAAAAACTTCCAATTAATAAAAATAATTTGCTGAGTACAAACATTAAAATTCATTTATTTTTTGTTTCATTTTTATGTTGAATAAATATTATATAGGTACTTATCAGTTATAGGGGCCTTGAAACCACAAAAAAATGGCAATACTAAGAAAATCTGCCAAATTCTGTTCCAACATTGTGTTTGTAGGGTGAATGTTTCTCTTGTTCGAAAATATCGCCAATAATTGGGTTCAAAGCACCTTAGATAAACAGTTGTCATCCATTGGTACCTGTAACTGTTGTATAGGTACTGCATATAAAAGCACAAGCTACTGACACTCGAAAAAATTTGCATTTCAATTTAACTTTGTTACTTCAACGTCTTTGGTTTAGGTACTATGTATTTTAAATTGGAATTTAGTAAGCTTATTTCATCATTAATTGGGAATTTTATCAGGTACAAAGCAATTTTATTTAATACTATTGAAAAATAGTAAATAATATATTTTTCATGGTTAACATTAGAAAAATTTCATTTCAGCTCGTGGAAAAATTGGCTTATTCCTATTGCTGTAGCTATTTTGGCATCTCTTCTCTACCGTTTCTATATGAATTACAATGCATGATTTCCAGCATTGAGCACAAAAATGTACAGGGTTATTTAAAAGATGGCCACTTCTCAACAATGCCAACAACCAATGGGATTTTAAGCATCTTGATTTTTTCCAGTACTATAGATTCTGTTCTATAATATTTGTTTTTGATTTGGGAGATTATAAATGTTTTTTTTTTACCTTTTTGTTATGCAAAAAAGTATGTATTATCTACTTTAATGATTCGTTAAATATGTGTTTAAATCCTTCAGATTGCTAAGTGTTTGTATAATATGTCACTTTTTATTGTTTTCAAAACAAGATGTGGTTTGTTTAGTTTTATAAAATTATAACTTTTCAAAAATTTGATGTGAAATATGTATTTATTTTCTTTGAGAAGGGAACAATTTATCATTGTTGATCACATCCTATTTTAATAAGTGATTGTATTGTGCCGTTTTCATAGTATATTCTTGATATCGCAACAAATAAGAGGAGATGTGTTTGTATCAAGCTTACTGCTAAAAAACTTCTTACTAAAGCTTCTTTAAAAAATTTTTTTTATCTTCTATAATAAATTTTGATACATTATGTTTGCCTGCAGGTATTAGTTTTTATTAAAAGATTTAAATTCTTTGTTGTGAATTCTGTGCTTATTTCATATACGTCTCACTTTTAATCTTAACAATTTCCATGACTAAAAAACATTTTTTACTTATTTTATTTCTTGATATAAATGTTTGTTTTTGAGCAGTTTTTTAAAATTTGAAGATGAAGTAAATTTTATTATCAAAAAAACTTATAAAAAGATAAGTTTTTTTTTTCTTGAAATATTCTTAAAATGCAATTTTAAATTCCCCTTTTTTTCCAGTATTAAAAATATTCTTAAAAAGTTTAAAGTTCCTTCGAAGAGAACTAAGACATAATCATATAAAATATTTTTAAGAAACTTGAAATATCTGTATACCAAAAAAAATTGAAAAACACAAAATTTAATGTACAAGGTGTGGCACACAAAAAACGAGATTAAGTGTGTAGCTTGAAAAAAGAGTGGAGTTGTGAACAACAGTTATGCTGATGTCATCCCACTTTTCCTCTATCCATGTGGCTAGTTTCGCCTGAATCAATCACGCCAGTTGGGAGTACAGTGCCATTGAATGAACACATGCAACTGCACTCTGCTGGAAAAATGTCGAATGAACATCTAGTTACTTGGGAAACTTAAGAAATAAGCCACAAAAACATTTTGAATATTAATGGAGGCTTATGGAACTGAAATTTTGTCTCAAGCACATGTGTTTGAATGATATAAGAGGTTTTCAAGAGGAGGGTTGGTGTGGACGATGAACCTGCTGAGCGCCCAAGGTCAGCGATTACGGACAAAAACACAGTCAAAATTCGTGATAGGAGTGAGTTCTCACTCATATTAGTGTTGAGATTTTTAATTAACACTACTACATTGAAGTACTAAAAAGACTTCATGAAAAATGCCAGAATTGGAGAGTGATGATTGGCTGGTGCACCAAGACAATCCACTCACATAGCCCTATCGGGGCTGCGGTAGCCCAGGGGTTAAGGTATCCAACCATGGCAGGCATGTCATGAGTTCGATCCCAGTACCACCAAAGACCCGCCGTGTAGGGCAGCGATGCACGTTAAATCTGTCGAGAGCTGAAACGTCCTCCCGTTGGTGTGGTGTGGTAGTTAGGAGAGGGGGGTGCCAGCTCAGGTGTCGTCCTCGTCACTTGACCATGGTTCAAAATTACGTGGTCCGTCGCCAAAAGCCCTCTTGTAGCTGAACAGTGCGACGTTAATATTAACTCACTCACTCACACATAGCCCTATCTGTCAAGTAGTTTCTGAACAGTAAAAACATTACTGTGATGGGGCATCCTCCTTATTCACCTAATTTGGTGCCATGGAACTTTTTTTTATTTTGTACAGTTAAATCTAGCTGAAAGGGAACCCATTTTGCTTCCATTGAAGTGGTTCAGGCATAAACGAAACATTTTCTAATGGGACTTCCAAAAACGTCATTCCAGAACTGTTACCAGCAATGGTGGCACTTAATACAGAAGTGTGTGAATGCTGAAGGGAACTATTTTGAAGGTGATACTGTCACCGAGAACCAATTCTGTTGCAATGATTTACTGGAACCAATCTCTGTTTTTTTTGTGTGTTTGTCACTCCTCGTATATTTATTATATATGAGGTAAATTTGGGAATTACAATAATTGTGGTGTGAAATTATTCCAGGGACTGTGGTAGCTAGCTTGATGAGAAGAGCAAAACTCTTAACCAAAAAATAGCTTCTCATTCGTTCAAGTATAGCTAGTTGATTACTTGGCTCCAAATAATTTTAGGTTAATTGTTTAGAGTGACACACAAATATCAAACTCTTTTAATTCACATAAGGTTTGGATACAATAATTGATAAGATGATATTTTTATGCTTTATTTCCTATTACTTAAATTAATTTCATTGTGTTAAAAATGAATTCAATTTTATCTTTATAATGTTAGGAAAATCTGTTATTGCATACTGATAAGTAATAATTTCAAATGATGAAATACAAACTCATATTCAGTGGTGCAACAGCCCACGAGAGCCAGGGCCTACTGTGCCCATCACAGTATACGTGAGCATTGGCCGCTGAGGTGCATGAGCAGATGTCCCGATCAGGTGGTCACTCTGAAGTCAGACCCCCAGGGTTCAAGTCCCCAAACAAGCTTGGTACTCATTTATCAACCTTTTGCAGTAGGGTTGAATGGCTGAATCGACCTTGCCCTGCCCGTAAATAATGCATGAAATAGAAAGTTGAATTTTTGTGTTAACTTTGTAGTCTAACATAAGCATTGTTACTAGTAAAGTGTAATCTGTATGGGTCCTAATTGTTTAATTCATATTGGTATTGAACAGATTTGTAGTTACATACATCAAAAAAATTTTATTAGTTCAAGATTTGCATATAAAATAATTTGCTGAGTAATTTTATTTTTAAGGAACTGGATTATTTTTACATGCTGCCATATTTAAAGCTCTGATAGACTTTTTTAAACTTGATTCTAGTTTTAAAAAAATTAAGCAGTCAGATTTCTTAATTAGATCAGAATTTTGCCTATAATGTGAGCTTTAACTTGCTTGAAAATGTATGAATACTCTGTATTTTTAGTTGGGCTTTTATAAATACTAAACTATTTTAAGGAAATTTTCTAATAGCTCTTGACAGAAAATTTGCTTCTGTATTTAAAGTATTGTCCTAAAGTAGATTATATGGTATGTATTAAACTTATATACATTTGTTCTTGACTAAGATGTTAAAATAATTTGTAAAGAATTTATGACAGATTAATTTTATGAATATATTTTTCTATCCAGGTGATGAAAAAAATATTTTTTCATAATAAATGATCGTATGAAATATCTGGATTTTTGAAACTAAAGTTTAATTTAAATAATTTTCAAAATTTTCATTTATATATAATCAGATGAAGATTCTTAATCCCCCTCCCCCCCAAAAAAAAAAAATATTTGTAATATACTAGATTTCATTACAAGTTGTTTGTATTATTGCTCATTCATTTTATCTTTCAGAGCATATTTTATTTTATTGTTATGCTAATTTTAATTAAAAGCCATGGGATGTTCTCGTATGCGGAGGGTTATATTCTAAAAAACACATAGATGTGTTTTTGCGTGTGTGTAACTTGGCATAATTAAAAACTTTGTATCGGTGTTTTCTTTTAAGGTACCCGACTACGTTCGGAACCGTTATTTTGCAAAAGCGCATGAATGGGTAATTTTCATGATATTTAGTGTCACTTGGATTAGAATACATGTGTAAAATTGTTTTAAGGACATTTTGACAAAAAAAATTTTATTTAAATACAATATTTTGGCAAAAAATTAACTTAGAATAATCTTTTTTCCCAAACGTTCTCCTTTTTGTGAAAAGTGCTTCTATTAGAATAATATTTTACCCGTATATAGCTCAGACCTCTCTACAGAGGCTCAACTAGAATTTTGAAAAATTCACATTATTTTCAGAGTTACCACCCATTGAAATAATTATTCGCGTTTTTTTCTTAAAATTGCTCCCCTCTGTTGTCGTAAAATATGGATAAACCCACTTCTATTATATATTTCAAAACTTCTAGTTGAGCCTCTGTACAGAGGTCTGAGCTATATACAGGCAAAATATTATTATAATATGTAGAAGCATTTTTCACAAAAGGAGAACATTTTGAAAAAAGATTATTCTAAGTTAATTTTTGCCAAAATATTGTATTTAAATAATTTTTTTTTTTTTTTGTCAAAATGCCCTTAAAACAATTTTATGCATGTATTCTAATACGAGTGACACTAAATATCATGAAAATTATCCATTTATGCGCTTTTTTTAAAATCACGGTTCCGAACGTAGTCGGATACCTTAAAAGTACTATTAAGTTTTTGAGGTAAAAACCAACAATCGAAACAAAAATGCGAAATTTCAATTTATTATTAAAAACAGTATAATGATCAAACGAAGCTGTGGTTTTGAAAATATCTACAAAAAAAAAATGTTTCTTCTTAAAACATTATAAACTGAATAATGTGTTCATTCTGAAATCGCAGCAGATGAATTCTTCAACAAAATCACATTTCGTTATATGCAGGCTGTTCGATATATTTCAGCATAAGGGGCGCATATTGACCATGTTGGTGGAGGAGTAATGGACAAAATTAATGCCCTTCATGAAGAAGTCAGTGACACTGGTTAAGTCCTTGATGCAAGGTGTGAAGACACTGAGTACGATGTAGAAGAAGGCTGAGAATCCGGCCACGAAGAATGAAACGAATATTAATATGAGCAGCCATACAATTGCCCAAAGAAAATTTCCATTGCCTGTTCCAGCACCCATCTGAAAGAAAAGAATATTAGGATTTCATTTCGAAGAATTTGATGCTGTAGTGGTACTAAAAATCTGTGTATAAGAATGTCATATTACTGTAGGGAAAAAAAAGAATAGTATTTTAAAATACAGGTTAAAATAACCTTACAGAAGTAGCTTTATAAAATGTCATTCTGTACTTAGGGAAAATTACTAGAAAAATATATTTGTCTTTACGTGAGTGACTTTAGGGTTTATTGGCGTTTCGGCTATACTGCGCCAAACGTTAATACAAAATGAGAACTAAAATATGTTAATAATCGACAAGTAATGCAATGAAATAAATACATATATTAATCTTGTACACGTAAATTCAATATATTTTAAGCTATGGTCTAGACGTGAAAAGGAGAAATGGGATGAGAGAGACAAAAAAGAGGGTCGAAAATAGAGAAGGATCACTAGGGTACCCCGGGGTCG
Source organism: Trichonephila clavipes (assembly GCA_019973935.1). NCBI lineage: Eukaryota > Metazoa > Arthropoda > Arachnida > Araneae > Nephilidae > Trichonephila > Trichonephila clavipes. Next base: position 516,054 of record BMAU01010583.1, on the reverse strand, counting down.
TGACACCCGTGTTTACCAAATACAGTTAACCCCTTGGGAAGAGAAAACGATCACTGGGGCACCTCGGGATTGTGACACCCGTACTCACCTAAAGAAGGTGAGTTTAAGAGTGATTAACAAGTCACACGCTCTCTTTGTTATTGGAGTAATGCGTACACCAGTGATGTAACGGATAATATTAGAGGGCCCCCTGCAAAGTCAGGTTTTGGGCTCCCAGCCAAATATTACAAAGAGTATGTACATGGCCTCAATCAAGCTTTGGGCCCCCTAGAAACGGTCCATCATGATGCTACACGCAGATCCGAGACTTGTCTGAAAAAACATGATATTTCACCAATTTCCTTTTTTGTCGCTGGACGTAACGCATCTCTAATCTGTAGTGTCCAGTGAAGCCGCAGTAATGATCGCGGCCGCTTTTCCACTTAGGCATACGTCTAGAGCGCAAAAAGAAGAAAGAATTACAGCTAATTAGCCATTGCCTAGCGAATTATGTATGGCTTGTGTGTGTGCGCGGAACTATAAATGAAAAATATTTACTACGAAAAATGAAAAGGATAACAGCTTGATGTTGCTGTGCACTCAAAATGGTATTACAATGCAAAAAAATTGATTACAATTATGTCAAAGCTCGAAGAAAACCTTTATTGTACAAGTACAATGACAGTGACATATCTAAAAGTAAAAGACAGTAAAGCGATGATAATTAAGAAATCGATAAGTTCGTACAATTATGAAGAATAAAAACAATTTTATAAATTTACTGTACGAATTTGCAAAAGGGTGGTTGGTCCGTGATGACTTAGTGTAAGAAATGATCAAGAGTGGCCAAACCTTGCCACTAACTCTTCCTTTAGCTACCGATTGTCAGTCCGGCATACGGCGGGTTCATAGTTGATGGATACTGGAAAGACTATCCAAACAGCAAAAACAAAGAAAGGGAGAAGAGTAACAGAGTTAAGGGAAAATCTCCTCCAACTAAAACAGGCAATGTAAGAACTGAAGGAGGGGTGCTTTGGAAATAATGAGGGAGAAGCGAAACAGTTTGAAGTGTCAGGGAGATTAAACAACGATCCTGCAGTCTGTGTTGCTTTAGACATCCTCGCATTGTCCGTGTGGATACTTGTGCTACAAACAAACCCACTTCCTGACTCTATGTCTAATATAGCTGAACAGTCTTACCAGACAACAAGTCTGTCCTCTCGGGTGTTAACGGCGGGAAGTTAACAAAATCTCCCAAGGGCATTCAACACGCCTTAGTGAAGCCTTCAAATGCATACATGACACTCATTGTCTTTCAATCAATGAGATGAGCAATATCTTGAAACGATAGGCTACACGAAAAGAAACACGATCTTTTTAAAAACAATCAACATTCAAATGCGATATCCGAATGAAAAAACCCGCTACAGAACTTTCCTTTGAAAAAGAGTTTGAGGCACCGTTTCTCTCTCCTATGCTATTGGATTGTGCTCAAATACCAATCATTTGCATATCGTAGCACCTTCCTTTTATGCGAATTTGACAATTGTGTCATTCCTCCTTCGCGATGTTGCAATTGTTATACACTGCTGGACAATTGCTAAGGACGGATAACACTATCATCCATAGCAACCACAAAATGAAAGGAAGCAAAATGTGGAAAATTAGAATAAGTGCGGGATATTAGTAAGAAGAAGTATGAGTATGCAAATTTTTTTCCCACGTCTGTTCATCACGTGATAGCGTTCATAAGAGCTTTAAAGCTTTTGACGCGTGTGGACAGTTGTTGTTTCAAGTCAAAGTTTTACAGGAAAGATTTAATAGACGAACTTAAAATTTTTGGCATGTCTTCCCGACATCACATAGATGATTTTATGCGTGGCCGAATTATTGGAAAGATCGAAGAAGGGCGAAAAATAACAGATGTTTCCAGGGAGTTCGACATCGTTCACGGCTGTGGAAGTCATTTAAAACTACTGGAATGTGTAGTAGACGGCACGGGGGAGGTCGTGTTAGAAGTACGACGCCTGCAGAAGACAGATATATCGTCCTATCAGCAAAAAGGAACAGGCGCACCACAGCTCAGCAGGTGGCAAATCAGTTTCTTGCTGCCTCAGGAAAGCAGATCTCCCGAAAAACTGTTGCCAGACGTTTGAGGGCAGGAGGACTATACGCACGCAGACCTGTTGTGTGTGTCTCATTGCCCAGACAGCACCGTACTGCCCGTTTGCAATGGTGTCGTGAGCATCACAATTGGACTGAACAGGACTGGGCATGCGTACTATTCTCAGATGAGAGTAGGTTCAGTCTGTCATCGGATTGTAGACGCCAATTGATCTGGCGCGAGAGTGGTACTGCTTATCGTCCAGAAAATATCCAGGGAAAGGACCGATATCCGACATGCAGTATCATGGTGTGGGCCGGCATCATGATCAATGGCCGCACGCACCTACATGTGATTGCGAATGGGACTATGACGTGCCAACGATACATTGATGAAGTTTGTGACGAATCTATACGGAACTTTATCACTAACCTTCTGAACCGACCTTTTAGGGAAATTTAATTCCCTACCTATTTCCAATCAACTCCAAAGAGCGAACAGGATTACTTGTTATGTAGATTAGATTCAGTATTTAAGTCAAACGAAATAGTAAAGTTAGAGCAGTAGGAGATAGATATTGAAACATAGAGTTATAGTGATTTTGAATTGAAATATTGTAGTTGAAGACAAATTAATCTCATGAAGAATTGAGATTCCGAGTGGTAAATATAAAATTGTATTTAAAGTCTCATTAAAGTTTTAAGAGTCGGATTAAAGTTAAATGTTCATTAAGAACATTATTGAATATAATTCTGGGATCTCTTATCGTGGTAATTTCTGCGTGATCGTTCTTTAATGAATTAATTAATTAGATCTTTAATTAATTGAGTTAATTTAAAAGGTATTATCTTTAAAACCTCATGATATTCGTATTATTATTGTTAATAAGTCTTTGATTCTATTTGGGAAAGATAACCAAATAAAGAAAGTTATTTATAATAATGGCTACTGGTTCTTTTATATCTCATAATTATTCTCGTTCTCAAAGTGAGGTCCTCAGGGAACATTACAAGTTCTACTTCCTCATGTTCGTCTTTTCCGTGGTGCTGTCGGTGATAAATTTGTTTTTATGGACGACAACGCAACATGTCATCGAACACTCGCTGTTCAGGAGTGTCTAGACAGCGAGGGTATTCAACGTCTCGTATGGCCAGCGCGTTCTTCAGATCTAAACCCCATTGAAAATGTGTGGGATGCTTTGGGGAGGCAAGTTGCTGGTCGAAACTATCCTCCGACAAACAAGAACACCCTCATCCGTGCACTCACAGAGGAATGGGATAAATTGCCTCAACAGCTGCTGGATAATGTTGTGCAAAGTATGGTACGACGTGTGGAATGTTGCATCACACTCCACGGTGGACATATCCCGTACTGATACCTTTCTTTAAGGTGCCTGCTGACTTTTAGATGCATTGTTCCATTTCTCCGTACGCAGATCAAATGAACATTTTTTTTTCAGATGTTTCACAGCTTTTGTACTTTCCAGAACAATAAATATTCTTTATTCTAATGTCTGAACAGTGTGGCAACTATATTTTATCCTACTAGGCCTCATGTCTCACTTAATGTTATAACATTAAGTGAGACATGGAGACAGGTTCTTGCGTGGGGGTGTAAATTGGCCTTAGAATTAGGTAATTTGGTATTTTTTAATGGTATTGTGAATCATGAGCTCTATTTAATTATTTTAAAGAGAAATTTTAACTTATCCGCCCGAAATTTGGATATTGGGGACGACTTCATTTTTTTAACAGGGTAATGACGCCAAGTGGACTGCTCTCATTGTACGCCACTGGTGTCTCTATAACTGTCCCCAAATTATGAAAACACCTCTTCGATCCCTTTATTTAGCCCAGTAGAACATATTTGGTGAGATTCTGATGTAAAAAAAAAGAAATCGTGACAAATAAACGCTAAATGCGAAGTAAAAACAATAATCACAGAAGAATGGAGGAAAATCGATTCAGAAATTACAAAAAAAAAACTGATTAAATCTATACCAAGACGCTTAAAAGTTGTTGTGGAGACTAAAAGATATCCTACTAAGTACTAAATTAAGAAAGAAATACTATATTTAAAGCTAAATTGAGATTTTTTTTAAGTGTACGAAGACTTTTGTGGCGTAATTTTTTAGTAGCTTTTTGATAATTAATTTTTTTAAAAAATAGTTACACTATTTTTAAAAAATTAATTATGTCATTCTATTAAGAACAAGTTGCAGATACCATAAAAAAATTACAATTACATTATATTAATTTTTATTAGTCGAAAAAATTAAATTTTATAAGAAATTGCAAGTGTACGAACACTTTTGTGGTCCACTGATGTATATAAAATGACGAAGCACATTTGAAATGGTTGTTTTTTTCTGAATCAAGTATAAATATCGAATCAGAAACTTTATATTGTTTGAAGAATATTTAGATTTGCATTCTGCCTAGATTTATCAATAAAGGCAGCCCCATAATTACGTAATAAATTAAAAAGATGTCCCACAAAATACCTTCATATTTAAAGAAATAAATTATCAATAAGATTTCTCAAATTCCTGCAATAGTAAGCGAATGATACAGTGATAAGGAACGTAATTTCGTTCACGAGACCTTTTTACCAACTCACAATTGAAATAATCTCCAAGAAAAGATTTGTGATACAATCTACGAACTTTTATCGACATTTTCCGATAATTATCTCCGTTCAAAAAGACGGAAAAGTTAAAACGAGTTAATTTTTATTTGATGTCATGATGATTCTTGGATGGTACGGGTTGTGATGGAATAGATATATTTGGCACACATGACAGAACAATGTGCATTGGGGAAACATAAAATTAAAAAAAAATATTCGTGAACTTGGTTTAACTTCCAGCTTTTTATTTAAACTTGAAATAGAAAATATGGCAAGATTTGCAATTTTGTATGAGAAAAATGTATGGATCATTCACTTAGTTTTCATAATTTTTGTAATTCATTACTATAAGGAATGTCCAAATGAGAACAGCACAAGTTTAATAAAAAGAATACCTTTATTGGAATTTAAAAGGAATCACATTGAGTGTTATAACACAGGTCCCATTGTTTTGACAGTAGGTCTATGTCTTCGCTGTAGAAAGATTGTGGTTGATTCTCGAAGTCCTGCATAGTTTCCTTCACCTCATCGTCCGAATGGAAACGTAACGTTCTCTTAAGTGGAAAGTTTCAGGTAGACAAATCTGGACTGTACGGTGGATGTTCCAACACTTTTCAACAGAATTTTTGATGTTATCTGGGCTTCACAAGAAATGTTTGGGACGGCATTGTCATGGAGATCTGGTATCGCGTTTGCCACCCTTCACGAAAACTTTTGCACCAATAGTTTGAACTAAGCAGTGCTTGCCATAGACCGACCCCATTCACTGATAATTGCCCATATTCAGATCATCTTCCGCAATCAGAAATCATACTACCCCGCATTGCTCCGATAAGGACGCAAAAAAAAAACAGCATAACATTAGTGCACGTCGAGTGCGGTGTACACCTTCTACCTCACTTTATATCCATCTTCGGTAGCGCTGATTTAGCTGCAAACATTTTGACAGAATTGCACGCGTGTCCACTTTTCATTTGGACAACCCTTATATTTATATATATTCAGCTGTTGATTTTAATTTAAAAAAAAATAAATTTTTGTATCAGAATTTATTGTGAAATTGTGTGTTTTCTCTTTATCTTATTTTAGCCCAATATTACAGACAAATAAAAAGAAAGTTTGGCGGTTTGAAACGATATTTAATCCTGTAATCTTAGTCCTAAGCCTAATATGTAGTTTGCTAATGCATTGCTGTATCTATTTTACTTTTTCCTGTACTAGCTTGTTTTTTTTTCATCGTTTAGCATTTAGCTATATTTATAGCAACTTAGTACATTAATGATTATATATGCGAGTATGTATACATACAAACATATATATATATATATATATATATATATATATATATATATATATATATATATATATCAGGGTGTTTCATATCGAATGGTACAAAAAGCAAACATTATTGTGAACGCTGTAATTAATATATTTAGAGAAAATTCAAATTTACCTCAAAACTACATTTATTCAAGTTTCTACAGGTGTTCAATATGTGCCCCTCCGGTGACACGACAAATGTCTACACCGTAATCAAGCTTCTGCCACACTCGTGATAGCATATCCCCTGTGATGGAGTTCAACACTGCAGTTATCCGCTGCTTCAGTTCCTCTACGTCCTGAGGAAGTGGACGCACAAACACCTTGTTTTTAACGAAACCCCAGAGAAAAAATCACAGGGCGTTAAATCTGGGGATCTCGGTGGCCAATGAAGACATGTCAAATCCTGTGGCCCTGCATGGCCAATCCAGCGATGGAGTAGACGTTCGTTCAGGAATTTACGTACGTTTTTATTCCAATGTGGGGAGCACCATCTTGCTGCAAAATGAAATCAGGAACAGCTTCCTCCAGCTGGGGGAGCAACCACTCGGAGAGCATGCCTTGTTAAATGTCCCAATTAATCGATTTTTCTGCAAAGAAAAATGGACCCAAAACACAACTGTTTAATATAAAGCGCAGAAAACGTTCCCCTTGGAAGAATCACGCTGATGTTCTAATGTTACATGGACATTTTCCGTGCTCCAAAATCACAAATTATGGCGATTAACTTTGTCAAATAAGTGGAACGTGGCTTCATCGGTAAACAGCAGTGTGTTCTCGAAACCATTCACGTCGAGCTGTTCTTGAAGTTTCACACAGAAATTCTTACGCAACGGTTTGTTAAAGCCTGGACCATCTGATATCTGAATTGAAGATACTTCCTTAAAACACGCCATACCGTTGTGTGTGGGACAGCTAGTTCTGCACCTTCACGTTGCGTTGATTTTGAGGGAATCACGAATTCTTTCAACCACTTCGGGTTTTGTTTCTTTTCGTCCTGGGGTTTTGTTCTTGCATAAGCAGCCGGTATCCTGGAACTGCTTCACCCACCTGCTTATGTTATGCCGATGCGGTGGTTCTTTAAGAAATTGCGTGCGAAAATGTCTTTGCACAACAGTTACCGAGGAGGTTTTGTCATATTCGAAAACGCAGTACGCTTTCGCCTGCATGGACGACATTTCGTTTAACAGCGCCTATAGCGGCGAGTTCATCACTCGATAATTTTCCCCTGTTGCCAAATAAAACTTGTATAATTGTAGTTGCAGAATAAATTTGTTTCGGATGAATGAATCCATTATGGCAGTCACACTGCGCTATTCTTTTTGTACCATTCAATAGAAACACCCTGTATATACAGGGGCGTCTTAAGCCATGGGGCAACTGTGCCCGGGCCTCGGGCGCAATGGGGTTCACTTCTCGTTCTTGACTCAGCCTTAATAAGATTATAATTTCAAATGCCAAATGTTATTTCCGGTTGTATTCTCCGAAAAATGGGAATTTCGGACGATAGGTCAACTGGCTACATGCGATGACCGTCATCCACGTGCAGGCTTAGGCCTTCCACCATACACAGGTTAACTCTTATCTGTCAAAAGGCGACAGCCGGTGTGTGCAATTGTAAGTCATGCACATTTATTTGTTCGGCTTATTGTTTGTATTAGAGAGAGAGAGAGAGAGAGTATTTGACAACGTATGCTATCTACTGTCTACTTTTAAGAGTCATAGGTGTGTCTACATTGCGTAGGAGCCCAGGGCCTCAAGAATTCTTTAAAAGTCCCTGTATATATAGAGAGAGAGTATTAAAAGTATAATTCTGACAGATTTAAGCACATAACTTTATTTAAAAAGTTTTTTATTACACTTTAAATTAAAAATAGTATCTATAGTTATTTCCTAAAATTGTAACTACTGGTTTTTTTTATCACAATATTCTTCAATATTCACAAATTTGAAATGAACATGGTAAGAATTGAGCAATTAATATTTATTAAAATAACATAGTTTTCGATACATTCTGTTCAACATTGATCGTGAAGTGTATTTTTTATGTGTGGGACGCGAATTGTAATCGCATTCTTTAACCTTATCATAGAAGTAGTGAGATACGATAATAAATAAACTTTTTCTGGGATGTTTCTCTCTCTCTCTCTTTTTTAAGGAACATCCACTCAAGACTGAAAGGAAATAAGATTAAAAAATTTTCCAGAGATAAAAAAACACAGAAAAAAAAGTGAAGGAAAAAATATCTTTTTTTTTTAGCTTTAATTTTTGCACAACAGAATCCTTTACGGCAGTGTAATTAATAAAGCCAGTGGCCCCGCATTGCAGAGGGGCCCAGGGACTCTAGGGGGCCCAATGCTGGACTAACGCAAAGTACGTATTTGGTCTCGGGGCCCAAAACCTGAGTTTGCAGGAGGAGGGGCTAATATTCTCCGTTACGCCACTGAATAAAGTTCAACAATAACCTAAAAGATAGGGAATTAAGACCTTAGCAGAGATCAGGCGCCCGATGATCATTCAACCAACACCATAGTAAATAAAATAGAAAAAAACTTAATGTTCCTTGGGCGACCCGGGGGTAGGCAGGGACGTCTTAAGATTTCTTGAGGCCCTGCACAAATGTAGGCCCCAACTATGACCCAGCAAGGTGCTGGAGAATATTTCCCTCCCTTCTAGCCCATGCCAAAATTGTGGAGGTGGAGACAGATGGTGTCGCCATCTATCGTGTAGAAGTCCAACCTGTCTCAGGCTCAGGAAGGACACGCCGACGACAACAACTATGACTCATAAAAGTAGACAGTACATGGCATATGTTGTCAAATACTCGTGTAAACAATGATCCGAAACAAATAAATGTGTATGATTTACAGTCGCACAAACCAGCTCGACCGATTGCCGCCTTTTGACTGAATGGGTAATGATGGAGTATGGTTGTAGGTCTAGGCCTATACATGGACGACGGTCTACACATGTAGCCAGTTAACATATCGCCCGAAGTTCCAAGTTTTTCGGAAAATACAATCGGAAATAACCTTTGACCATTGAAGCTATTCGAATCGTGATCTTGTTGCTGAGTCGAGAACGGTGGCGTAACGAAGAATACTAGGGCCCGCTGCGAAGTCATTTTTTGGGCCCCAAGCCCAAATACATGCTTGACGTCAGTCAGGCTTTGAACTCCCCAGAACACCTGCCCCTCCCCCGCAATGCGGGAGTGTACGTTACGCCACTGGTCAAGAACGATGCGAGGCTCTGGGCTTAGTTGACCCTTGCCTTAAGACCTCCCTGGGGGTAGGGGATCGCTGTTTTGCGGAACTGAGCTCGGAACCCGAAACAAGCCACGATAATTCTGGTTCAGAAATGGAATTCGGATGTATGACATTTTTAAAACTATAGATTTTCACCTGGATTTCTTGAAAGGGCGGTTGCGTGTGAGTATAGTTGCATTAGTTCGTAAAATATAAATATTTTTTTTTCAAATCTAGATTTAAAAACTTACTGTTAGTTATAGAAAAAGGATCTAAAAGAGTTAAGGTTTCAAATTTCTGAAAATTTTCGGCTCTCTTAAGGTGACTGACTACGTTCGGAACCGTGGTTTATATATATATTAAAAGCGTATAAATGGAGTCACTTGGATTAGAATAAATAAATTTTTTTTTAAATACTATTAAAATAATTTTTTTTTTTTGGCAAAAAATGAACAATGATTGACATATATTCAAAACATTCTCCTTTAATCAAAATTTTTAAAAAAGAAATGCTTCTATTATTACAATATATTTAAAATTGATAGCTGCACGCAACTAATTTCTAAACGTACTAAAAAATCCCTCCCATATTTTCTAATAATTCTCCCAAGAAACGATTTCAATAGTAATATTTTTGACATTAATAAGTTGGGTTATTTGCAGGTGAAAGTTGAGGGTTACCTCGTTAGAGGAATAACCCAATGCTTCAACTGCAATAACTTCTACCACACTGCCGCGAATTGTTACATGAGACCAAGATGCCTTAAATGCGGAAAAGATCACGCCACTAGAAATTGTCACATCAAAGAGCGACAAGAAAACCCGTTTTGTATCAACTGCCAGGACTTCGGTCACTCGGCATGTTATACAAAATGCCCCAAATTCCCCCAACCTAAAAAAGGTACAGCCTTTTCCAACCCGATTGCAAGAAAAAACTTTTCCAGCAAATGGACAAAAGAGGGAATTTCCTTCGCTAACATTGTTAGTGGAGAAATCCCCAGTCAGACCCCTCCCGAAACTGAAAATTTAACTGTTAATGAAAAGGAAAACTCTCCCAGTGGATTCCTTACCCAAGAAAATAACAGTTCGGATTTTTCTCAAGTTTTGGAACTTTTCAATACAATCTCTAACCTCGTTCAGAAAAACCCCAAAATTCTCGACCTTCTATCAAAATTCAAAACAGCTAACTCAGATGAAGAAAAAACCTGCCTTCTGGCAGAAGCTATTATGAACAAAATTTAAATTTCCCTATTCGTATTAGTAATACTTAATTTTCTCTCTCCCCTTAACATTTTAAAATTCTCTCAATTATTATTCGAATTTCTCTTTTCAAAATTTTTTTATAAATTCACTTTCTATCACAAAGTACATGATCTAACTTTTAAAAGCTCACTGCCATCCTCCAATCAACGATTGTCTCCATAGACAACGCCTCCAGCACTACCATTGGTCCTCCTCTCCAGAAGTCACGCCCCTCTCTTCAAGCCCAAGTTTCCAAAATCAAGAACATCAGAGTCCCAGATAGAGGATAGAAGGCTGCTGGCGCAGCCTAGATTCCTGTTGTTAAAATCATCCGTCAATAATATATTGCCTCACACTCTTTATATATATATGTATATACAACAAAGACTTCTTTACAGAGTCTGAACTAAAATTTTTGAAATAATATTGTAACGAGTTCTATTCGGGTTACTACTAATCCTCTTGGGTTAAATACTCTTTTTTAATTGTGATTTAAGTTGAAAACCGTTTTCCGTATAGATGACTTAATTTTATGTAAAGGCAAGCTTCTTTTTAAGTGCTAGTCGTGGAGTAGACGGGGTGGTGGTTGAATGTTGAGTTTTAGAAGAAAGCATAATGCGAGCGATTAGTGGACCTTAGTATTATTATTCCAAGAAGGAAAGATTAAGCAAGAACGCTCAAGATAACAGATGAGTACTCTTATTTATATAGTTAGATTAATAAGTTTGATTGCTCCTCGGGTTTAGTCAATGGGGGTGAATTCTCCGTATTCTTATAAAGTCTAATAAGTGGGAAAGGAAATAAAATTGTTTAAATTGAGAAATGTCTGATTCTTATCGAACCCCCTTTCACACCCGTTGTCGAAGGACAGCGACAATGTAATATAGAAATAAATTTACCGTGAAATATGCTTAACACGAAATGAATAATACAATGGTCCCGACATACTACTATGTTATTTCAAGCAGTTTTTTTTAAAACGAAATAAAAATCGCTTAACACGAAAAGGTTTCCCTTCTGGGAAAGCAGGGGTGTCCAACCCAAATGACGTTGCGGGTCACTTCGGAAAAACATTATAATCTCACGGGCAGCACATACAAATATATACCTTTACATCAGATTTGGAAGCAAAAGAACATTTATTGGAGTGAAGATTTAAAACAAAACGAATTATTATTATTGTTTTCATTACTTTTCATGTTTACAGACATAGATAATATAATAATGTTTATATAATATAACTAGCCGTTACCCACCCGCTTCACTGGGTATTTCACGATGTTGTACATGTGTATACTGTTTACATATATATTAATTATTGATATATAACATTAAGAATTCGATTGTATTGAAAAATATATTTATAGCTGATACACTCTCGCCCCTTGATATAAAAAGAACATAAATTGTAATATCTAATTTCTATTTATATCTAAAATAGAAGTAGGAAGATTTTTTTCGCTCACTTAACCTAATAATCAAAATGGATTTCCACCAAAGCAACTTTCAGTGGATCTCTACTCCATAAAATAAACATGCGTGCTAAATTTCAAGTCTAAATCTAACAAAGCAAAAACGGCATTTTTATCATCAATACCTCGTTGACAACATTCTTAGTGGATTCCAATTCAACAAAAAAAAGAAGCATGCAAACAAAATTTTATTATTATACTCTTAGCAGTTCAAAAACGGGAATTTTGTCTATCAATACGCCCCAATAACTCTCCCCGCTTCCCCCTGGAGTTGATTTCCGTAAAATCCATTCTTAGTGGAACTCTATTCAACTAAAGAAAAAAGTGCTCAACAAATTTCAAGTAAATGAGTTAAATTCAAAAACAGGAATTTTTCTACAACACGCCTTAATCCCTCGCAAAACCACTCCTTTGGGGGTCCGTTTTCGCAAAACTCTTTGTAAAAGGAACTTTATTCCATGAACGGAACATAACTTCTAATTTTCAAGCAGGTGGTTCTATTAGTTGAAACGCGGAAATATTTATCTATTACGCCCCTTAATCCCCCTCAGTGACCCTTGGGGATCAATTTTCCCCAAAATTATTTTGTAGCGGATCTCTACACCATGAAAGGAATTAGCTTACCAAATTTTAGGGCTGTACGTCTAATAGTTTAAAAATAAAAATAATTCTCTATAACGCCCCTTAAGCTCCCGCAACGCCACTTAAGAAACGATTTACACAAAACCCATTTTATAGCAGATCTTTACTTAATGAATGGAATCAGCTTTCTCAATTTCAAGATTTTACGTCAAATAGTTTAAAAAGGATTTAATTGCCTACACAACGCCCCTTAATTCTCCACAACGCCACTTGGGGTCGATTTTCACAAAACCCATTTTGTAGCGGATCTGTACTTTATGAAAGGAATCTGCTTACCAAATTTCAAGACTGTACGTATAATAGTTTAAAAACGGAAATAATTATCTAGAACGCCCCTTAAGCCCCCGCAACGCCACTTAGGAAACTATTTTCCCAAAACCCATCTTATAGTGCAGGGATGGCGAACCAATGGCACGCGTGCCAGAATATTTTGGGCACGCCATCGATCAAAAACGATTTTATTAATAATTAAATAATTAAGTTTACTTTGAATTATTATGAAGAAAAGCGAGTGATCCGTCGCGACGCCGACAAGTCGGTGAGCAGACTCGTTTGTTATGTCTTGCGTAAATACTTCATATATTATAAATTGCTAATGATGCAAAGTTTATCTACGCATAGTGTGTGTATGTAACTATTTCTAAATATATTCAAGTTGTTTAAAAAACATATTCTAACGTTAACATTAATAGTTCAGCTTGTATACATCTAATTTATTAATGTGATCTAATTCTTGTCTTGTAAGTCTAATTGGTAAAATAACTCTCACTGCTTTATTTTTAAAAATTTTAATGACCTGAGACAAAAGCGAAAGAGCAGGCACTACAGAAATCTCGTACAAGCACTCAATTTCCTAAAAACAAATAAATCTGCCCATGAGCCCGCAGTCAGTAAAAAGATTTTTTGGCGGGGGGAGGAATCAAGCGAGAGCACACAGAATAGTCAATTTCATCGACACAACTGTATATTTAAAGTTTTGTGTTAAATATTCGATTTTTAACTGCTATTTAACATGGCTAGTTCAACAAAAAACAAAAAGTGCAAGATAGTAAGTGTAGTAGAGAATTTCAAACTTGGTGGGCTGAGAAATATGGCATGATCAATAAAGGCGACAAAGCGGTGTGTGTTTTATGTTCTGGAACAGTGGTATGCAGAACATATCGTCTGTAAAACGGCATGGTGAAACAAATCACAGATCCTTTTGTAAAAAAAAGCGAACCAGAGCAAAAAGAATTAATTGCAGGTGCAATAAGACAGAAATAAACAGACGACGTCTATGTTTAAATATGTAAGCAAAAATTGTCACACAAGTGCGGCAAGTTACTCGGCTGCAAATGTCATTGCTCGGCATGGTAAACCTTTTCAAGAGGGAGAGTTTTTGAAGGAAGCTTGGTTGGCATGTGCACCCTCACTTTTTGATGATTTTGATAATAAAGATAAGATAATTCAGTGCTTCAAAGATGTTCCTCTATCTAGAAACACAATGAAAGATAGAATCTTGAAATTGGCAGAAAATGTTACAGACCAACAAAAAAGTGACATTTACTCCGCTCCTTTTATATCGCTATGTCTTGACGAAAGAATTGACATTACTAAATCGGCACGTTTAGCTGTCTTTGCTCGATATTGTGTAGGAAACATCATTAAGGAAGAATTAATTGCGATATATAACATCGTTGTTAACAACTACAAAGGGCACAGATATTTATTTGTACGGCAGTAAGAAATTCGTTTGCTGAGAAAGAAATTGATTTGAAAAGAATTGTTTCAGTAACCACTGATGGTGCTCCAAATATGGTAGGCAAAAAAATTGGTTTCTTTTCTTTATTTAAAACAGACATAGGACATTTGATTCTTGAATGCCACTGCATTATTCACCAACAAGCCTTATGTGCAAAAAGTGGTTTAACATCTCTTAATAATGTAATAACTTTAGTCACAAAAATAGTCAACCTCATATCTCGTCGCAGGCTTTAAATAAACGAAAGTTTGATGCTTTGTTGGATGAAGTCAATTCGGCGTATAATGGCTTATAATAATGTATAACAATGTTCGCTGTTTGTGAGTCGCGGGAACGTGCTTCAAAGATTTGTTGATTGCTTGGAAGAAATCAGACTGTTTCTCCAAAATGAGAGCAAAATTGAACAATACCCACAGTTGATGGATATTATGTGGCTTTTAAAATTGATGTTTTTTACAGACATATGCCAACATTTCAATGAATTGAACATAAAGCTTCAAGGACCGAATAAAACAGTTATCGTCATGATGGATCTCATTCGCGCTTTTGAAGCTAAACTATATGTTTTCAGAAACGATATTACTACAAAAAACTACAAGTACTTCCCAAACTTGAAAAAAAAATATCAAAGATTTCGAAATGAAGAAAAAGTTATTGATGACTTTATTTCTATATAATGGATTCTTTAATCAAAGAATTTTCAGCAAGATTTTCTCACTTCATGGAATTATCGGAAACGTTCAAATTTATTATGTACCCTGATGTGATTTCGTTTGATAAACTGAACTTGTCTCAATTCGATTGGTTGGAAATTGAAGAACTTGAAATGCAACTGATTGATTTCCAGTCTAGTTCAATTCAAAAGTTTATTGAAACAAGGAAAAAGTTGGAATTGATTGAAGCAGAAAGATTGACAAGCAATATAAGTAAAAATATCAGTAACGAAATTTTGGAAACATGGAATTCGATTCCAGACGCATTTAACTGTTTGAAGAAGTTGGCGTATGCTATTTTACCCATATTTTCATCTACCTATGCCTGCGAGTCATTATTTTCAGAGATAAAAATAGCATCAAAGACTCACTTAGAAACCGTTTAACAGACGACTCTAATTCAGCATGCATTCTACTAAAAGTAACCTGATATAAGTTATTTGTCATCTAATCTACAACAGCAGAAATCCCACTAATGTTATTTTAATTTAAATTACAAGTATAACTAAAACATTTACTACTATACAGTGCAAAATGTATTTTTTCGTATTAAATAAAGAATTTTGATTTGTTCGTATTTAGTTTTATTAGTTCTTCAATAATCACAAGTCAAAATTATTTGATGGCACGCCTATAACACATTAAACGTTTTTTTAGAAAAAATGGCACGTTGACCCAAAAAGGTTCGCCACCCCTGTTATAGTGGATTTCTACTCAATGAATCGAATCAGCTTACTAAATTTCGAGATTTTACGTCTTATAGTTTAAAAAAGGAGTTAATTTCCTATAACGCCACTTAATTCTCTACAACGCCACTTGGGAGTCGATTTTCACAAAAACCCATTCTGTAAGGGATCTGTACTCTATGAAAGGAATCTGCTTATATAAGAAATTTCAAGACTGTACGTCTAATAGGTTAAAAATGGAAATAATTATGTATAACGCCCCTTGGAGGTTGATTTTCGTAAAAATCATTATGTAGGGAATCTCTACTTTACGAAAGAAATGTGTGTACCAAGTTTCACCACTGTACATCTAATAGTTTAGTAACGGAAATAATTATCTATAACGCCCCTTGGGGTTCGAACTTTGCAAAATCCGTTCTTGGCTGACGTCTACTCCATGGAGGGAACCTACCTACCAAATTTCAAGTCTGTAGGTTTAATAGTTCCGGAGATATCGTGATTAGTCAGTGAGTGAGTGAGTGAGTCGCTTTTCTGCTTTATATATATAGATAATGCAATGATCAAATAATGTTTAAAATATTACAGTGTGTGTTGCCATTTTCATGAAAATTACGGTGTTCCTTTTGAATGGATATTTCGTTACTCATTGGTGAAATTTAATTGTGCTGTCATTCGCGAACGATTAAGTATACGTTGCCCTTTATCTTAACCGTCCTGAATATATTTTTTTTAACTTTAAAAAACATCTCTGACTGCCTCTTGCTTTTTGGGCACTCTAAATAGAAAAGGAGGAGGAGAAATGAAAGTCGCACACACAGAGAATCATGTACCATCCATAGTAAAGCATATGCATAGTGCAATTCGGAATTTATTAAAAAAGAAATTTATTAAAGTAAAATCAAATGTAAATGATTGATAAAATATAAATCTATTTTAATGTAAAGGACATTTCTAGTAACAAAAAGGATTTATTTTAAAACAAGAACAGGTAACATGCAAATAAATTGTAGATTTTATATATATATATTAGCCGTTACCCACCCGCTTCACTGGGTATTTCCCGATGTTGCATATATGTATACTGTTTACATATATATTAATTATTGATATATAGCATTCAGAATTCGATTGTATTGAAAAATATATTTATAGCTGTTACACTCTCACCCCTTGATATAAAAAGAACATAAACTATAATATCTAATTTCTATTTATGTCTAAAATCGAAGTAGAAAGATTTTTTTCGCTCACTTAACCTAATAATCAAGTGGATTTCCACCAAAGCAACTTTCAGTGGATCTCTACTCCATAAAATAAACATGCGTGCTAAATTTCAAGTCTAAATCTAACAGAGCAAAAACGGAATTTTTATCATCAATACCTCGTTGACAGCATTCTTAGCGGATTCCAATTCAACAAAAGAGACATGCAAACCAAATTTTATTATTATAGTCTTAGCAGTTCAAAAACGGGAATTTTGTCTATCAATACGGCCCAATAACTTTCCCCCTGGAGTTGATTTCCGTAAAATCCATTCTTAGTGGAACTCTATTCAACTAAAGAAAAGTGCTCAACAAATTTCAAGCAAGTGAGTTAAATTCAAAAACAGGAATTTTTCTATAACATGCCTTAATCCCTGGCAAAACCACTCCTTTGGAGGTCCGTTTTCGCAAAAATCTTTGTAAAAGGAACTTTATTCCATGAACGGAACATACCTTCTAATTTTCAAGCAGGTGGTTCTATTAGTTGAAACGCGGAAATATTTATCTATTACGCCCCTTAATCACCCTCAGTGACCCTTGGGGATCAATTTCCCCCAAAATTATTTTGTAGCGGATCTCTACACCATGAAAGGAATTAGCTTATATACCAAATTTTAAGACTGTACGTCTAATAGTTTAAAAATGGAAATAATTATCTATAACGCCCCTTAAGCCCTCGCAACGCCACTTAGGAAACGATTTTCACAAAGCCCATCTTATAGCGGATCTCTACTCAATGAATGGAATCAGCTTACGAAATTTCGAGATTTTACGTCTAACAGTTTAAAAAAGGAGTTAATTGCCTATAACGCCACTTAATTCTCTACAACGCCATTTGGGAGTCGATTTTCACAAAATCCATTCTGTAGGGGATCTGTACTCTATGAAAGGAATCCGCTTACCAAATTTCAAGACTGTACGTCTAATAGTTTAAAAATGGAAATAATTATGTATAACGCCCCTTAAGCGCCCTCAACACCCCTTGGAGGTCTATTTTTGTAAAAATCATTATGTAGGGAATCTCTACTTTATGAAAGAAATCTGTGTACCAAGTTTCACGATTTTACATCTAATAGTTTAGTAAAGGAAATAATTATCTATAACGCCCCTTAAACCCTCGTAACGCCCCTTTGGGTTCGATCTTTGCAAAATCCGTTCTTAGCTGACGTCTACACCATAACGGGAACCTACCTACCAAATTTCAAGTTTGTAGGTTTAATAGTTCCGGAGATATCGTGATTAGTCAGTCAGTGAGTCGCTTTTCTCCTTTATATATATATATAGATATATATAATTTCCCCTCAAAAATAAATTTCAAAATGAAAAACTGTAAAAACCTGATATTTAAAATTTTTAAAAAAAGACTTGGTGGGCCGCAACTTGCGTACTGGCGGGCCACATGCGGCCCGCTTGTTGGACGCCCCTGCATTAGATGATGACAATGTGTGTACATTCCCCGTTTTTTTTATGGCAGACAAAGATATTTTGGGGTTTGTTCAAAGCTCAAAAAATGTTATTGATGCAGATTCCGACGATGAAAATGAAATAATGCTGCCCCTGTTCTCATGTCATCCGAAACGAAAGAATGCGCAATTATTTAGACGCACATTGCAATGGTGAAATGAATAACAAAGTAAATAACTTCGACCTTTCTGATGCTAAAAAAAATAGAACGCAAAGAAAAATATCAGGTTGTTTTCCAAAAACTCAATAAAAGTTTTGTTTCCCAAAACTGAAAACTTTTTATTAAATTTCACAGTGAATGGGTTTTTGTTTCATTGATTTTTATTTAATACATGCACATATATATATATATATATACATATCCATGTAATAAAATGTACTCTAATAAACTCAATTTTGTTGAATATATGCTTTCTTTTTTGCAATATCCTTTAACACAAAAAAATATTTTAGTCCCCTCATTTTCGTGTTAAACGATTTTCACTGTATTTATATTTTATGAAATCAAGAGTAGACAAATTTTAACTAAAAAAAACACCGGTTACTTCTTCAATGGATCGTAACTCTGAAAGTAATGTGAATTTTTTAAAAATCCGTGTTTAAGCTTTCTATTGCCTAGCAAATATATATATATATAAATATAAGAAAATTATATCTATTTTAGAAGCATTTTTCATAAGAGAATGTTTTGAAAATATGTCTTCCCCCCCCCCCATTTCTCGCCAAAAAAATTGCATTTAAATTTTTTTCTTTACCCTTGTAGTAATATTCTTTAAAAAAATTTATACGTATATTCTAATTCAAGTGACACTAAATATCTCAACAGAATTATTCATTTACATGCTTTTTCAAAATCATGGTTCCTAATGAAGTCATTCACCTCAATTTTCATTAAAACTCAATAAAAACTAATTTTTGCGCGAGTTACTCTCAGGAAATAATTTTTTTAACTGCCATTTATTGCGATCCTTTCTACAACCCTCTCGGGGAAACCCGTTTGTTTTATAAACTTGTCTAGATAGAAACGGTAATTCGTTCTACCCAAAGACCAGTGGCATAACGGAGAACATTTGCCCCCCTTTCCCCTGCAAAGTTAGGTCTTAGGCCCCAAGTTAGATTTTACAAAGGGTAGGTACTAGGCGGCAGTCACGGATCTTGTAATTTTGAACCACAGTGAAGTGACGAGGACTATACCTGGTATGGCACGGTGTTCTCCAATCTTCCACACCAATTAGTCGAAAAGAATGCAAAATTAGATGTAGGCTTCACTGAACCGGGCATGGTCGCGGTAGCCTAGTGGTTATGGTCACGAACTCTGGCCGGCGTCTTCGAGTCATAATTCCACTGATGACTCCCATGTATTGGGGGCCGATACACGTTAAAGCTGTCGAGACTCACTGTCCTCCCTTTGGTGTGATGTAGAAGTTAAGGGAGTGGGGTATCAGCTCAGGTGTCTTCCTCGTCACGTTCACACAAGGGATGTGTCCTAGGGTTCTGGACCCCCCCTCCAAGCCCTTGATTTTTTCCCGATTGATTATAATTCTAAGTATATAGGACGTAAAATTTAATTATGTAATTGTTACTAATGATTAATTGTATTAATTAATGCTAATTATTTATTAAATAATTAGTTTTTTACTGTTTTTTTGTTCCCGAAAATCGACAATATCAAAAAGAAACATGATATAAGAATGGTGAACTTTCGACCCTGGGCACCCCCCTTGAAAAATTCCTGTGTGCGCTACTGGCTGTGATAATGTATTTTAGATTTTAGCCTAAAAGGAGCAAAGGGAAAAGTCGGAAAGTTGATTTTTACCGATTTCTTTTTTAAAGTCTTACCTTTATATGTATTTAATTTTTTCCCCCGTTTTTAGAATAAAATGTATGTAATATATGTTTATGTTAACCAAATAATTAAATATTAGTAATAAAAAATTGCCAATTTTATAAAATAAGCCCATCTTTTTGATCCGATGTTTTCATAGTGACACATACTCTGTGTCTTGAGCGATGACGAGTATACTCGTCATCGCTTAATTTCCGTGACGCTTTCAAATGGGAGCGCCACAGTTAACTGGTTAAGTGCAATATTGATAAACACACGCACAACTGAACCGGTCTAACCTCTTAATTATCAACCCGAGTTTTTATATAATTACGAAAGGGAATATTTGTTACTAACTCTTTGAAATAAAATATTGATAAATGAAATTATGCAACTGAACCTCAAGCATTTTTGTTTCATTTTATCAGACAATTCATTTCAACGTTCTCTCCCAGTATGCGATTTCTGGACGCTGTTCTTCATTCTCTCACAGAGTCCGTAAAAATTTGACTTTCCAATGGGGATACCTTAATTTTGTCGCTGAAAACAAGTGAAATACTGTTTCAAATTTTTTATATCCGACGGAACTAAAATGATGAATAAGTGCCGATTTAAGCTCATTTCGGTACCTGGGCACAGATCCACGGATCCCCTTGGCACTGGTGGATTGAAATTTATTACCAGAAAATCTCCTGTTAAGTTCAGCTCATCCGGGCCCCTGGGCGCCAGCCACAATGGATAAACCGGATCTTTGACGAATTACTCAAAAAATCGAATAGTTCGATTTTTTAAGCATATAGTTTAGGTTTAATGAAATTAAAATTCGAATAATACTAACTGTTTATTTTTAGTTTGTTTTTGTTTCATCGACGGACCAGCCACGCTTATTTCTTTTTTTTTTTTTACTTCTTTATTCAACTACACAACATAGATATGCTATTTACAAGCGCAGAAAATTTTAATTATTTTTTATTGTGAGCTTCGAGTATTAGAGTCCTACTATATTAATGCTCACGTCTGAGTATTAAAAAGAGAAATTTTCGTCTATTTCGTTCCACAGAAAGTTCTCCTCTGCCGGCACAGCGCGGCAAGGAAGAATATTTGCATTTGTGCGCATGACGTTGGCGCGCATGCGCCAACACTAACCATATATCCGTTCCATCAATTAAAATAATAGCAAGTCTCGTTAGGATCTTTTAAAACCTTACTAAGATGCATATTTCTATCCAAAATTTATTTCAAAGATTGATTTAACGAAGCTCTAATGTAAATGGAATTCAATTTCTCATATTTCTGGTTGCTTCACCTATATTAAAAAATGGGACTCTAACTTGGAATACTTTTTCTGAAAGGTACGCAGATATTTTTTAGATTCACTTTCTGAATTTACTACTGTATCACATTTTCACATATTACTCACGACTATATACGTTTAATCAATCAGTTTTATCCTAAGTAAATTATGTTCCATATTTCTTTTTCCGTTTCAGTCAATCCAAACGATTTTTTAGAAAAATAAAGAGATAAATTAAAATTACGTGTTCAGACAAAAAAAAAATCGTTTTCATGGAATGTGTTTTTAAATCTCAAGGGCATTGTATGACAAATGGATTTTAATGACACTTATATTGATATGCAGACAGTTTTCCATCTTAAAACGAGTTTAGTTTAAATTTCGCTTTTAAATAACTAACCATATCATTATTATTCTTAGGTTGTTAATGATATGTGGGAGAAAAAAGTCAAGTAATTTCGAAATATATTTTTTTTAAACAGCAGTAGTTGTGAAACTTTAAAATGCGTATTTAATTACGTTTCTTGAATGTATTTGTGTGTTCACCGATACCTTATTTCAAAATATTGTTAACATATATAATTAGTTTACTCTTCATCTAAAAAAATTCAAATTATTTCACATTTTCCTTGTATTCTCTGACTGAAAAATAGTACTTGTAAATAATTCAGTTCGTGGAGATAACAGAAAAAAAAAAAATCTTTTTATCGAAAGTATTTCTTTTTTATCTACTGACTATATTACGAATTCGTATATATTTACAAATTTTAAATTTTATGCTTTGTATTTGAACATTCTTACATGCATTTGATGAGAATCAGGATATATATCTATCACACATATTTCATTATAAAAATCCTTATTTTTCTACTTTTTTTATTACAAAGGAAAGAAAAAGACAAAAACCGAACGGTTTAGTAGCATGGAGAAAGAAAATAAATTCGTTCCTATCAAAAGTTTGAATTTTGACCAGTGATATTTTCAACGACCACTAGATTATACATTGAAACTCTATACAGAGTATAAATACTGTTTTAGCAGGGAGTTTTTTTTTTTTTTCTCAGATGAAAAAAAATTTTCACGGGATTTTCTATTTAAGATTTCCAAATTTTTTTATAATAGAAAAAAAAAAAAAACGCAATTTCCCACGAATTTTATTTTTGAATTAGCATTTCATTTAAATATTATCAAAAAAAAAATTAAGTAATCCATTTAAAAGCTATAAAAATTTGCTTAGATATCAAATAGATGTGAATTTTTTTTTAAATGTTTTTAACGAATTTAATTCAAATTAATTGCCGCATCATAGGCAGATTTTAAAGACACGCAGAAAGAGTCTGCAAAAACAAACAAAAAATGCAATAATAATAGCAATATTTTTACATTCCATAAACACTCGGAACCCCTCCCATCTAGGTTTCTGTATCCGCTTATTACTTCTGTATACCAATAAAAAACGTTCGAAAGAAAAAGTAATTCGAATCAACCGAAAATTCAACAGGTTATTTATGTCAATTGCTTTGTGTTCCGTTCCAGAATATAATACGTATAAACAGCACTCACCTCGAAAAACGAAATAGAAGACCTTGTTTAATTAGAAACTAAGCGAATGAAACGGGACGGTATTTAATACATAAAATTGTTATCGTTGTGACAGCCCACGGAAAGAGATGTTTATCTGTTGGGTCACGTGCTTATTACAATGCTGCTACTTGAGTAGAAGAGGCATCATGTGCGCTTGAGGCAAAACAGTCAGGTGACTGGTTGCAGCAAGGTTGAAAGCGCGCGTCATTGAAGAAAAAGCTAATCGTATGCAGAAGAAATGACGTTCAAAATAGTTTTTAAATAATAATTTTAATATTCGGACAGCAAACGGGTGATGTCAGAGTTCACGAGAGGTATAGATTAGCGTTAATTAATCATTAAAAGTGGCATTGATACTGACAAAAGAAATGTTCTTTGATTGAACACTCATTGTTCTAAATAAGTTATTCTATCTCTTTTAACAATGGCATCATATTCGCATTGACTCATATCGATTGCATATCGTTTAAAAGAATTATTTGCGCTCATATCAGAAGTATGAATACTCTTTAGTTCTGTTTAATAGGTCAATAATTTATTAAGATTGAAGGCCTAAATTTTGAAATAAAAGTTGTAAATTAAAGGGGATACTAATATCTGATTATACGATAATTTTTCAATTATTAAATTGTTCTTAGTTTTCAGAGACATGAAATGGTACATCTAACAAATTGTTTTATCACTTTGAACTAATTCAGTATGTGCAGTGACTCTCAAAAGTGTTTGTACACTTGCAATTTTCTTTAAAATTTAATGTTTTCGACTAATAAAAAATTAACATATCGGAATATTAACTGGACATTCCAAATAGTGATTTTGATTGGTTACAGAAAAAATAGCCATGCAGTGCAAATCATTTTTCAATTCCTACTATTAGGTCACACTATATATTTATTTATCTTGGTGGAATTTTCAATCGTTAATAAAAGGCATTTTAAAGCGCTCAATTGAGCTGAAATTTTATATACATGATTATTTTGGATGACAATACAATAATTTAATTATAATTAATAAAAATTAATTGATAAAAACTAATTATTTAAAGAATTACAAATACAGCCACGTTGGTATCATTTTTGGCGACTTGGTCAAAACTTGAAAAGGTTTTTTTTTCACGTTTTAAAGCATTCAGTTGAATTGAAATTTTATATACATGATTGTTTTGGATGACAATACGATACTTGAATGATAATGAATAAAAATTAATCACCACTTAATGTTGTGATTCTGTCCTATGCATATACACATTGATATTAATTGTAACTATTTAATAAAAAGTAGCTAAAATAAAATTTTTCTTTGTTGATCTATGTAGGAATTGACTTGAAATTTTTTTTATATTACTTGTTTTTTAAACTTCTTCAAAAACTTTTGAATACGAATTTAAAAAAATAAGTTTAAACAATCAAAAATTCACACGCGAGTCTTTATTAGAAATACAAAAATATTTTTTGAAAGTATTATGTTTTTCGAGTAATATTTCAATCTTAAAGAGCATTCTGAACTCACAATAAAAATAATGAATTATTCCAAGATATGGAGGTGCCTCAGTCCTCTGAATCAGCTTCAAAGCGAGTGTTTATTAACATCGCTGTTTTCGACGCACCTCGTAATTTTGTCCCATAAGAGACGATAATGGCATCTGATCTGGCATATCTCTCCAAACTTCCACACCACGTCAATGTCAGGATCACTAGGATATCGTAGCCACACCAGCTTCAGAGATCCTTGGACGTAAATCAAACGGATTTTTTCCCACAAGAAATAGAGAAAGCGATTAATGCATTCCATAAAATAAAGTCGATTGTTATTACAATATTATACATTGTGAAAAGTCTATAAAATTATTTAAACATTACAAAAAAAAAATAAGTGTGTTATAACAGGACATATTCCAAGGCAAATGGATATCTCGGTACTATTGAGCTATTCAAAAGAACCATTAACAAGTACCAAGTCCCTCAACAAAACAAGTAATACAAAAATTTTATTTTAGTCAATTCCTGCTTCGTTACAAAAACGTACTGGCGCCATCAGTTGCAGCTGCGACAGAAATAACGTAGAATAAATTTAAAATTTAATTAATGAATTAATTTTTTAAAAAACTGTATTAACATCAAGTGTCATCCACTACAAATATTAAAAAATGTGTTTAAACTTGAATGGATGAATAGAAAGTATTTTATAAAAGATTGAAAATTTGAACAAGATATATGTATGTATAGGGAGAGAGTGAACTATAATAGTAGGAATTAGAAAAAGAAATATCTCTATATAAAATTCTTGTGTTACAGTGTTTGTAACAAAATCCTCCGAAACGGCAGGACCGATTCTTATGAAATTTTGTGCGTATATTCAATAGGTCTGAGAATAAGACCTAAACTGTTTTTCATACCCCTGAGTGATAAGCGTAGTCCGGAAATGTTAAGAATCCGGAAAACGGGAAAATCAAAATGTCGTAATGCGCGAGTGTCGCTGAAAACGGATTTTGTTGACGAAAGTGTGCGAAAAGCATATGCCCGACGTATTTCGGGACGTAGAATCCAATTTTCGAATCGGTTCCCAAAAATATCCGTAACTTTGCCGGATAATGTCGGACGACCATATCTTAGACACACCGTGGCAGGGCCTTAAAATCCTTTTAGCGCGGAAACTTGGTCAACCTGAACGGTCTCAAGACGGGCAAATCGAATTTGATATCAGATCCAAGAAATTACCGTAACTTTGCCGGATATTCAGGACGACGCCTATTATGCGAACCATGGCAGGAGCTTACCCTAAAAGTCTTGGAGTGGGAAAAGTGCGTTTCTCTGGTGTATTTTGGAATGGTGAACGAGAATCTGAAATAGAATTTTAGAAATTCCTGCAACTTCGCCGGACAATCCTAATGCCCCCTTCCAGTGATTGAAGGCTCGCGGACGCCGAAAGCAGTCTCCGGTTGCGTCTAGGGGCGGGAAATGAGAATCTGATATCAGATTTCTGAAACTTCCGTACATTGCTAGAATTAGGTGGAAAGGCTTTGCATTCGAGTCTCGCGTCCGGATTTTCATTCCCTCTAGCGACTGAACTCATACGCGCTGAGGCATCGAAAATAAGTCCCGTGTGCGTTTCGGGATGTGGAATGAGAATTTGAAATCGAATTTTATGAGTTCCGAAACTTTCTCGGATAATGCCGGACGACCTTAATAGTCGCGGACTAGCCTAACTTGCAGACGTAGGGACGCAAAAAGTGGGTCCTAGACGTATTTCGGCACCACTGATCCGAATATTCTCATCTAATTCAAGAAAATTCCATAAATATTTCAAACAATACCAGGATGTAGCAGGAGCTTACCTTAAAATTCTTGGAGATGTGAAAAGAAATTTTCTGGGTGCGGTACAAAATATGAAATTAGATTTTAGAAACTACCGTAACTTTGCCGGACGATCGTAATGCTGCACCCCCGCACCGGATGCATCTCGGAGAGGGAAACGAGAAACTGGATTCAGATTTCAGAAACTCCTGTAACTTTGCTGGGTATCACCGGAATGATTGTCGAATTTCCTTGCGTTCGAGTCCCGCGCCCGGATTTTCATTTCCTATAAGAACTAAACTTGCAAGTGCAGCTTTGCGAAAATACGATCGCAATAGGAAATGGCATTTTCAGGCGTTGTTGTCACTGTGTTAGATGGTGGACAAACTGCACATTCCGCCATTAGACATTCACAAGAAACCATATGCAATGTGTACCATTAAAAAATAACGGGTTGGCTACACTATTGCAAAGAAGTTCATTCATAATCAAGTATAAGTGTACCATGCCCCATATACATTCACTCAAAGCCTTACATAGAACTTTGCAAGATTTTTAACGGACACGAGGAAGTATTCGGTAATACAGTGTTTCTCAAACTTTCAATCATAATTTTTGTCGCCTGTATAATAATAATGTATTTACTGCAATAAAAATGCACTTTGAGAGAGAGACGCTAAAGGTACAATACGATCTTAATTATAAACCGTACAAATTAATACGATAAGTATATAAAATTTTGTACATATAACTTTTAAGTAATATATATTTTAAGAAAATTACTTAAAATATATATTACTTACTTATTATTATGTTAATTTTTCTTTCTCTAATTTTTAAATTGGAACAGTTCGCAAAATGATACATTTAATTAAAGATTTATTTCTCCTTCAGCATTCGTTTCTCAAAGTACAAATTTCATTAGAAAAATAGTCTAGTCTATGTAGCTCTCTATCATATCCATCACATTTGGCATTATAGGGTACGTTTGCGTTAGTCTGGGCAACCTATCGGGCATCTGCGCAAAACATGTAAAACCTCGTACAATTCCAGTCAGTTTTGGTCGACTCGATATTTCTTTAGTTACCAAATCTAGCTTGTGAATGTAAATTTTTTAAATTTACACGTTAATCGTAATTCACGGTAATTAAGTATCTATGGCAGTAGATTAAAACAAAATCATACATACATTTTTAAGTCGTAAGCAAACATTCGACGATAATGAAGGATCAACAAGTACACAGACGAGAATGGTTCCGAAAATTAAATCAAGGCAATAAATATTCTCAAAAATACTTAAATTTTGGATTTACCACCACTAAACTAAATGATGGGGAAAAGGTCGTTTTGTGTCAAAATTTACAAATCTGAAGAACAACATGTAAAAGTTGTTTCTAAAACCATGTAAAATCATTTAGCTATGTTGGCAAAGAATTTTAAAAAGTATTTTCTGGATGAGGACAACTTGGTAGCAAGTTACGAGTGGATTAGGGATCTATTTCAAGATACTCCAGAAGGACTCTCAACTTCCGAAGAAGAAATCTTCATACATTTCACATACAGTGAAAACTTAAAAGGCAATTTTGTAATAAATCGCTCTTTGAATTTTGGGTAGAGGTGGATGATGAATTTTCTGTACTGAAAACAAAAGAACTTCGTATACTATTACCATTTTCAACATTCTACCTTAGTGAAACCGAAATTTTCTGCGGTGGCTGCTTTGAAGACCAAATATAAATCTCAGCTAAATATAGAAAAATAACTCAGAGTGTCAATTTCTGATATTAAACCTTCCTTTGAAAAACTTTGCTCTACAAGACAAGCCCATGAAAGTCCCTAATAATTATCAAACTTGCTCTTAATTTAGTATTAAGAAATTATTTATAAAATATCTTCTTCAGTACTAATACATTAAACGTATACTGGCTGAAACACCAGCTTTTCACACGAGTTCATTTTTTTTAAAAAATAAAACATTATTATTGATATAATAGCTGAACTGTAAAAAGAGTAAAACTGCGTGCACGACATTGTATACAAAAATGTAAAATGTTTTTTTTTAGATAAATGCTATAATTGTAAATAACTGTTTAAAAGAACTGTAACTTTAAATCTCGCAGAATTAGCATTTAGAATTAATGTTAAATAATGAAAAATAATATAAAATTCCGATGAAGAATAATTGTGTTACTTTTTAATATTTAAAGCGAGAAGACTTCAAAATGTTTTAATCCAGGAGCAGACGCGCACTCGATACTAACGCTAATGGTACTGCGGGGGGACTCAGTCACCCCAATCATTTGTTTATAATTATTTTTACTGTACACGAGATACAAATCGGAAAATTCCAGTGAATAATTTAATTAAGAGAAAGTATACTTACCGGCTTTCAAGGACTATTCAATTTTTCTTTGAGGATTTGAGAAAAAATCCAATAAAACACTGAACTTATAATGATTCAAAAGTGCAAGACCTTAATAAAGGGCGCAAATCAGAGACACTTTTCATTAATATTACATAAATGTTATTTGCTGGCAAAGCTGTCATATTTTGTTCCAATTTATTGTAGTTTTAATGAGCTTTCATGATCGAGTGAGTGAATATTAACGTCGCACTGTTCAACTACACGAGGGCTTTTGGAGACTACCTCGTATAATTTTGAACCATGGTTAAGTGACGAGGACGATACTTGAGCTGGCCTCTTTTAACTACCACACCACTCCAACAAGAGGACGTTTGAGCTCTTGACAGATTTAACGTGCATCTCTCCCCTACACGGAGGATCTTTAGTGGTACTGGGCTCGAACTCGTGACTCCTTTGGTAATCAACAAATAGCAAGTTGAACTTTTTCTTTCTTGTGTCTTTTTGACAAGGTGAACTGAACCTTGTGGTACACTTATGGCTTCATATATTAGGTTGATGGAGTTCTTTAGGAAGCATTGGAAAATTTTCCTTTCGTTTCATGTTCATGGCGTTTCTCAATCATGAATAATATGTATTCTTTCAGCAGGTTTTTCTTTTGCTTGATCAGTTTCATTTTCCCTCAATAAAGATCACAGATGTCCCGCGCCACCATTCCCGGTTTAAAAGTGTATTCAGAAAAAATACGGATGATCTAAAAAACCACACCAATAAGTTTGAAGGTCAATCAAATGATTAACAAATGTATTATGCAGCCTGGCTGAAAAGTAAATCATATCTTCCTTTTCTTTTTCTACAACTAATGTACAGTATTTCAATAATAATTACAGTGATTAATTGTTTATCTTCTTAGAATTTTTTTAGAGTCTGGGTTTCGTTTTTCTTTTAACGAGTAATATTTTATGTTAAAACGTAATAAAAAAAATCTCTCATTGAGGAAATACAGCAAATTAAACAAAATGTTTTTTTCTTCTTTAATTTGGTTTTGGGATCAAAGATAGCTATTTGATGACGGAAAAACGCCAGATGGTAAACATAAATTATATCAGTGTTGTTGTGTATTTTTTTCATTATGGAAGAAAGTATTTTGTTTTACTTCTCTTTCCAGTTATTTTTTTTAAATCTTGAAATTTTCAATATGCTCGCGCCCCCCTTGTAGGGTCATCGCGCCCCCCAGGGGGGCGCCCCACACTTTGAGAAACACTGCGGTAATACTATCGTACTGCTGTCTGGTGATTTCCGACAGACATTACCAGTCATTCCTCGCTCTACTTTTACCCAAGAGATTAACGCATGTTTTAAACAATCGTTTTTATGGCAAAACGTGGAAACACTTTGATTGACCATAAACACGCGAGTACATTTGCAAGATGATCAATCAGGACAAATATTTTCTAACCAACTGCTGGATATTGGAAACGGTGAATGAGAACTGCATCCCAATACATAATATATCAAATAGCCTGCCAATTTCTGTTCTATTGTTCAGACAGAAAAGGAACTGATTGAGAGTGTCTTCCCGGATATACTGTATAATGTTGACTTTGAGTCCTGTTTCTCAATCAGAAAAAAATTTGACATTGACAAAATAAACTTCCAGATATAAAGTTGTTTCCAAGTAATCCAATGTCTTTTAAATCAATCGACATTATTGTCGATGAAAACAAACCCCTATATATATATATAAATTTTCCAGCGTTTTTGAATTCTCTGGATTTATCAGGAACGCCACCACACAATCTTCCGTTGAAGATTGGTTCACTGATTTTTCTGCTGCGAGAAACTTAATTTCACCTAGAATATACAACTGTACACTTTTAGTCATTAAAAGAATTATCAGGAAACTTCTTGCAAACATTTTGACTTTAAAGTTTAAAGGAGAAATAGTCCTGTTGCCACGTATTCCACTGATATCGTCAGAATTCGCAATACCTTTCAAAAGGCTTCGATTCCCGATTCATTTGGTTTTCGCGATGACCATAAATAAATCTCAAAGACCAACCACGACCATTTGATGCTTGGACTTGAAAATTCATGTTTCTCCAATGGGCAACTATATGTTGCATGCTCACGTGTGGGGAAATCGTCGAATCTATTTGAGATAGCAAAATACGGGTTCCCACAAAATATTGTTCATCAATTAGTGATTAGTTATTGGTATACATTAAAATGATAAAAATAATATTAAAAATTGATAAAAAAAATGTTAGTCATCTCATTTATAAAATTAAATCTTCACAAATTGTTACTTAGCAATCTCGTGTATTATACTATACTCAAATAGGAGATGAATAAAATGCAAAATTAAAAACATTGTTTTTTTATGGTTAATTTCAACAATTCAAAATTGTAAACGAAGATTAATTTGACTGCATTGAATGGTTTAGAATATTAAATAAACGCATTAAAACAAAGCCACAGCAACGCGTGGACGGGTCAGCTAGTATATTATCGAGGAATAGTCCGATATGAATAATTTTTGTTACTTATGACTACCACAGTATCTTCCGCAATCAATAATCCCCCTCTCGCCGTGAGTCTGGCGGTTTGTTTAAGTGTTCACAAAACTATTCTTAAGAGTTATTTAAAAAATAAAATTTTTTGGCGTTTTCTTTCAAACAAAATCCCTTTTTGAATTACTATTTGACTATTGCATTAATTTCTATACGAGTAGTTTTAATTTTCGATAAAAATAATCGAAATAAAAAACTTAATTGATATATATATATATATATGTTTGCAACTCTCTTAAAAAGTATCTACAGAATTACTATCTAGAGTTATACACTTCTGCCTGCTTTTTTTTTTTTTTTTTTTTTTTGACTATTCGAAGGCAAGCATTGTCAAACTCAGCAAGCTGCTTTAAAAGCTTTTGTTTCACCCTTGAATGATTTCTCTCATTAAAAATGTTGTCAAATCTCGAACCGTTCAATTCTCCCGCTTTTTTTTATTATTCTGGGAATGAGGGAAAGTCACTTGGGGCAAGATCGGGAGAATAGGGCAGATTTGGTAAATTTTTAAGGTCAAATCGATTTGAATCCTCAACCGAACTGGTGAATAGTGGGATCATATCGCTCCGAAGAGCATCCTGCAATTTTTTCAATGGTGTGCATTAGTAGGTACTATTGATAGTCTGTTTAGAAACCCCTCCACGACAGTACCAAAAATCAAACAATTTGACCTCCCCCGCAGATTTCTGCACAACTTTCTTGGGGGAGGAGGTAGAATGCATCGTTGAGCTTCTTCTAGATTCGAACTTTTGAGTCAAAGGTCATTAGTGAGTTTTATTAACATATTAAGTAGCATTAACATTAAAAGTAAGTAAACATTATAAATAACACGAGGGCTATTAGTGATGGACGTCATTTTAAGCCTCAGTCAAATGACGAGGAAGTCACCTGGGATGGCACCACCCCCCTCCTCCTGCAACACCACACCAACAGGACATTGAGCATCAACAAATTTAACGTGCATCGGCCCCCTCTACATGGTGGCTCATCAGGGACACAAAGACTCAAACATCAGGTTACACTTTGTCAAGGGAAATGTTGAATATTTTGAAGCACGGTATTATTTTCCATCGGTCACTTGGTAACTTTGGTAATATGTATTAAGGTACTTTAAGAACATGTTCAATAATTATAAGGCAGACAGATGACATTGGTGGTACCTCCCTTTGCTAACCTTCACACCATATAATTTTGTGACTTGGTCGAATTTAAGACGTAGAAGCCTTATGTATGTGATGGGCAATGGTTTTGGAAGAAAATATAATCAGAGCATATTGCACTATATATTGATTGTGAAATTTGTGATTTTAACCATTGGACAATCCAAATTTCTTTAAAGAGGGCTATTTACGGAAATTCTGATTTTTGCAGATGTATCATTTCTATATTTTGGTCAGTATCAATTATTTGCAATTTTTACAAAATAGAAGAATATCTAACGGGTTTTTGTTCACTTTAATAAATAATTTTGTGTTT
Organism: Trichonephila clavipes; assembly: GCA_019973935.1. Lineage (NCBI taxonomy): Eukaryota > Metazoa > Arthropoda > Arachnida > Araneae > Nephilidae > Trichonephila > Trichonephila clavipes. The sequence goes on along the minus strand of BMAU01010583.1, from coordinate 483,152 downwards.
CAAATATTCTATATTAGACTTATTGCCAAAAAACCAAAATAAACTTTGAGAATAAAAAAAAACGCTTATATATACAGGGTGTTCAATAAAAGTTTTGACAAAATAAGAGCACTAATTTTATTCATTAAGACTAACAATATTTACTCCAGAGCCTAGGATAACAATAGACCATTCAGACCCTTCTCTGTAAACTACTACAAACCCACAGTGCTAACAACAAGCACTTACAAATTTAATTTATCCCTTATAAAATGTTCAGAATCCGAAATGGGTGATTTTACCTAGGTCACCTTTGAAGCAGCTCTTTCCACACTTGATCAAATAACAGATGCTGACATTGGCGCATGCGGCAGTATTGTATAGAGCAGGGGGTCGCCAACCTATTGCACTCCGCACTACTCTACAAATTTGTCAATCTTTGAGTGGATGTAAGTTTATAAATTTATAATGGACGTTATTTGACAAACATCTTCAGAATTGTGGACATTTACGGAACTAAGAAAAAATATGAAAGATAACTCTAAAGATAAATGTACAGCTATTTTATAGATTATTGAATGCCATTGCTGGAGAAATTTAATTGTTTGAAGAGAGAAAACTGCATGTACTCTGCTTTCGGTTCTATATATCTACGGGAACAATTCTTTCCTCATGTGAAAAATATTTCGAGTTCGCAAAAAAATTGTTTAGCAACTGAATGTCCAGAATCGTTTCAAATTGAAAATCACAAATTATACCCCTGATTTTGGGATATGAGAGTAGAGCAGTGCAAGCACCAGGTTTGCATTAAAATTTTTATTTAACCATAATGAAGGGAAATACTTGTGACGAATCTGTACAGCACCTTTCCACTAATATTCTTAGGCGTCTTTGGGGAAGGTAAATTCGCGTATATTTCCAATCAACTCTAAAAGGAGAAAACGGGATATGCAAAGTAGATAGGATATTTAAGGAGAGCTTTGTAAGTTAGCGGAGATGAAGGCTATTGGCCAGCAGCAATACAACGTTTAGAGGATTCAATTGGATCACGATAGTGAAACGTTGCTGTTAATACTCAACGAAGGAACCTTAGGAAGTTCATATACCTGAAGAGATCATAAGTACTACCAGGTGATATATTCTAGTTTAATACCGCTTACCAAAAGCGTTAGTTTAATAAAATTAGTTTCAGCTAATGAAAGCTACTAATTCAAGTTTCGTGTATTTCTCAGACCTCCTATTCCGCGGTAAACCCTTTTGATATTGCGCGTAGTTATTGATTAATTTCATATTTCGTAATTTAATTTAATATTAAAAGTAAATCCCTTTTGTTTGACGTAGACATATAGATACTATATGTCTTTAGAGTTTTTGATAAATGAATCAAGTGAATAAACATAAGTTATTATACGAATGGCGTCTGGTCATTCTTTGCCTCCACTAATCTTAGTGTTCAGGGTGGAATCCAGGGGGTTCCGACATACTTACATTTCATGTTGTCTATTTCTTATTTTAATAAATATGTTTAAAAATACATAAAATAAGTACAATTTGAATTAAAAAAATTTTTTTTGAAGAAATGTTATATTTTATGCTGTCTAAGCCAACGCATGTTATTGACCTCTATTCTCCAACTCTGCATGCTATATCGCAGGAATCAAATTGCTTCAAAAGTGTCTTACTGTGCGGCATACTGAATCCTATTGGTAGATTGGTTTGGGACGCCACAGCTAAAAGGTTGCCGACCCCTGGTATAAAACATTCTACACGAGGAAGACATACAGCTCTATCCTATGCAAATATTTAAATATGGTGACAATCCATAACTTGGGGAAGTGGATGCCCCAGAAGATGAATTAACAATATACAGTTTCTTGTTCGAATGTTATTCACCTTATTTATTGGCAAAGGCATTTTTAGCACTCAGACTCTGGGGTGAAAGTAATCGCCATTGAACTGAATAGTTAGATTTTTCTGTTAACATATGGGCAGGTGTTCAAGCTAATCACATGGTTGATCCTTAAACCTGTACTGCTCACCAAACACAGACAGGTGGTCTGTTTGTTTGGTGAACAGCAACTCCCCACCCTCCAAATATCCCTACAACAGGTCCATAATGGAACCCCAGTTCCCTTTTCCATCAGGGTCTGACACTTTCTAAAAGGTACGAATTTCGCACAATGGGTTGGATGCGAAGAACCTATTACTTGATAACCATGCTACTAGATTTCTTGCGGAACACTTGAAAGTATAGGTCAGGGATGGTGAGCCAATGGAACGCGACACAATATTTTGGGCACGCCAGCAATCAAAATGGTTTGCACTTTATTACAAAATAACAAGGTTCACTATGAAGTATTACGAACAAACGCGGCCGGGAGCACACTCGTTCGATATTGTCCTATGTTAGTTACGACGTGGACTAGAGTTGCAAAATTTGTCTGCGCATAGCAGAGTCAATTTCGTTGAAACTACTGCAGTTTAAAGTTTATTTGTGTTATATTTACTATTTGTAAACTTTTATTTTTAACATGGCTAGTTCAGCAAAAGAACAAAAAGTACAAGATAGTAAGTGTAACAACGAATTTCAAACTTGATGAATCTAGAAATATGGCAGCATTAGTAAAGGTGACGCGGTGTGCTTTTTATGTTCTGGAACAGTGGTATTCAGAACATCGTCTGTAAAATGACATTTTGGAACAAATCACAAATCCTCTTGTTGAAAAAATGAATCGCAGCAAAAATAATTAATTGCTTAGAAACCATTTGTCAGATTATTCAAATTCAGCAGCATTCTACCATCAAATCAACATCTTAAGGTAAGTTATTTATCATCCAATCTGTAACAGAAGTCACACAAATGTTACTTTAATTTGAATCACACGTATAACTAAAGCATTTACATCTATACAGTACAAAAGGTATTTTTTTGTAGTAAATATCAAGTTTTGAGTTGTTAGCATTTAGTTTATTATTTTTCCATTAATCACAAGTCCAAATTATTTGACGGCACGTCTCTATATCTCATTAAACATTTCTTTAGAAAAAATGGCACGTTTATCCATAAAGGTTGGCCACTCCTGGTATAGATGTATGAATTGCCTGTGAACATTGTGGAAGATTTAACAGCAAGAATTGTTGAAAAACAAAATAAGTTCAATGCCAGGAATCCATGTGAGAAGGAAGACCCACTTATTTCATTTGCTGGTATGATATGTAAAATACCATGCTCACAAGTCACTTTAAGCATCTGTAGCATATCCTATATTTTAACTCACTAGATGGTAGCACCTTACAATGAAGTGTACATCTAGAATAGTACTAGTTTTCTCCGCTAGGGTTGCAGTATATATACGTTGTGCTCATGGGTAATCTCTCTCTCTCTCAACACTCGCAGATGATTTAGAACATGTGTCTACAATAAAGTTCAAGTTGTTAAGTTTTATCCGATTGCATCCTGATTGAAAATTAACGCAACATATCCCTCAATGGTGACCCGCATGAATAAGATATTATGGCATTAAAATAATGCTTTATTTTTAAAATTTTCACGAAATAGCTAAATATTGCGTAAGAACTGGTAACCACGTGTAAGCTTCAAAATGAATGACGTAGGCGCCGTCAAGATACCGGCATATAACTTTCACGATCCTGCTCTCTGGTTCACAATGTGCGATAGCACATTCCAACTTGGCTGTCCCAAGGCAATAACAGACAGCAAAACAAAATTTAATTACATCATCGCACATTTACCACCGGAAGCAGCAACCATCATTCGTGACGTCATTATGAATCCCGACCCTGTGGAGCCTTACGAAAAAGCGAGAACGGAGCTAATAAAAAGAAGCGGTGAATCATCCCATCAAGAAATCAGAAATTACTCATCGGAGAAGAACTCGGAGATAGACGTCCCAGCGAACTATTGCGCGCAATGAGGAGGCGCGCGGAATCTCATAGCGTTCCGGATGACCTCATGCTTGAACTTTTTCAGCAGCATCTGCCCACTCGTGTACAATCCATTCTTGCAGCTATAAGCCCGCTGACATTGGAGAAAGCTGCCGAAGTAGCCGATCGAGTCATGGAGGTGACGCCAATTGCGGTAAGTGCCTGTTCCGTTTCCTCAGACAAAAATTCCATTGAAAGCCATGTACTTGAAGAAATAAAAAATTAAATTTGCGCATTGATGAAATTTCGCGTAGCAGAAGTCGCAGTCGTAATCGTAATCTCCCATTTCATAAACGTAATCGCTCTAAATCAAAAACATACGAGCAGTGCTGGTACCATTACAAATTTGGCTCAGCAGCTCAAAAATGTCACCCTCCATGTAAATTCTCAAAAAACGAGTCCGGTTAGGTATAATGGTGACTACTGCCTTGCCAAGAAATTCTCGTCGCCTTTTATTCGAGATAGACGTACTAATGTCACATTTTTAATTGACACGGGATCTGATGTGTCCATAATTCCAGCAACAAAAACACAAAGGCAAAATAATTCACAAATGACACTTTCTGCCGCCAATACATCACCCATACATGTATACACAACTCAAACACTTTCTTTGGATTTAGGCTTAAGGAGAATTTTCCAATGGACATTTTTAGTTGGTAACGTTTCAACCCCAATTATCGGTGCTGATTTCTTGTACAACTTCCGTTTAGTACCGGATATAAGTAAGCAAGCATTGTTAGACTCGGAGACAAATATTAAATGTCATTGTATTTTAGGCAATAGTAGAATTCATTCAATTAAAACTGTGTCAGGTGATAGTGTTTATCATGAACTTTTAAGAAAATTTCCTGACATCACAAAACCTCCCCGGCCTGATCAAGAAATTAAACATTCCGTAGTCCATTACATCGAAACAAATAGTCGACCTGTAACAGCTAAAGCTCGCCGCCTCGCTCCCGATCGTCTCCGCATCGCAAAAGCGGAATTTGAGAACATGATTACTCTAGGTCATATGCGACCTTCCAAAAGTAATTATGCCTCACCCTTACATATGGTTCCTAAAAAGACAGCACAGAGTGGCGACCAGTCGGCGATTACCGTGCACTAAATGCTCAAACTATTAAAGATAATTATAGCGTTCCCAATATTTTAGATTTTACTTCTAATCTTCACGGTACAAAAATTTATTCTCACATTGATCTCGTGAAGGCGTATCATCAAATTCCAATTAACCCAGATGATGTACATAAAAAGTGCAATCATCACACCTTTTGGGTTATTTGAAAGCACTCGGATGCAGTTTGGTCTTTGCAATGCCGCTGCTACATTTCAACGATTCATAGATGAAGTCTTGCGAAATCTTCCATTTGTGTTCGCTTTTGTAGATGACATTCTGGTCGCGTCTTCTTCACCCGAAGAACATTTACAACATTTACAAATTTTATTCACACGCTTACAACAATATGGACTATCTTTAAAGCCCTCTAAATGCATTTTCGGTGTAACTACAATAAAATTCTTAGGCTTTAAAGTATCTGAATCAGGAATAGAACCCTTGTCGGATCGCGTCGATTGCATTTTAAAATTTCCTCAACCTACTACACTCACGCAATTAAGACGTTTCCTCGGGTTATTTAATTTTTATCGACGTTTTGTTCCCAAAGCTGCTCATTTATTAGCCCCACTAAATAAATTTTTGGAAGGAATTAAAAATTTTAAAAAGTCTAAAAAAGTTTCCTGTAAAAATTTGCGTGACTCAATTCAATGGACTGAGGAGGCAGAGCAGGCATTTAATGATGCCAAAAACGCTTTAGCTGACGCAACTCTTCTTCGACATCCCATTCCAGGTGCAAAATTAAGCCTTTGGACTGATGCGAGTGACAAAGCCGTAGGTGGTTCTCTTATGCAACTTTGCCAAAACAATTGGGAACCTGTTGCCTTTTTGTCAGTGAAACTGTCGAAAAGTCAGCAGAAATGGTCCACATATGACAGAGAACTCCTGGCAATATATTTTCGGTCAAACGTTTTCGTCACATGCTCGAAGGAAGAGACTTCATAATCTACACAGACCAGAAGCCTCTCATGTATGCCTTTATGCAAAATCCTGACAAGTGCAGTCCACGGCAATGGCGACATCTAGATTTCATATCTCAATTCAGTACCGATGTTCGTCATATAAATGGTACTCACAACGCAGTCGCTGATGCACTTTCAAGAATTGAAGTGAATCAAATATCCAATTCATTTTTAGATTTCGAGGCACTTTCAAAGGCTCAACTAGAAGACAACGAATTACAAAGTTTCCAAAATGACGAGAAATCTTCCCTTGTCTTTAAACGTGTGCCATCTCCAGTATCAGCCACTGAACTTATCTGTGATACTTCCACTGGCTCTCCCAGACCATTTGTACCACATAATTTTCGTAGGACCATATTTGAGCATTTTCACAACTTAGCTCACCCTGGTGTTGCAGCATCTTTCCAACTCATCGCATCCAGATATGTTTGGCCAAACATGCGGAAAACAGTGAAAGATTGGGTCCAGAATTGTATTGCTTGTCAACGTTCAAAAGTGCACAGACACACGAAGACACCTCTCTGGGCACTTTCGCCTTACCTGATGCAAGATTTTCACACATTCATGTGGATTTGATAGGTCCTTTACCATCATCAGAAGGAAAATCTTTTTGCTTAACAATTGTCGATCGATTCACTAGGTGGCCAGAAGCAGTAGCCATAGAGAACATTACTGCAGAAACAGTTTCTCGTGCCATTTTTGACACTTGGATCTCTAGATTTGGTTGCCCAGTTTACTTAACGACTGACCAAGCCCTACAATTTGAAGCTGCTCTTTTCAAAGAATTAACGAAATTCCTGGGCACAAACCGCATCAGGACCACATCATACCACCCACAAGCAAACGGTTTAGTGGAACGTTTACATAGAGTGCTAAAGAGCGCCTTAATGGCTCATGAAAATATCAAGTGGACTGAGACCCTACCTGCAGTTCTTCTTGGCTTGCGAGTAGCTGTGAAACCCGACATCAATGCTTCAAGTGCAGAATTAGTGTATGGTGTTTCCCTCAGATTACCAGCCGAGATATGCACTGACACATCTTCAATGCCACTAGACTACGGATTTGTGCAACAGTTGAAAAACCAAATGAATCATTTAAAACCCTTGTCAACATCCACTCATGGATTTTCAAAAATTTTTGTGCACCCTAAATTGGATGACTGTTCTCATGTGTTCCTCCGTGTTGACAAAGTTTCCCCATCATTGTCTCAGCCTTACACAGGGCCACACGAAGTCCTATCAAGGAATGACAAACACATAACCATTAATATAAATGGAAAGAAAAGTTGTGTATCACTTGATAGAGTAAAACCAGCATTTGTGTTCAAGGATTTGCCCGATACCATTCCTGATCCTATCATTAGTGCAGAATCATCACATCGCCATCCAGTGACAACAAACATGCAAACTACCAAATCAGGTAGACGGGTAAGATTTCCTCAGAGACTAATAACTGAAATTAAATAAACTATTCAAGTACCAGATGGACATATATATTTTTTTTTCTAGGGAAATTTGTTTGACTTTTCATATCTTATGATTTTCATACCTTTTCATATGTATATTTATGTAATGTAATTTCAAATATCTGTATGCATATTATATTTTCTTTTCAATGTAATTTTCAAGCATATTTCAAATAATTGTATTTGAGATTTTGCTCATGAGCATGTCATATATCGTTCTTTCGATTCTCTCCATCACTGGGGGGATACTATTGTAGCATATCCTATATTTTAACTCACTAGATGGTAGCACCTTACAATGAAGTGTACATCTAGAATAGTACTAGTTTTCTCCGCTAGGGTTGCAGTATATATACGTTGTGCTCATTTGCATCCTGATTGAAAATTAACGCAACATATCCCTCACATCTACTTTGAATCTTTTTCTGTTGTCTATAAATGGTTTCATTATTTTTCCCTAGTAAAAGTTTAATCTGGACATCTCCATCGATATTTTCTTGCTTCTTAAGACTGGAAAAGAGATCCCAGGTTTCACCTACACTATTAAAATTCGTAGTAAACAAACGTATCTATCTATGCTTCCATATTTTCTCACGAACCACACGACGCAGAAATTCGCCGAAGGTAGCCAAAATTTCGAGAACGATCCGAGGAATCCGTTTTGACCATTTATATTCCGATATTCCAATTAGTAAAAAAGATATTAAAACCCTTAAAACGCATAATTAGTGCCATTTTTCACCGCCAGGGGCTAAATTAAACTCTCCCCGAGGTTTTTAAAACGCGATCTAATTTTTTTCACGAGACTAAAAAAAAAATAATTACAGATTTGGAAAGATCATTTACTTCGCCACGAAACGGTATAATTTGTTTTACAAAATAATTATATTTATATTTTTTACCATTTTTTTAAAAATAAGTCCAAATCAATACGTTTTTATGAATAAGATTTCTAAAACGTTCCGCTTGCATTTTCTTTCGCGCTAATAAAAAAATATTTTACACTAAAAAAGTTCATGCTTTTCTCTTTTAGAATCTCAGTCATTTAAAAATTTTAATGTCAAAAACTGTTTTTTTACGATTTTTCAAAAAATTTTATTTAAATACTTAATAACTTTTTATTTTTAAGAATAATCTCACGAAACTTTTTTTTCCGTGTGTAGAACAATATTATACGTAATCTGTACAAAGATTGATAAAATATCTTACAAATTACGGTTTTTAAAAAAATGTTTTTCGTTTTTTTCCCTTTTACGAAAAATATGTAAACATGACTTTTTTTTAATGTTTTTTGTTTAAAAATTACCGTTGTTTGCAATCAATATATGAAGTTTGAAAGCATTCACTTAAAAATGAGGCCCGAATTTTTTTTTTTTTTAACTTTAACAAACAACGAAATGAGAAATTGAAAAAAATCTTCCTTTATCTTGAGTGTTTTTACTGCTATTCCCCGAAGGAACCCACAGTGCGGCTGTTAAACCCACTGCTTTATAAAACGGTAGTTCCCAAGTTCGAAACTGAAGAGGAAGAGACATTCAATTTCGCACAGTACGCTACTTTTTAAAGTTTAAAATTTTTTTAGTGGAATGAAAAAGGTTAAAATTAAAATAAAATATCAAGGTGTTTTTATCAGATCAGTTTTTTTCTTAATGTTTTTTTCAGTACATGTATATATATATATCTAGGATTTCCCCCATACTGTTTTTTCCTAACTTATATATATTTATATGTTTAATCAAACGTTCAGAAAAAAGCAATCGTTTCAATAGCTATCTGAAAATTTTTCTTTTATTTATTACTTATAGAAATTTGATTTTAATAAATATAAATGTTTTTTAAAAGAATTATTTTTATTATTTCAATACTAAATGAATTCTTTGTTAATTAAAAGTACATCGTCTATTATTTTGGATCAAAATACATTTTAGACATTTTTAAGCTAACTATATGTAACGATTGATTGATTCATGAAAATCTGAAATCTATTTTATTATTTTAGATTCTTAGAAACTAACTATTATTAAAAAATGATGAAAGTTTTTTGTTTTACTCTTAGCGTCAGAATCATTTTCTTTTTATTGCTTCACATTAATAATTTTTGAATTCTAACGCAATATTTTTTTATGTCATACATTGAACATCTGTGAGAAGGAGGGGAAGATAGAACAATAATTTTACACTAAAAAAAAAACGTGTTTGGGCTATAGAGAGGGGAGAAAAACTTACTTAAATCAAAAATAAGTGGAATGGAAAAAATTTCGAAAAGGGGAAATTTTTTGACAAAATTTTAGAAATCACTCACATTGAGCGCATACAAACACACACAGAAATGCTGGTGTCATGAGGAAAAGAGAAAGCCCGAGAAACGCCGGGCTAAGTGGTGGAGGGGGCAAGTTATTTTGAAAAAGGGTATTAGAAGTGCTGATTTTGTGAAGGGAAGGGAAAATTTATAAAAGTAGAGAAAGCCCGTGCAACGCTGGCAGTTAGTAGTAAATATTGTTTGTCTCGATTGGTGCCCTTTCTCCGTTATTTCTTTAAAATTCTGTTTGAACACTGTATATATACAATGTTCATTAAATTCTTGCAGAACAAATTATTTGTTTCTTTCTAATATGAATAAGAATATATCTTTTGGAAATATTAAATTGCATTAGTTTAAATTATATACATTATCAAATTTTCAATTATGTGCTGTAACAGATACATAAAAAAAAACCTCTCTGTTTCTATATCTATATATATAAGGCCCCGTTTACATGGACGAAAATTGCCGGCAATATGCCGGAACGAATCCGCTTTGTACCCGTTTACACGGCTCGAAATGCAGGTCTATTTTTTGTACCCTCTTTCGACTGGGGGTAAAAAGGAAAGTGTTTTCTAATTCTCCCATGATGCATTGCGCCAGATTCATTTATTCAAGATGGCTGCTGTTTTTGATCGCTCGCGTTAGACAACAGAAGAATAACCCTCATAAACATCTGGGGAGACCAAAACGAATTGGATACAACTGTCCTGGATTCGGAAGTTTACAAGTGCCCATTTTCAATAAAAATTATATTCCATTCAGGTACAGGGAAGAGAGAGAGAGAAGGATGTAAATAAATTTATATTTAGTATGCTCTGCATGTATGTGTTTCCAATATTTTAATAAGATGATACATATATTTTAATACAGTTTTTGAGATTGATTTGAAAATATTACAATATAATTCTTTTGAATGTACACAAAAAAATTGCATTTTTTTGTTATTTTTCTTGATTTATCTAATTGAGTGTTTCCATATAAGAAGTAAAAAATTAGTACTATCTTGTAACTAAATAACTCCATAAAGGTGTATAGAATTTTTTTTTTACTGTGAAAGTTGATATAACCAATAGAATGATCTGTTTTATATTAACATTCCCTTAAATTCATGAGGATAAGAACTTAAAAAGAAAATTTCTTTTTTTAAAATCTTCAGTTTTGATCCACTTTCACTTAACCATTTAATTTTTGTTATTAAAGCAAACCATGATTTACTCTACCAAAAGAGATCTCTTTATACACATATACATACAAAATTATTTTATAAAAGTAGGCTAAGTACTACTTTTTTCTCCTCAAAGGATTAAATAATCCCACAATTATAAAAAAATATTATGAACAAGTTCTTATGAAAACATTGCACATCAAAGAAAATACACACTTTTTTACAAACAAAAATTGTAATTTAGCTTTTTAATTAAAGTTGGTTAATATAAAAGTTTTTGTTTAACAATTAGGATTTCTGAGATGGAAATAAAATTGCTTTTAACATCATTGAAATGTTTTGGGTATCTGAAATAATCTTATAAAATAACTAACATTTGATATGCTTTATACAGACTTCCTTTGTAATTATTACCCTTCAGAAGGTTTGAATTTTCTTAAAAATGTCTATCTCCAACATTCTGAAATAAATTAATTGGATGTTTTTGAATAAATTAAGAAACATGTTTAAAGAAATAGGCTTTTTAATAAAATTATAAAGTAGAACAAATTAAATTGTTTTCGTGAAAATTTCTCGTATACAGTTTTATTTAATAATCATACTCATTTTAATATACATCATTTATCAACACTTAATTTTAACATTACATGAATGCACTATAAGTAAATAAAGCATTCCATGATCTGCTATATAAATCAGACTCTCTGAAAGAGTAACATTATACTATAAGGACAAATCGAGGATCTATCTGCCAATATTCAACATGCATAATATCTTTTACAATTATGTATCTCAATTTTTATCTTATTGATGATAACATCTAATAAAATTCTCTGAAAATCTTATGAATCGCTTTTTTGCAATTTATTTACAACAAAAAGTATTAATTTTTTAAAATATTTACAAAAGAGTATTAAATGTCATTAACCCAAACAAATAAAATGAAACAAAAAAAATTAAAGAACATTATCTCCTAAATCAAAGATTTCATAGATAAAAAGGTCAAATTACGTAAATTTCTAAAATGTTCACTTTAGGTTGATGACATAAAAACTTAAATTTTTAAACACCTAGTGATTAGGCAATTAATAGTAAACAAAAAAATTATAAAAACATTTTTTTTTTCAAAGTTTCTGCGAATTTTATTTACTCTAATTTCAATACTATCAAAACTATTTTAATCAAATAAATGCTTTTTTTTTCTTTTTTGGATACAATAAATTTACAAAAGTAAGATTTGAAATGGTCTTCCCTTGTTTTCAAAGAAATTAATGGCAAAAACTAGTCTTTTAGTCAGCCAACTGTGTGAAATATACCAGAAACTAGAAAGCAAAAACCTATAACATTTGTATATAGGTAAGCTACAAAACTTTTTGTAGTATTTTTGAGCAATTGTATATGGTGTGGGTCTAGATTAAATGAAATATCACAAGAATTTTGAAATTTCAGATCTTACAAACTGGCAGAATTATAAAATCCACTTCTATACAGTCAACTTTCAGAATTTACATAGAACAAATTAGAATACTGAAATCATGCAACTTATAGATTGATTGATTGATTGATTGAATATTAACATGTTCAGCTAAGGGCTTTTGGCGAACCCCGTAATGGTCAAGTGAATGGCACCCCCTCTCCTAACTACCACCACACCAACGGGAAAGATTTAACGTGCATCGCTGCCCTACACGGCGGGTCTTTAGTGGTACTGGGCTCGAACCCGTGACAAAGCAAGCCACGTTCCCGATACCAATACCACTCGGCTACCGCGGCCCCATGCAACTTATAGAAAGAAGTTGAATAAAAGAAACAAATACATGACATGTTATTTCGTTTTCACTAATATGCAACTGAAGTATCATTTTATATATTACATTAATACTTTAAAAAAAATGGAAGATGAAACGACATCAGAAAAAAAGATTCAGAATTCTCAATCTGAAATTTAATGTTTGAAAATTAATAACACAATCATTATTAATTCGATAAGTTACCAAAGTTTATCATTAATAAATTAATCACAATGTGTACTAATTGTAAGCAAGATTCTTTTACCAGGGCATTCCTAAATTTCATGAAACTTCTCAGTTTCCCAAATTACACATGAGCAAAATATTAAATTACTTCAAAGTTTCTCTAAGAAATGCTAAATCAGTACTCGTACCATTCCACAAATTTTGGAACATGCATTAAACAGCCGACTAATTTTGCCAAGCAAAAAGACATAATTAAAAAAACAAACAATTACATCACTATTATTGTTACTGTGTGTAAACGTGATCAGGGACAGTTTCTACTATTGGCTGTATATCGCAGCATTTGGCGGTTTTTTGATTTTAAGAAATTTGTCGATATTATACAATACAAGCACCCCAAATTTGTCCCGTAAGCATATGTTACACAAAAATATCAGTGATTTTGGATGATGAAACACTTATTTTTGAAAACATTTCTTTGAAATTACCTTTTTTTACTGAATATAGATTATTGTAAACAACAATGTCAAGTTATTCATTTAAGGGTAAATAGAGTTGAAAAAGGTTGTATTAAAATTCTGAATATTTTCATTGCTTTTAGAAAGTAAACATCCTACAGAAAATGTCTATATGTAGTCTTATTTGGTTTCATGATCCTAATTTCCCATAAATATCATAGAACTGATTTAAGTACACTTCTTGGGTCAATATTTGTAACTAACTCAATGCGACAAATTTATTTAGGTCTTAAATTTATTAGCAGGATAATATCAATATATATTAGCATTTAGACTTTAATACTTATGTAAAAAAATCCAGAGTATTCTTATGCTTAATACATTTCAGCTGGGGTTGCACAGATTTCTTTAACACACATTGTTGATATTTCAATAACAAGTGTAAAGTCTTTATATGAAATTTATCAAAATTATTGAATTTTACATTTTAATTGTGCAAATACCAATAAATGCATATTTGTTATCCATAGTAAAAAAGGTACATCTGTGTGAGAAAAATTTGTATCAGTCAAATTCTGGAAACAAATGTGTTAAGAAATCCTCACATAATAAATAGATACCACACAAATATTTAATAATTTTTTTTTTTAACTAAAAGAATTATGGATTTAAAAATGACTTTTTATTTTGATCATGTACAAGAGAGAACAGGAATTTAATATTCAATGTATGCACACAATTTTATATTCTATAATACACACATTTTAAAGCCTTAATTTTTTACCCCACTCAGAATGTAATTCTCGATAAATTATATCTTTTTACTAAAATAGTACTGCGAATACAGACTTTCAAAATGTTACATGATTTTTTTATATATAATTTTACAAATTTTAATTTTCATTTCTACTGTTTGAAAGTGGTATAAATTATATATATATATACTTGTTTTAATATGACAGGTATGATTGATTACATATCAGATTTTTGTGTTATTATTTTAGATAATTAAATGCAGAAATATCTTTTAACTACTCTAAAGATGTGTAAAACAAATAAAAAAATTTAAGCTAACCTAATATATTTTATCTTTTTATGTATGTTCTCTATATAATTTAATTTAAAATAAACAAAAATTTCCATTCCTGTAGACATCTATCCAAAATCCGATTGCATTGTTCGGCCACTTATCCCGCCAAGTTTTTTCTTGCCAAATCGTAGGGTTTCTACTCCAAAACATAACACAAAATCGATAGCTGATTCGATCTGTATAGAAGTTTCTTATGTGAACACAAAAATAGTAGAAAGGGAGTTCGGTTTTTGGTGGCGACGGTTTCTAAATGGTTGGTATTGAAAACAAATGTCGTTCTTATCCATGTTTACTAAACACTCGAATTTTTACCGGGATATTAAAGAGATTTTTTTCCGACAGTCAACTTCTTTTACTATAATTGAGCAACCACGTATAGTCGAATACGAAATTTTAGCAGGTATAGTTTAAATGTGCAAGAGCATAGAAATGTTTGGCGGTAAAAAAACGAAAACATAATCTCATGTCCTCTTCATGATAATCGCGCTAAAAATTCTAGTTGTTTCCATGGTTACATTTTATAATCACGTGAATCTATCAACCAATCACCAGATTCTTATGAAAACGCACCCGATTCTCCTGTAAACGAGTCGGAAAAAAATACCGGTATAATCACGGCCTTCATCCGCATTTCGAAATTGCCGGTATTATGCCGGCTTCCATGTAAACAGGGCTTAAACGAGAAAAGCGACTCAGTCACTGACTGACTAATCACGATATCTCCGGAACTATTAAACGTACAGACTTGAAATTTGGTAGGTTGGTTCCCTCCATGGAGTAGACGTCAGCTAAGAACGGATTTTGCAAAGTTCGAACCCCAAGGGGCGTTACGGGGGTTTATGGGGCGTTATAGATAATTATTTCCGTTACTAAACTATTAGATGTATAGTCGTGAAACTTGGTACACAGATTTCTTTCATAAAGTAGAGATTCCCTACATAATGATTTTTACGAAAATCGACCTGCAAGGGGCGCTATACATAATTATTTACATTTTTAACCTATTAGACGTACAGTCTTGAAATTTGGTAAGCGGATTCCTTTCATAGAGTACAGATCCCCTACAGAATGGGTTTTGTGAAAATCGACCCCAAGTGGCGTTGTGGAGAATTAAGGGGCGTTATAGGCAATTACCTCCTTTTTTAAACTATTAGACGTAAAATCTCAAAATTCAGGAAGCAGATTCCATTCACTGAGTAGAGATCTGTCATAAGATGGACTTTGTGAAAATCGTTTCCTAAGTGGCATTGCGGGGGCTTGAGGGGTGTTATAGATAATAATTTCCATTTTTAAACTATTAGACGTACAGTCTTGAAATTTGGTAAGCGGATTCCTTTCATAGAGTACAGATCCCCCTACAGAATGGGTTTTGTCAAAATCGACTCTCAAGCGGCGTTGTGGTGAATTAAGGGGCGTTATAGGCAATTAACTCCTTTTTAAACTATTAGACGTAAAATCTTGAAATTGAGAAAGCTGATTCCATTCATTAAGTAAAGATCTGCTATAAGATGGGTTTTGTGAAAATCGTTTCCTAAGTGGTGTTGCATGGCTTTAGGTGCGTTATAGATAATTATTTCCATTTTTAAGCTATTAGACACGTACAGTCTTAAAATTTGGTATGCGAATTCCTTTCATGGTGTAGAGATTCGCTACAAAATAGTTTTGGGGGAAATTGATCCCCAAGGGTCACTGAGGGGGATTAAGGGGCGTATATAATAGATAAATATTTCCACTTTTCAACTAATAGAACCACCTGCTTGAAAAATAGAAGGTATGTTCCGTTCATGGAATAAAGTTCCTTTTACAAAGATTTATGCAAAAACGGACCCCCCAAAGGAGTGGGGTTGTGAGGGATTAAGGCCTGTTATAGAAAAATTCCTGTTTTTGAATTTAACTCATTTACTTGAAATTTGTTGAGCACTTTTCTTTATAGTTCAATAGAGTTCCACTAAGAATGGATTTTATGGAAATCAACTCCAGGGAGAAGCGGGGAGAGTTATTGGGCGTATTGATAAACAAAATTCCCTTTTTTGAACTGCTAAGACTATAAAAATAAAATTTGTTTTGCGTGCTTCTTTTGTTGAATTGGAATCCGCTAAGAATGCTGTCAACGAGTTATTGATGATAAAAATTCCGTTTTTGCTCTGTTAGATTTAGACTTGAAATTTAGCACGCATGTTTATTTTATGGAGTAGAGATCCACTGAAAGTTGCTTTGGTGGAAATCCACTTGATTATTAGGTTAAGTGAGCGAAAAAAATCTTTCTCCTTCTATTTTAGATATAAATAGAAATTAGATATTATAATTTATGTTCTTTTTATATCAAGGGGCGAGAGTGTAACAGCTATAAATATATTTTTCAATACAATCGAATTCTTAATGCTAGATATCGATAATTAATATATATGTAAACAGTATACATATATACAACATCATGAAATACCCAGTGAAGCGGGTGGGTAACGGCTAGTTATATATATATGAACACACATAATGGCTTCTATAAATTAAGCTTATTAGATAATAAAAGAAAAACATTCAAGAATAATTTTGAAAAATATCCTATGCATTTACAAGTGATTCTTTAAGCATTTTTTAAGTTTAAAGAAAATTGTTTCTCACATTCTATGTACATACTTGCCAACTTTTGAAAATGATAAAACTAAAATAATGTGTGATAGATCTTTCAAGGAAATTTTTAAAATGTCATATAAACAAGTTTTATAAGACAATGCATGCAATATACAAATATTCTTGAAAATAAGGCAAATAAAGTTTTACAAAAAAGGTACTTTGACAAGAAAACTACTCAAAGAAAACTTTTAATTTTGTATCAGTTTGATTTATAAAAACTCACACACTAAGGTAAACTTAAAGGCATGTATATTGTGACATACAAGAAAGTTAATAACTTAACAAGGTGCTTTTACAAAAACATACAGTGAAATAACTTTTAGATTATATTTACAAAAAAAAAAACAATTATATCTCATACAGAAGTTAATGTAAAGACTATAAAAACAATCATCAAACATATGAATGCTTAAAATTTTTTTGAGGCAACTTTATTATCAAAACTTTATCTGAAGTAAAATATATCTACAAGCATCTTATCAACTTTTAAAGATAAAGAAGAACACCCTTTTGTGATGCCAAATATAATAAATTATTTGAGCAACCGATAATTAAATTATTTATTTTTCTTATGCTTTTTCCTCCCTATTCTTTTAACTGATTCATTGGGATTTCTCCTGGTTTGGTGAGTCTTGCTTGGTCGAATGCCCAGGTGGAATGCCCGGCTGTGCACATCGTTCCTCAGAAAAGGTGATGTCTCGGCAACATAATCTTCATCCAACACTTTCAATTTCCTTAGAGCATTCTTTGATGGTCTATTTTGAGGGACAGGTTGATCTGCACATAGTATTGGATTCTTCTGGTGTTTACCACGTTTTGGAAGAGGTATGGAATACTGAGAAAAAATAATTCAATAAATATTAGTTTTTCAGCAAAATTTGCTTCACAGAATTAGTTTTTTTCCTCTCAAAAAGAAAAAAAAAGTATATTAAAGTAATCTGATTTTTGATTTTTACTTCAACAAGCTAAGACTATGCATTCAATATGTCTACAAACAATTTTTAAAAAATGGAAAAACATCAATGAAAATGTTGTTTGAAAATATTATACCGACACATAGACTGATGCTAGTTAGCTTCACACACAAATGTATAGCTACAATTAATTTATCGAAAACTATATTTTTCGTGACAAAATTAAGAATAACTTTTTAAAATAATTCACATTCAAAAAAATTTATTCTTATTACTAGGTTTATTTGCACAGATGAGTGATAAGAAATTGCAACAGAAATCTTTGCTTAAGAAAAGTTTGTCTTTCCATCCTTTTCAGATGAAATTCTAAGAAAACCAAAGAATTCACCCCGACTCATAAGCAATACAGGTATTTTTATGTTAAACCCCTATTACTTGACATTGTTTAATTTTGAAATATTTTCTCAGAGTGTCTTCTCTGAAAGCATCAATTGATGACTGGATCGACAAAAGATGTAACAAAAATGCAAATATTCTTTTTCATGTTAAGACCTTGAATATGTTCATGCTATTTCATAATAGATGGCATACCAGGACCATTTGCATGGTAACGTATCTGCATTGAAGTACTATATGTAACCTTTAACTTCAGTGTATGTTAGTTTGCCATAGTGTAAACGCTTTTTGTTGTTGTTGATTCGAAAGGTGTCTAGTTTTGAGCCAAATAAAGTGTATTTGCCAGAATTTTAGTGCACTATTTTATTCAAAAGAAATCTGCAGCTGAAGCCACAAAGGATTCTTATTGAGACATACGGTGGCAATTCTCTGCCAGAAACAACATGCAGAGACTAGTTTCAAACACATGTTTTTAAAATTGATATTATATACATCTAAATTTTGTACATCAAATAACTAATAGCAATACCATCATTCTTGTTACACACACACACACAAATACATAAAGACATACAAAACAGAAATAAAAATGTAATGAAATGATTTAAAAATAAGCACAATTTAAAGAAACAATAACTTTGTTAATGTATTTTTTAAAAAAAGAACAGTTTTTTTTTTGCAACATGATATAATTGCAGATAGCTTAATTACCCCACAGAATATTCTATTAAATGTTTTTCAGTATCACCCATATGGTGACCAAACGTGAAAGAATAGTCCCCCAATGTAGCTCATGCATGTGGTAAGAGATGACTAAAACGGGTACCAGTGCTTGGGGGTATCAGGGAACTGGTCCTCCAGATTGGGCATGAGGCCAACTACCTTAACCTGTAAAAAATTCTAGGTTCAGAAACCTCAAAAGAACAGAAAAACTAATGGACATAATTGAGAGAATCTTTTGGCCCATTGTGGGGAGGAGGATGGTGGAAAAACAGATATAATTTTGAACTGTACAGGCTTTAACAGCAACCACAAGTAACACAAATCATCCATAGAAATAGATGAAGATGGCTTGGCCATTTTTGGAGATGCTTAGAAGATAACTTCATTAAGATCTTGATGTTTAAAAAACCTGAGGGAGCCCAAGCTAAAGGAAGTCCACCAACTAGATCAGTGATTCTCAACCAGCATGCTGTCAAAGCTTTTTTTTAAAAAATTACTAACTATACTCTGAGAAAAAAAAAATTCCAGAACTAAATCATTCGGCAGTTTTACAGAAATAAATTATTCATAAAATAGTTATTGACCATTTGACAACACTGGAGGAGAGAATTATTAATTATTTCGCAACTTTAGTTATAAAAAAAATTTGGTTGGGTTCTTAATCCATTTGTGACAATGGATACATCAGTATATGAATTAACTTTGAATGAAGAGAAAGAAATAATTTGAATCTGTAATAGTCGATATTTGATTTCAAAACATTCAGTAGAGTCAATGAATTCATTTTGGATAAAATCTAAAAATCTCATAATATCCAAAAGAGCTTTAAAAATATTGTTACAACTTTTATATCTTATT
Source organism: Trichonephila clavipes (assembly GCA_019973935.1). Lineage (NCBI taxonomy): Eukaryota > Metazoa > Arthropoda > Arachnida > Araneae > Nephilidae > Trichonephila > Trichonephila clavipes. The sequence continues at coordinate 463,165 of BMAU01010583.1, read as the reverse complement.
TGTGTGAATTTAGATTTCCAGCATTAACAAATATAAAAATGAAAAAAAGACCAAGCCTTTGAAAAATAGATGACAAAATTAGCATGGCATAATTTTTACGACAATATAAACAAAATGATCAAAAGTACCCTCATGCTCAAAATTTGCATTAAATATTTTCATATGATTAATTTGTAATTAATTACTCAATAAACATTTTATTGTGTTTGCCATACATGTTACTTTTTTAGTATTGAAAATTATCAAACTATTTTACATGGTGTTATATAGATTAGTAAAATTCTTTTATACTTATTTTATTGTTAGTGTGCAGCCAAACTTTGGAATTGTTAAGAATGTACTGAAAAAAAAAGGTCGAGAATCACTGAATTAGATGGTTGGAAGACATAGAGAAAGACCAAATTACTTCAAAAATTAAAAATTCCAGAGTAGTTGCAAGAAATAGAGAGCATTGGAATGAACACATTGTTGAGGCAGCCAAGGACTTTAAGGAGCTGTTGAAGAAGTTTTTTAGTATTATGATAAGGAACACTGAAAATAATTTACATTGGAAAGCACATTTACTTACTCTTGTTCCTCTAATTGGAATAGGTTTTTTAAAATTAATGTGAATTCTTTTTGTTCCATCCTCATTAACTGTAACTGAAACCCTTTTCAGAGTGCTGTTTCCACAGTTCGGACAAAAGACTTTTGTTGGATCATTTGTTGTTCTATTTAAAAAGAAAAAACATTTTGATGAAATAATCTGCAAAAATAATGTTGATTGTTTTTTTTATAACTGAAATTTTTTTTTTATTCACAAACAGATATATTCACATATTTTTCAAGTTCAGGCTCAAAAATTTGTGTTCAGACAAAATAAAATGAAAAATTTATGGAAAACTTTCCAAAATATGTCCACTATGAAGATGCATATTTATGATTTAAAAGAATTAAATGTTTACAATAAAACATAAAACGATAGATTTCATGTTATATATATATATATTCATCTAATTACACATGGCAATCACAGCAAATAATTTTCACTAAGTCTGCCATCTTATGCACACATTTTCAGAGGAAAAAAAAATCATTAAATGCAAAAGTATGACAAGAAAGCTGATTTGCATTTAAAAAAAAAATTTTCTCGAGATAAACATGAAAACTCTACATCTTAAAAAAAAAATGATTATATTAATGTATTCACCTTTTAATTTCTGATTGCATATAAATAACTATATAACACATCAAATGATTGATAAAAAAATGCTTAATTTTTATAACAATTTTTCTTCAATCTAACATAAATTATAAGAAATTTATCCCTGCAATAATATATTATCAAGTTGAAATGTAAGTAACTCTGAAGAACGCTTGGCTAAACTTGAAGCAGATTTTTTGGATGCAAGCAGGTTAGTATTTATGGTGATTAATCTATTCTCTTCAGCTAGAGGGAAATCTTTTATATTCAATTAAAAATATCCTAGAACATTTGTATATGATAAATTTAGATAACACAAAAATTTTTGAAAATCGATAAATTAAATATAAAGTAAATAAAATTTCTTATTTCCCCTCACAGGAATAAAACAGGCATTAACCATTTGGATGTTTTCACTAACACAACCATCCACATGTATCCAACATTTATCTCTCACAATTGTAACATATTTCCGAAAATTAATTCATAATAGATAAAGGAAGCATATATAATTTATTGGTAGCTAAATTAATAACCCCTCTTAGTGGCTAATTACAGTAAAATTTTTAATTATAATTTAAAACAGTAATCTCTATGAAAGTAATTCAAAATTTTCAAACAGCATGTGACTATATTGGTACCTTTTCTTCGAGCAATCCTAATTTAAGAAATTAAGACAAGACTTTCAATTTCAATTAAGTATAACTGAAGTGTTATCAATTTTACATGTCCTATTTATTCCCAGAATTCTGAATTTAAAGACATTAATGTTCAGCATGAAATTTAAACAGAAAAATTTGATTACATACGACTTGAAGACATGAAATAGGTCATAGCCATAGCAATGTTTAAATGGATATGTAGCAGCAAGATTCAAGTTCATTTGACAAGAATTTGTAGCAAAATTAATTGAACTTGTTAATTTAATATCTGTCTCAATTGGCTTGTGTCTCAAAATTTTACCTGGAAATTATAAGGCCTGGAGCATTTTCAAAACTCTAAGCTTTTAAGGTTGTTAGATGTTCAATATTTGAGTAAGTTATTTACTAATTTTAAAAGTCTTTGTATTATTTTTTCATAAAAATTGTTAAGGTAACATATGGCGCTGTTTCAACAGTGGTGTTGTGCAATTGTATCCCCCAGAGTGTGAGGGAGTTATGTGTATGACAGGAGTGAGAGAGGATGTATGAGGTAGAGTTTGTGAGGTTGTTATGAGGTGTAAGGTAGTTAATAGTAGTAAAATAAAGTTATTTGTTATCAAAGAGTGGTAGTTAATTTTAGAAAGAAGCATCATTACAAAAATGATATTTACTTTTCTTATTTTTTAAGAAATGCACATATATATATTTATTTTGTGTAACAGTTGATTGTTTGATGTTCCAGCAGACAATATCATAGCACCTTGTTTATTTACAAATGATACCATTAATTTCTCACTCATTCATTTTTTTTCTTGAGTATCAAATGAATATTTTAGAAGAAATAAACCAAATGGCAACTTTCTTACCATTTAGCCAACATAAAAGTGGAACTTGTCAATATGGAGAAGATTGGAAAAAGATTTTCCTGAGTACTAGTTAATGATCTTGGCAACAATATGTCAGCTCCAAAGTATTAAGTAGGCAAACTGTTTTTACAAGAAACTATAACTGGTTAAATGCACTGGTTTAACATGCAAAAATGTGGAACAAGAGGACAAACATTGATTATAAAAGAATAAATTGATTTTTTTTAAACTAAAAACATTGCGGAAAATAAAAAATTGACAACAGCTGATTTGGTTGAAATTTATCATGGCATATTAACATACAGTAAGACCCCACTTAACGTGGGGTATACGTTCCATCACAGTAGAGCATAATATGAAACAGCGTTAAAAGAGGTTATCTTATGTAAATAATGGGGTTAGGGGAAGATGGGTAGAAAATTGGTCAGGTATTTTACCATTAAATTTATTATGTTTTTTATAACAATAAAACAAAAATTTATTTCTTACAAATATAGAAACATAATAAACGAATATGCATATAAAAATAAATGAAAGTTTAAGTCAGTATGTTTACATTTCAGATCATTCAGTCTCTTCTGTATTTTCAATTTCCTGCCATTTTATCAAGGAGGAAGATTGGCTTAATGGAATTTTGCGTTCAATTTCATCGTCAATCCACATAGAAAGTCGTTTTTCCATTGCCTCTAGTGTATTATTTCTAGAACAGATAATTCTAGTTGCAGAGCTTGTCGTAGTTGCAGTTACCGATGACAATATTTTTTTCTTTATTTTTAAGAATGGTCTTTATTGTTGAAGTTGCCAAATTCAATGCAGCACTAATTTGAGATTGACATTCACCAGTATCTAACTTCTAATCACTTGCATTTTAGTTTCTAGTGTAATGCTTTTTTTATGCTTTACTTTTGTGTTTTTTTATTATTATCACCCATGATAAAAACTAAAAATCATAATATTTGTCACTATAGCAATAGTTATCTAATATATATTATAAATGAGAAAGTTTGTGAGTATCTTTGTGGGTCTTTCAAGCAAAAACAACTGAATGGATTTTAATGAAACTTTACAGTAATATAGCTTATAAATCAGAATAACACATAGGCTAAAATTTATTAAGATGCGAGAAGTTTTCAAAATATACCGACAATTGTCAAGAAAGTAGGAAAAAATTCTGCCATTTGCAAAAAAGCCTGTGACAGCATTCATCTATCTTTTTTATCCCTTCTGTTTTGTCTACGCCATACCTCAGTGCGCTTTCACTTTAATTTTTCCACTTTTAATTTATTCACTTTTAATTTATTCCGTTCATTAGTGTCATCACTATTTTTATTTCATAATAAAACTAGATTTCGAAGGGAGAGGTGGTGGCAAGATTTTAACATAAAATAAATACAACAAAAAGTAATATTAATGTATTACACTTCCTGATATAAATTGTTTACACTATTTTAAGCGTTCATTACACGAAATTTGTAACTATGACAGTGGAAGGAAAACTATGAAATTAAAATAAAATATCAAAATGTTTTTATCATTTAGTTTTTTTCTCTTTTTGAATGTTTTTTCTTCAGTACATGTAAATATATATCTGCGCTTCCCCCATACTGTTTAAAAGTATTTCTATTAATTCATTACTAAATTAATTATTTGTTAATTAAAAATGTACATTGTCTATTATTTTGGATAAAAATACATTTCAGAGACATTTTTAAGCTAACTAAAGAATCGTTTTCTTTTTATTGCTTCACATTCAATAATTTTTTAACTAATGCAATGTGATACGTTGTGGTAAAATGTATAATGTTGTTGTAGTTTTCCCCAACAGACTTATTCTTACGGACAGCACTTTTATTCAATATAAACATGTAAATTTTAAAATTAAAGTACCCACGCGGGTAATGTTTCAAAATGGCCTCCGACCTAACACGCCGGTGCCGAGAAACTCTCTCTCTCAACTTATACAAAAAAAAACACATTCTTACCGGAGGGGAGCACAGTGCGCCTCCTGGTGAAGGGAGGAAACACTACATGCAATATTGTTTTTTAAAAGTCATAGATCGAAATTTGAAGCTATATTTTATCTGTGAGGGGGAGGGGAAGAGGAAACAGTAATTTTACACTAAAAAAAAATCGTGTTATGCCAGGCTAGAGGGAGGGGAAAAAAAACCTGTCTTAAATCGAAAATATGTGGAACAAATTTCGAAAAAGGGAAATTTAATGAAATAATTTTAGAAATCACTCACATTGTGCGCATACAAACACACACATAATTGCTGGCGTCATGAGGGAAAGAGAAAGCCTGTGCAAAGCTGGGCCATGCAGCTAGAATTATATAAATTCATACTTACAATAACGTCATCAAATGTTTGAAATGATAAAAATACCTTCGTATAATACCACAGGCAAGAAGAAACACAGAAAAACTGTTTCGGATATCGGGAAGCCTAATGCTGCCTGCTATTTCGGGGAATCCCACAATTCAAATAAAAGAGCGTTAAACTGAAACAGCGCTAAACGAAATAGCGTTAAGTGGGGTATTACTGTATTTTTTTTCTTGCAGAGGACTAATGTTAAGGTATTAAAGAAAGTAACTGGTGATTCAAAGATTGTAAAAAATATGTGAAAGAACAGCATTTTCCATTACCAATGAATGATGCACTGCAGCCTTCTATTCCTACTGATACTTTGAACAAAGGTAACTGAAAATTATTTCCTGTAGCTGCATATTAATTTAATTACAAAAAGGTGTTGGAACTCAAAAGTTTTAGATTTTTTTTTTTAAGAGGATGAATTTGAAGATTCAGAATGCATAATAATAAAAACAGTCATGTTACATGTTAGGAGAAAAATAACTACAGCTTATAAAGTGCATTTGAAAGTACATATACAATGTAATAAGTTTATTTAAAAAAATAAATCAAAAACTTACTGAAGAATTTTCATTTCCAATTATTAAAGTAGAATTTTTAATTAAATTTTACAAGTAGAGCATACAAGTACAAGTCTAATGTTAGTTTTGAATTTGATGGAGAACATATAATTGTATTTATTATGTGACCATCATGAATTTAACCAATTATGATGTAAATTGATTTCTCCCAAAGTGGTCACAAGCAGTTTCTCTATAGTAAATCGACATAACTCAATGGACTGTGTAAACTCTGTTTCATATACACAAAAATAAAAATTGTTACACTAAAGAGATGTGGCTAAAATCCATCAAATATTTTTCACCAGTCATATTTCTGAGGTGTTTGCATCCTGCACTTAACATGAATAATTCAGTTTATCAGAAGCTGCAGAAGGCAAACACGTGATCACTCATTGCAATATAATCATATTCAACATAATTGAGCTAAACGTATTTTAAAACAATTAAATGAAACTGTCATGTGAAGTCTTAAGCCGAATTTTGGCATTTAGCTAAAATGCAAAAAGATTTCAAAGGGATTTTTTGAATTTTACAAATTTGATTCCCACAAAGACCTTTAATATGAACTTACTAAGTGGCTGAGTTTATTTAAAGCAGTTGGAAAACCTTTTAGAGTTGAGAGCTTCTAAAGTCATACTTTATCCCCCTCAGTTCAGACGAATGTCAAAGCGATTTGTATATGATTTCCGATTAAAAAAACCACAAATTTCGAATTTTGTACTTTTCAAATAGAAAAACTCAAAATTGTGTTAACTAGCAAAATTAGAATTACAATTGTTAGTTTTTTAATGAAAGCGTTAACATTTCTTAATAACCCTAATTTACATAAACAAATACAATTCTTACTTGTAACACGAATAACAACGAAGGATGAAGACACGGGTTTGCTTAATCAGCATACCATCAACTGATATAACATTAAGTCCCATTTGAATTAGAACATTCTAAAAAGAAAAGTAAAAAAAATAAATCTGAGAACTACAAAGAAATGCAATTCATATATAAAATGTATACATGCTTTTTAAGTAATTTATTTTTAATATACACTTATAAGTAAAGAAGAAATAATTATACCTTTAAACAATTATGTTTATTTAAAACTATGTTTTTAATTATTTTTATCCAGTACTTAAGTAAACCATAATCCTTATTTTTTGCTATATCACTTTCAAGAGTAAAAATATTCATTCACAATGCTGGTAATTGATGTTTATATTTAAAATAAAAATTAATGAATTGAATGTATTACTCCATAATTAAACAAAACAGTACATATAAAATATGACAATAACCCTACATCTGAAAAGAAACAAATCTTTTTTTAAAAAAATTGCATAGTTTTAATGTATTGTGTATAAATATAATGCATATATTTAGTTTGCATGTTAAGAAAAACTGTGTGTGTGACTTTTTTTTTTAAAAAATTAATACACTGTGAATTAGATTTTAAAGTAACAGCCTGCTCTTATTTAACAATTCAGTTATTCAACTTGTTTGTATTACTCAGTTACACTAGAATAAAAAAAATTATATAACTTGACAATTATTTCAATAGATATTTAAAAAGTTAAAAAATTCTAGACCCATGGCGTTGGAAGTGTGAAATGCTACCACTCAGCCCCAGGGCTTCCAATATATAAAAAAAATCTTGCAAAACATTTAGTCAATTATCCCAAATTGTTTACAAAGCAAGTGTGTTAAAATACCCTTTAATGAATTCTCCTATAGTGATAAAATTATAGCTTAACCACTGCCTAAAAAAATGACAACATCTCTAGAAAACGGCTACATCTCTCTCTCGTTTGATTGTATAATAAACTAAACTAAACTCAATGATGCAACAGCCAATGAGGGCCAAGGCCTACTATGCCCATCTCATTATGTGACTATTGGACACTGAGGTACATGAGCAGATATCTCGATCAGGTGGTCAGTCTGAAGTGAAACCCCCAGTGTTTAGTCCTCAAGCATGCTTGGTACTCATTTATCAAGCCAGTGAGGGGATGAAAAGCTGAGTCAACCTTGCCCAGTCTGAGGATTGTATAATTAACTAATGCTGCAGAAATTCTCATGGTCAATTTTGTTTTCGTCAAGTTGCAGTTTTGTGTTCTTGTTCCATTTAAGACCCACTGTTTAGAAAATAAATAGTGCTGTTTCAACTATGAAAAACTCGAATTCCCACCAGAGTGAAAGTGTGTTAGTAATGAAAAAGAAAAGAGTAGAATTGTGAGGGGAATGATATAGCTTGACTACAGCGGCTATATAAATAAAAGTTGTTAGTTAGAAGTGGATTTAACATAATTACTGTAACTGACATGTTATAAGCTTTATTTTTAAGTACAGATTCTGAGGATGGAAATATTTTCATTGGCAGTGAACATGGTAATATAGGTAGTGTGACTAGCAACATCACCCATCATGTTGAAGGATTGATGTACGTCGAAACTATCAAGGCTAAAAGTCTTCATATTAGTAAGTGTAGAAGTTAGGAGAACAGTACGAATTTTGAACTTTGGTCAACAGAACTTGGTTTAAAAATACATAATCAATCACCAACAGCGTAAATGCAACGTTCCTAAGCAATACTTAACCAGGAAACTTGACAAAATAATCATGTTTCTTGAATTTTTCTTACATTTTACTTAAGCAAGTGTATATTTAACAGCTTTTTACTTTTCTACAAAACCTTAAATGCCTATATTTGACCCACTAAGCAATTATTTACATCATTGTTCTTTGGTAACAATTGCTACACATACAAAATAAGAATTTGTATATTGAGTCATTTATACTAAGGGTTTTCTCAGAGTTAATGTTTTTTGTGATCGAAACAGAATTAACTCTTGTATAAAAAAAATTAGCTGGACTTTTTGTACATTAAATAGAGAATTAAAATTTTAGTTTTCATCTAAAAAAGACATTGTTCGAATTAGTCATAGTTCAAAAGGTTTCATTATCTTATTTAAACAAGTTTCTGATTTAGGATCAGATGATGCATTATTCTTTTTAATTTTGTAAAATTGATTATCTCATTTGCTGTAATTGTTTCTCAGCTAAGAATGTTTTTCTTTAAACATTTGTATATGATTTTTAAGTATCAATTAACTCTATTTGCTTATAAGTTATTACATTTAATGTTTTATCAACTAATATTTATTTTACACCAGCTTTTGATTTCTTAGCACGGTTTTTTTTATATTGAGTATTATTCTTGGCTTAATCTAGTTTTAGACAAAAGACCAATGCTCATGGCACTTCTTAGTTTTTATTAGGTTATTACGACAAGCTTAAAATACAAAAATAGAGATCATCATGTACATTTAAAAGAAATTTAAAGATAAACTTTGTTTTAATTAAATATCTAATGATTTATTCCTCTAAGATGAAGATTATTGTTAAGTAACAAATTAAATACAAATAAGTTGATTTTCATTTATACAATATAATTATTAGTAAACTTTTCTAAAAAACGTAGCAAGATTTATCTAGTGATGCATTTAACCTGAACTTTAGTTCAATTATTAAAGATTAAGAATTCCTTACCTGCATACTGTAATCTGTTGTAATACAAGCTACAACAACTGAAACATTCAATTTTAGACCATCCATTTTCTCCTTTATTTCCGAAATATTTTTTGGTGTTATCCAGTCAGTTTCCTCCTCATCATCACTTTCTTCTTCCTCCTCCTCTTCCACATCACTTACACAATCTGTAACTTCCTCACTACTTAGGCAACTTGTATCTTCATTTTGATTTTCACCAATGTTTGTTTCTTCATTTATTCCATTATTGCCTATATTTAGATCTTCATTCAAATGACCTTTTTCCTCATCTTCTTGATCAATAAGACTATTTAGAAGATCATTAAGTTCAACCCCTTCCTCATCACTTACACAATCTGTAACTTCATCATTATTTAGGCAACTTTCATCTTCTTCATCATTTTGATTTTCACCAATGTTTGTGTCTTCATTTACACCATTATTGCCGATATGTAGATCCTCACTCAAATGACCTTTTTCTTCATCTTCTTTATCAATAAGACTATTTGTAAGATCTTTATGTTCAATCGGTTTAATTTTTTTATCTTTGGATTTCTGAAAAACAGAAACATTAAAAAAAATTTAAATTCTTAGTTTATACCAGGTTTAATTCAATATTATTTATATTTTTTAAATAAAAAGAAATACCTCTTTTGGAACAAAAAAGCCAACTGTTTTGGAATCATGAGATGCTGGTCGTGTGGATTCAATCTAATAAAAAGGAAAACTCAAAATTTTTTTTATCAGAAGATACAGAGAAAAAGCTACAAATATATATTATTGGAAAATAAAATTCTTTCTAGATATTTTTTAGAGAAAAAAAAACATTCTGTTAACAAATATAACAAGCTTATCTAATATCTTAGTGGTGGCTTAAATTTTGATGCTATGGAATAGTAGCACCATTATTTTCTTCATCAAAATTGTTTAGCTTAATCAGTCTTTATTTTTTTTTATACTAAGAAACCATAAAATATTTTTAGCTCTATGATAATAGCTACCCCTAGAACCCATGATGAGCAAACTTTTTAGAATTATAAGTGTGATTGCAGGGGGGATTGGATTATTTTCATATTTCTAAAAAATGAAGCTAAAAAAATTTTGGTATTTTTTTCAAATTTTTTAAAAATTTAAATATGAAAACAAATGTGGATATTTTTCATAATTTTATGCATATTTATTAGGGCACTTTGCGTTTTTTGCAAATGCAGAAGTTTTTTTTCTTTGTAATTTCACAAAACTATTTTACATTAAAAAGTATTCCAAATTCTACCGAGTGTTTTTTTTTTGTTTTTAAAATATTAAAATTTTTAAAATTGTTTCAAAAAATCTAGTTAACCATGAGACAGATAAAGCCTATAGGCAGGTCACACCTGGTTCATAAGTTGTAGCTGCTGTTCACTGCTCTAATACATGAAAAAATCAAAACCCCAATATGAATTTGTGTGCTTTAATTATATTTCATTTAATATTTCCATCCAACAAACAAAAGTGAATTTTTCAGAATAATGTTAATCTCAAAAAGGTTTAAAAATTACACATAAACACAAAATAAGGATAACAAGAGTCGATTGAGTTATGTTCCTACCTTCAACTTAGGATCTTTATTCAAGTGTTCTGTTCCAACATTTTCCTTTTCAAGTTGGTATGTGAGTGCTAAAAGCTTTTGATCAACTGCAGACAAACTTATATAGTCACCAGTTTTCTTCGAAAAGTCCATTACTGAAAGTTAAAACGAAATTCTTCTTATAGCTCTAAATATTTATTAATATAATTTTCTTATATTTACATATATAACAAATATATAAATGAAATACAACTATCAAACATTTTAGCATCCTTTAGAAAAAATGGACTGCATAAAAATATGCTTTAATAACATTCACAAGAAAATCCATTTTTAAACATGATACTTACGAATTCTTATGTGTAGTTGGGCATAATGCAATACTTACAAGGCATAAAGGAAACAATACTTTGTCTAACTTAAGCTTTAAAAAGGAAAAACAATTAGGAGAAAAATGCATCCACATACATGGGCTGTATTAGAACTTAGATCACAGACATAGTACTTTATTTACACTTGACCACCAGGTTGCAGAGAAGTAAACAATAAAACTCACAACCCACGGATATATGTAAATGAGCCAACTCAACTTCTTTCCTCACAGCAAGCATGAGAACAAAAATGAAGGAATTTAATTTTAATAAAAAAGTAATAAATTAAATAGTCTTCAAGGAAAGTTCTTTTCGCAGCTTATTTCTTCCACATATCATACTATTGAATGAGTTTGTCAAATAAAAAAAACATCACAGAATGCTCCAATATGCACCCAATAGAAGAAAAACATTTAATACAAGTTCAAACACAATAATCTTATTCATGCATGCTTGGAACTATAACATTTTTATAGGTTGTAACATTCTTAAGCATGTTCTAACACAATAACTTTGATCATACATGCTTGAAAATAATAAATTATTAATAAAGAAAGTTAATATTATTATTCTCTTATTTTGTAAGAAAAAATGCTTGAAAGTTTGTGATCTGTGTTCCTACAGAAAATGCAGTGGAGTATTTCCAAAAATGTTGGTCTAAAATACAAGTACCCAAAATGCTATGAGGTTTGGCAAAACAAACATTGTAGAATTGCACTACATTACCTAGAATCAAATTACAGTGGTGTAATATAAACTCCCGCATTGTGAATGGGGGAAGTGCCCAAAACTTGACCAACATTATGTACTTATTTGGACTTGGGGTCCGAAACCTCAGTTTGTGTGTGTGAGGGGGGGAGCTAATATTCTCTGTTACGCCACTGCATCATAACCTACAATAGGACTCATTTGAGTTTTAACCACATGAATAATACAGCAGCTACTAGATCTTTCATTTATTTCACAAGTACAAGCAAGCTTTTAAAAAAGAAAATACAGTATTTAATTTTTCTAAGTCTTTGTCCATCTATTTAGCATTTAGTAATAATTTTTTAAATAAGAAAAAAACACAGTTAACAGTATAATACAAATATCTCAAACATTTAAGATATTTTTGACATTTACCAGAAGAAACAAATTTTCAACCATTAGCAGAAAAAATTACATACTTAATTAATAAAAACTATGTATTAATGTCTACATCACCCAAATATTGCCATATCATAACAGCAAAAGAAAACAACAAAAACAAATTCTTCTGTGTTTTATTTGGAAAATTTTTTGGGGAGGATTTTAGTGAAAAGTGGTACAAATTTGGCTGCAGTGCTATTAATGTATATGGCCCAGTGGCAGCGTACAGCACTTCCACACCACAGGTCTGGGGTTCCATTCCCAAGCTGGGCAAGGTTGACTCAACCTTTCATTCCTTCAGTTGGTCGATAAAAAAGTACAAAGCCTGCTTGGAAACTAAACACTGGGGGTTTCCCGTCAGACTGTCCGGAACATCTGCTAATGCACCTCAGCACCCAAGGTCACAAATACTAAGATGGGCACAGTAGGCTTTGGCCCTCATAAGCTGCTGCATTGCATTTAGTTTTGAGTCAATATATTAGTACCATTAAATGTAACAAAAATTATAAATAAATATAAAAAGTTAAAGTTATTTCATATATTTAATTTTCAACATTTATTTTAACACTATTCATCAGGGAGAATCAGAATATCAGAAACACTTTTTAATTTTTAAATACAAAATGTAGATAAAAACAAATAATTAAAAACTTACTATATTTGCATGATTCTGCAAGTGGTTCTTTTATGTGTAAAGTATACGGTAAAAATCGCAGTCTTTGTAAAGTTGCCCTATCTTTGATTTCCTTTAGAACTCCACTTACAGTATAGATGTTTTCAGCATATTCCTATAAAATGGAGAGAAAAATTAATCTTGATTAATTAATAACTTAAAACTAAGCTTCAGGTTATATAAACCAGCGTTTGATTGTTTATTTTAAGGGTCAATTCTCGTAAAGTATTCTTAAAAACATTACAAATGATTCACAAAAAGCTTTTAATCACTGTGTCACTTACTTAGAAATTAATTCTTTGTTTATTAATTCTTAATATTGTTCTCCATTAGTTCCCTTTAATTTGATGATGCCCCATTAGGGCAAGAGTTTTTAAATGGGAACAGAAATTTTTGATAGGATTGAGATCAAGACTGTTTCCTTGGCCTGGACAACACAATTCAATGTTCTCTATATGAAACCACTCATTCAATAATTTTACTGTGAAGCAGGGAGCACAATCATACAGAAAAATTAATGAAGCATTGATAGGAAAGAGATCCTTGATGGAAGATAAAAGTTTGGGTTCTAGAATATTGTATGTATTTTCTGGCATTCAGTGTCCCATCTACAGCATGAAGGTGGCCAATATCATATGCTGACATAATCATAAAACTAAGCGAGTTCTTCACAATTGTCTGAATGCAGTCAGGTTGTAGCTTTTTTCCTATTTTACACCTCTGATATTTTCACTCATCTCTACCAAATAACGACACTTTAGTTTCATCGCTCAATATAACACGACTATTCTGATTATTTGTCCAATTAATGTGTTCCTTTGCTCATTGTAATCTTGTTTTTCTGCACTGCTGTAAATTGAGATAAGGCATTTTTTGTGGAATTCTACCTCCAATATCTGTTAATATTCCCCTAAATGTTTTTGAACTGACAAAAACATCAGTATCCTTCAGATCCCTTCTGATGGCTGTTGCTGATATTCTTCTATCTTGGAGACAGTCTTTTTATTCTTCTGTCATCAACAGATGTGTTGCACCTTTTTGGTCTTATTCTGCTTTGTATTTTAATGAATTTGTCTCCTCATATAATAAGGAAAACTTTCAGGCTCCAAATGTAGTCAATGAACCACTCAACTATCTTGCAATTTCAGCAAAAGAAAGACCACTTTCTCATAAAACCATATTCTATCTCTTTTTAAGTGTCCAATTTACTCTTTTATTTGATGCTATATATTGCTTCTTGATTAAATATTATTATTGACTGGTCAAGAAATAGTTCTGACCTCAACCTTATTGAAAACTTGTGGCACCCTTTGAAAACTCTTGCCTGAATGAGGTGCCCATCAAATAAAAGGAAACTAATTGAGGTTATAATAGTTTTCTGATCATCTAATAACGAAGAAAGAACTTTTATTGTCAGCTCAATGAAACATTGATGTGAAGCTGTAATTAAAAATAAAGGTTATCCCAATAAGAACTGATATCTCACTGCTATCACCAGTATTTAATGTACAGTAATACCTTGTCTTATGCAAACCTGGAGTTATGCGATTTTAAAATCTCATTAGTTTGTCTTTTGTTTGAGCACAACACAACTCGATAACTCACTCCCTGCTTTGCTAATATAAATATTTGGATGCATAGTCCAGAATTGACGATTAGCCAAAAAAAATTATTTTGTGTTATTAATTTCTTATCTCTCTCTCTATGGAATGTGCGTTAGTTACTACGTATTATAATTGTTATATTGTGCTTGTTGCATCTTGTCAGGAAATTAAATTTAGAAGTGTATAGTGATGATGTTCAAAGAACTGCTAGATACTCACAATCGGGAGCTGACAATTGATGGGCTTATAGAAATGCATGAACACATCACATTAAAGAACTTCAGTTTTTAGACCCAGTTCAATCAGAAGATCAAACGTTGGGAAGGAATTTGACAGAAAGCCTCGGTTTAATTGAAAAAGAGTTAAAAGTTTTAGAAAATATAGACTCCATGGAAGAACATATTCTTTCAACAAAATAATGCAAAAATAAATTATTAGCATGCTAAAAGGAAATTTTGAGGGAGAAATTTTTTTTTTTTTGAGTTGCAGACTACTTTATGAAATCTTCTACATCAAAATAGCTTCGGTTTGCTATTATGTATTTGTGTTATCTAAGATTTTATTAAATATTTTTTTCTAAATTACTATTTTCTTTTGTCTTTGGCCCCAATTAAATATAATTTATACATATTTATATGTGAAATCATACCTTGACATACGCAAATCTGACCTAAGCTGTTATCACTCAGTCTCACCTGTCGCGTAAGTTCGGAGTATTACTGTGTATATCGATAATTGTTGCAGCTCGACTTTTTTTGTATTGCAAATACTTGAAAATTGGTTTTCAATATTTGATTTGGGGTACTTACCTATTAGCGCCACTGCAGCAAATAGGTGGCATATGAATCGCACCATAATATCAAAACAAAATGAATCTAAAATGTTTCCCATGAAAAAAACTCCAACCAGTGACAGAGTTTTTGGGGAAATGGCACGATTTGCATGGTGCCAATTTGGCTGCGGTGATGCTAATTCCTAAGTACCAAATTTAGTATTAAATTCTCTTTATAATGATACATACAACTTTACATTTTCTATAAGCATACAAATTTTAAAAACAAAAACTCCCAAAAGTGTCCACAATTTTTGCACCACTGTATATATATTCTAAACTTTCTGAATTCACATGATAATGAGTGGGAAAAAATGTGAATTAGCAGTATGGCATATTTTCCTGTGCTCTTAAAAAAGTTTTATTTTCCACAGAATTACACAATAATAAAAAGTCTGTGTCCATAGTACAGTTCTTATCTTTCATTAACATGTTTTATAATTTCATTTCATCCAAATAACTTTTAAAAATGATGTATTTTAGATATTATCTTGCCAGAAGTTTGCTATTATGCTGCTACCAGGGAACGACTATCGATATATATGGATAGTTCAACATCAGTCATGAAAAAAATAATAATAATAATTACCCATTTCATCAAAGGGGATTTCTAACTTCAACTCAAAAATTTCATGTCCCTTTAGGAAGTGTACCTTACAGTTTGAAAAACTGCAGGAAGCACTCCCCCCGAAAAATAATCATATGGGTGCATAAGCTTAAAAGTGTGGCAACATACTACAAACTATAATCCCACAATGGAGAAAGGATAAAAACTACTCTTGATGTAATGTTTATTGTGTTCTGTTTACATTTTCCCTGCCAAGTAGTCAGCTATTGATGTCTGCTCTCTATGTATGCATTATATCTGTTTACCAAGATTAATTTAACCTTTAATATGTGTAAATAAAATCCTTTCCTACAAAAGTTATCCTACTTCTGACAAAGTCATCTACACATGAAAGTTTTATCTTCAAGTTTCATTTCTGAAAAGTGTAGTTAAAATTATATAAACAAATATCAAACTGTCAATGGATCGTATTTATATCAGATCTATTTTCTAAATCAACTACTCTTACCTTAAATTAGAATAAAAAATTCAAAGTATCTTTAGGATAAGATCATGCTTTAACTTTAAAATATAAAACATTCTAATGAAGCTTAATTAGTATTTCATATCAGCAATGTAACGAAACTAATTTCTCAAATTACTCATTAACAAAATTAAATTCAAACAATTATCTACCCGTATAATGAATTAATACACATATTTTGAAGCCGTGGGGTCAAACAATTATCTTTTTAGAGTGTTTGAATTTACATTTTACATTACATTTTTTGAAATTCGATTTCTGTGAACAATTATAGACACATATCAATAATTTGGCCCATATTGAAAGTGTTTGTCAAGAAAATTGTCAACTTTACCAAGAGCTCTATTCTACTTTGTAATCGAAGACATACTATATTACAATTTAACCTATTTCAGTTTTTTAAATGCTTAAAATTAAACCAAATGTTACATCCTGGTTTTAATAATAACTGATTAATGTAAATAATTGTAATAAACAAAATCATTAGTTGCACAAAAATCATATTTTCAATTAAGCTTGAATATGATTACACACCAAGACATATTTGGGTAATTACCTATTGGTGTCACCGTAGCCAAAATTGCACCACGAGAATAGTTTTTCTTCAAATAAAACATGTAAAAATCTTTGTTTTGATATCGTGGCACGATACACATGGCGCAAATTCTGATGCGGTGACACTAATACAAAAGTACCCATATCTGAAAATCAAAAATACATTATAGGAATGATGCATGTTACATAAAACTTCTGAACAAGCAACGATATATGATTCTGGTAGAAAATGGCACAATTGCGTGGTGTAAATTTTGTTGCAGTGACATTAATACACAAGTGCCTTAAATTAAGTGATCCCCAACCCCGTGGATCAAATAGTACCAGGCCGCACAAAGAACATTATATGAAATATTTCTATTTTATTAACTGTACTGTGTTTCTCTTAAGTTTTTGTGAGTTTTTATGGAAATCACTTCATATTCCATGTTAAATATCTTGATACTCATTTTTTGGTGAAACTGTATTTTATTCTATAGGCATGTTTAAATACAATTACATAAGATTATTAAATCAAAAATATGAACAACGTCCCCCCCTCAGCGGGTTATGGAAAAATGATCAAACGTTGACAAGTCCGCGACGATAAAAAGGATGAGGTACACTGCCTTAAATTCCTTGAAAGAATTTTCTTCAGGAACATCAAATATATATTTTATATAGAAAGCTGCTCTTTGCAAATTTTGGTTTCTTACTCATATTCTTAGCATTCAATAGCAATGAGTAAGGGTTGAGTGTTTTGTTAACGTAGCACTATAAAAAAACACGGGGGCAGTTGGCGACGGACCTCATAATTTTGAACCATGGTAAACAGCCTATTTACACGGCGGATCTTCATTAACACCAGGGCCAGAAATCATGACACGCCGGCCACGAGTTCATGACCACAACTGGGCTACCACTGTATTACAATTCCTAATTAACCGTCATACTAAGATAATGAATTCATACAAAATAAAAAAACACATCACAACGTTATGGTTTTTCAAAATGAAAAGCCAATTTTTTTACACTTTTGGAATCAATAATAAATAAAATTTTCAATTTACATGAATTGGTGCACCCTTGATGAGAGCTCCAGAATCAACCACCAAATGTTTTACACGCTTTTCCATGATAGTTCCTTACAATTCATAAATGAGGCACAAATTCAAGGCACATGCACGTTCCCACGATAATTATCATAGACATAACACAAAAGAGGATGTTGCCATTTTATAAATTGAAATGAGGAAAAAATGCTAAATATTTCTTATTCGGTGGATAAACTAGAATTCACAAAAAATTTCTATTTTGAATAAATAAAAAATCAGAAGTATTAAGATTAAATAAGAATTTTTATTTTTGTTTTCATTCTAATATTTTAAAAATATTTGTACATGAAAAGTCTTCACTAAAAAGGAATCAAAATTTTCATCACCAAATCCCTTTTCCAGTTAAAGATCGATCGCCGAGGAGTATACTTGAGAACAAGGGCGCACAGCATACAGCCCACCAGTACACCCCCGCAAGCCCCACATTGCGAGGGGCTAAAAGCTTGCTGGTTCTAAGTGCGCATTTGGGCTTGGGGCCCCAAATCTGAGTTTGCAGGGAGCCCTATTGATTGATTGAATATTAACGTCGCACTGTTCAGCTACACGAGGGCTTTTGGCGACGGACCACGTAATTTTGAACCATGGTCAAGTGACGTGGTCGACACCTGAGCTGGCACCCCCTCTCCTAACTACCACACCACACCAACGGGAGGACGTTTCAGCTCTCGACAGATTTAACGTGCATCGCTGCTCTACACGGCGGGTCTTTAGTGGCACTGGGCTCGAACTCGTGACATGGCAAGCCATGATCCGATACCTATACCACTCGGCTACCGCGGCCACACAGGGATCCCTAATATTCTTTGTAACACCACTTCAACCCACGGTGATTGGCAATGAATGATATGTGATTGGTACATTGGTGTAACGTACACCCCTAAATCGTTAGGTGACCCAAGAATCGTGGGAGTCCAAAGAGAGAGCCTGACTGACGCCAAGTACGCAATTCTTTGTAAGATCAGGCTTGGGTGATAAACCTGACTTTGCAGGTAGTGACAGTGATTTACCCATTTAATTATCTGTTTTATTTTTTATAAATTTTTCTTTTTCACTTTATGTAACCCCATTAATTCGGCTCTAAATTTATCAATTCTGATGAGGAGGTACGTCCCTTTCAGGGACAGGAACTCCGTAAATTACATGCCATTTGACAGTGATTCAAAAAAGGTATTACTTTTGCCTGAGTCAGTGGATAGTATGAAAAATTCCTTTCTGCTCCAGATGGTAAAATCTCTCGGGTGAATGTGCTAAAAATAAATCCTGCTGCATTATCTATCACCAGTGCTGGTTTTTCCATTGAGCGGCTGGGGTGGGCGCCCGTATAAGCTGGACTTAACCAGGTTTTCCGGTAATAAATTCGATCCACCAGTGCGATGGGGGCCCATAGATCTTCTGCGGCCAGGGTCCGAAATGAGCTTATATCGGCCCTGTCTACCTCTAATAAACCCGGAATTCTTAACAACCGAAGCAGGAAAGCAATTGCGACTTTAGAAGAAAGGATTTCTGATAAGGGGTCGCTGTAGATTAATGTTTTCTACAACATTTGTCAAAAAAGAAAATTGATCAATCAAGCGTTCATTAAAGACATAATTGCATACATTTCAAGTCAAAAGTAAGCATTAAAAAAAAACATAATTTTTCTTAAAAATTCCGGAAACTTGCTTTTTTTATAAATTTTCATTAAGTTAATACTTTTTTGAAATTTCTTCAATTTCTTAAAATTCAGTGTAATTTTCTTTTTTTTTATTGTGTCAACACATCTATTAAAGCCCCTGTTTCATTTAGAAAAACACCTTTATCTTTCATATATATCTATGTAAAATAATTAAATTTTAATTTTTTTCAAAGCAATATATGTATTTGTTTTTTGTATATGTCCATGGAAGTCACTAGTAATTACTAAATTTGCTTTTAAAATATTTAGTATTGCTATATATATAAATCAATTAAATACTTTGTGCCGCAATGATACATTTATAAGTATATATCAGTGTAAATATGTATTTTACTTTTTATCATGTCAGAAAGTATTTTATTTTGTTCCTTTCGGTAAATTAATAATTAATTTAAATCTTTTAGTTTGGACTTTTCGATATGCTCGTGTCTCCCAAGTAGGGTTATCATGCCCCCCAAGTGTGGGCGCGCCTCACAGTTTGAGAAACGCTGTGCTAAATCATAGCCAATATTTAAGAAATGTTAGCATTACATTTAGATTTGTTTGTTGATTATAGCCATTTAAAATTCGTTTAGTACTATTGGTTGCTTTCAGGACTTAAAACAAGAGTAAGCAATAACAAATTTCTTTTTTTAAAAAAAAAAATCACATTAACAAACTTTTTTATTGTAGAATATCATATACAATATAAAATAACATATTGCCACACGCATAATTTGCTACAAGTCCCGATAGCCGAGTTGGCAGAGCGTTTGAATGAACTTCCTCAGGTCTCGGGTTCGAATCTCGGCCCCGGCAGATTTATCCAAAGACTGGAATTTTGTTCTCGTTTTTAATGTATTGTTTCTCTAGGTTCTAGATGAATCCAGATCATTCTTTAGAGTGCATACTGGGTATTTCTCGAATATTCCGAAGTGTATAAAAGCAGAGTTCATCGCCAGTTGGGGATGTTCTCAGTCCAGTGTTGTATCGAGCTCCCAGCGTTAGAATAAATCTATAATTGTTTGTTTAATTGAACTGTGTACTTCTTTCGAACTCCGTGACAAGTTTGGTGGAGGCGCGGGGTACAATTACGTCAAACGTGGATAATAGCGACAACCTTCGCAGGAGCCTCCGGTTAAGAGGATTATCCCCGAATTCGGACTGTTAAAAGAAAATAGTAGGAAGAGGACAAAAATGCCGACCGAGCAAGAAGCCAAGCCCGCTGTAGTAACACCTTCGTTACAGCAATGGAGGAGCCCATCGACCTTCCGTGGAGCGCCTGGGAAGACCCTCTCAAATGGCTTAAAGAGTACGATCGAGTAGCCAACTTTAACAAGTGGGATGACATGATGTGCCTGGCTAACGTTTATTTCTTTCTTGACGGTACTGCGAGACAGTGGTATGTCAACAACGAAGACGCCTTAGATTCCTGGGAAGCGTTTAAAAATGGACTAAGTGGACTTTTCGGTGATCGTCAAAAATATACCAGAAGGGCAGAAGAACAACTCAAATGCCGAGCCCAGCGTTCAGGCGAGAGTACACAGTCCTACATACAAGGTGTATTAGGACTTTGCCAAGAGGTAAATCCTCTGATGAAAGAAGACGAAAAAGTGTCACACCTAATGAAAGGTGTTGCTGAGGATATTTATCAGGCCCTGTTGACGAGAGAAATCAACGACACAGCAAGTTTTATCAAATGGTGCAACTATATCGAAGATATGAAGCAGAAGAGAGTTGGTCGACCGAAATTTGAAAGGCTTCCAAACGTCGTACCGGTTGCATCCCTGACGGATGAGACTAATTTGGTCTCTCTTATTCGCACAATCGTACGAGAAGAAGTCCATCGACTAGTTAACCAGACGCAAGAATCTTTGGACTCCGATCCCCAGTCCTTAGAAGAGATCGTTCAAGACGAAGTTGAAAGGGTTTTGGCCCCAGTGTCAACAAAACCTACAGAAACTAGACCACGACCAACATACGCCGCTGTAACCAGGAAATACAGAGCTCCTGTTCAGAAATTCCCACCTCAACCAAGAAAAACAGATGTGTGGAGAACGGCTGACAACAGACCTGTTTGTTTCCACTGCGGACGTCCTGGACATGTAATGCGCTACTGCCGAGAGAGAAAGGCTGTCTTTGACAACTCTCGAAACCGCCGACGGAACTTCGACGACGTTGGCACTGAAGAAGAAATACGCCGACCAAACTCTTCTCGCCGTTTTACGCCAAGTCCCACGAGAGGCCGATCCCCAATACGTCGTTACAGATCCCCGTCGCCATATCGCCGATCCAGTCAGTCGCCAGGCCGTAGGAGCGAGGAAAACTAAAGAGAGCGACCTTCCAAGGAGGTGAGGCCGCGTGTACTGGAAATCCTCCGTCGACCGCCAAGATGACTGGTAACCAACTAGACGTAATAATAGATAAGAAGCCGATACGTGCTCTAGTAGATTCTGGGGCATCGTTTTCTGTCATATCCGATAATTATCGCCGATTTTTAAAGAAAGTTCTGTTTGCTGATGCCAAGAGCGTTATGCTGAAAGTTGCGGATGGAAATTTTGTTCGGCCGATAGGGAAATGTGTTTTACGTGTCCGTATAAACAATCGAGAACTGCCGTTTGAATTTATTGTTTTATCACATTGTAGCCATGACGTCATCCTAGGATGGGACTTTTTAGAGGCGTCTCAAGCCGTTATAGACTGTGGACAAAATGAACTTGTTCTAGAAGACATCTGTCGAGACTCCACAGCGCCTGACGCCTGGAATTTGTATGCCACCAGAGACTATACACTTAAGCCGCATTCTTTAACTAGAATAACAGTATCAGGATATCAAACCCGAGGAGACATAAATGTAGTTCTAGACGGCAGCAAACATTTGCTCTTCGAGAAAAATATTGCTACACCGTCCATGGTATCCACATATCGTAACGGAAAAAGTGATATCTGGGTTACCAACCTGCAGTTCCGAAACCAAATCATCCCTAGAGGAATGTGCATAGGCCAAGCTGAGCCACTAAATGAAGGGCATCTATGTGTTATTTCCGACACATCGGGTTGCTTGGATGACCAGCAAGAAACTTCGGAGTCACAGATGAATTGTTCGTTAATGATGTCACCCGAGTTAAGTGACGAACAGAGAAACAAGCTATCCGAACTACTCCGGAAATTTTCTGGGCTTTTCACGAAGACCGACAAGTCGACAGCCGCGAAGACGAATGTGAAACACAGGATTTTTACTGGTGATCATGCTCCAATCAACCAACGAGCCTACAGAGTCTCGCCGACTGAAAGACGCATCATTCATGAAGAGGTTCAGAAAATGCTTGATGAAGGTATCGTCCAACCCTCTGAAAGTCCTTGGTCATCACCCGTTGTGCTCGTAAGAAAAAAAAACGGTAGTTGGCGTTTTTGCGTCGATTATCGCAAGCTGAATAGCGTCACGAAAAAGACGTTTATCCTCTGCCTCGTATTGACGATACGCTCGACTGTCTGAAAGGTGCCAAGTTCTTTTCTTCCATGGATCTCCGATCTGGTTATTGGCAAATAGAAATAGACGAAGCGGATCGTGAAAAGACGGCATTTATTACCCCGAAGGCTTATACGAGTTTAAAGTCATGCCGTTTGGTCTCTGTAATGCACCTGCGACCTTCGAGAGAATGATGGACAATTTGCTACGCCATTTTAAATGGACTATGTGTCTTTGTTACCTAGATGACATAATAGTGTTCTCAGAAACTTTTGAAGACCATCTTATACGATTAAGACTTGTTCTAAAATGTCTTCAGGAAGCTGGTCTTAAATTAAATTTAAAGAAGTGTCTTTTTGCTGCCCAAGAAGTAAAGATTCTAGGCCATCTTGTATCTAGTAATGGCGTTCGTCCCGATCCCGACAAAATAAAAGCCGTAAGAAATTTTCCCACTCCAAAGAATATACATGACATACGAAGTTTTCTTGGCCTTTGTTCATACTTTAGAAGATTTATTAAAGGTTTCTGTTATCTCGCCGAACCTTTGCATTCGTTGCTGAAAAGTGGCGTGGAGTTTCATTGGGGTCCTGAAGAGGTGGAAGCATTTAACAGTCTTAAGAAAGCACTTACTTCGGATCCAGTATTGGGGATGTACGACGAAAGAGCTTCTACAGAAATCCATACCGATGCAAGCGGGTACGGTATCGGAGCTGTCCTAGTACAAATTCAGAATAATGTCGAGAAAGTTATAGCATACGCTTCTAGAACTCTGACAAAAGCCGAAAAGAATTATTCCACCACAGAAAGGGAATGTCTTGCCATCGTATGGGCTACCAACAAATTCCGGCCGTACATATTCGGAAAACACTTTACTGTTGTAACTGACCATCATTCCTTGTGCTGGCTCATGAATTTAAAGGATCCTTCAGGAAGGCTTGCCAGATGGGCCCTCCGACTTCAAGAGCATGATTTTGACGTAAAATATAAAACCGGTAAGAAGCATAGTGACGCCGACGCTCTTTCGAGAAATCCAGTGGAAGAGGAAACGGAAACACCAGACAAATTTTTAGCAGTCACGACGAGTATGAACCTTGCGATGGAACAGAAAAAGATCAAGACCTTGCGAAATTAAAACTTTTGAGCAACTCATCCAAAAACGAAGAATTCAGATTCATCGACGGTATCCTTTGCAGGAAGAATTTTGATCCAGATGGAAAGTTGTGGTTACCAGTCATTCCTAAACATCTACGAGCAGACATACTAAGGCACTTTCATGACGCCCCCACCGCAGGACACCTTGGTTTTGCGAAAACTTATGACAGGATTCGCAAGAGATTTTACTGGCCGGGAATGTACCGAAATGTCGTTCGGTATGTCATGCATTGTCGGGAGTGCCAAAGGAGAAAATCCGTTCCTCAACGACCACCTGGACGTTTAGTTCCCATCCCTCCAGCTATAGCTCCTTTCCATCGCATTGGAATTGATCTCCTTGGGAGATTTCCAAAGTCTGCTCATGGAAACAAATGGATAATAGTCTGCACGGATTACTCAACGCGATATGCAATAACAAAAGCCTTGCCGACAGCCGAAGTCGCCGAAATAGCGAAGTTCTTACTTGAAGAAATTGTCCTCAGGCATGGAGCTCCTCGAGTAATTATCACAGATCGTGGAGCCGTCTTTCGATCCAGACTTGTTTCCTCTCTCGTCGACTTGTGTAACATTGATCATCGTTTCACAACGGCGTATCATCCCCAAACAAATGGACTGACGGAGCGCTTCAATAAGACCTTGGCCGACATGTTGTCAATGTATGTGGATGTAGAGCAGAAAAATTGGGATGAAATTCTACCATTTGTAACCTTCGCTTATAATACCGCTAAACAAGAGACCACAGGTTTTACGCCGTTCTATTTACTTCATGGTCGTGAAGCGGAAACGACACTAGATACAATGCTACCATTCTGTCCTAACGATTTTGATGACAATAACATCACCAAGATAGCAGCCAGAGCCGAAGAATCACGACAGCTAGCCCGAGTGCACACTCTGAGAGCTCAAGACAAAGATCGTCGACGTTACGATTCCAAACACCAAATGGTATCCTACGCTCCCGGAGATCTCGTATGGGTTTATACTCCAGTGAGAAAAGTCGGTCTCTCCGAAAAACTCTTAAGAAGGTATTTCGGACCGTATCAGGTGCTACGCCGTTTATCAGCCGTGACTTACGAAGTACAAGATTTTGATCCTGCTTCACGAAAAAGAAAACTAAGAGAAGTTGTCCATGTACTGCGTATGAAACCGTACCATGATCCCGCCGAGCAAATCGAAACCGAGGATATTCCTCCCAAAGAATCATACAAAGGACCCATCACTCGTTCCAGAATAAAGACCCTTGAACAAAATGACAGCGGGGCGCTGTCTTCTTTTTCGAGGGGAGCAATGCCACACGCATAATTTGCTACAAGTCCCGATAGCCGAGTTGGCAGAGCGTTTGAATGAACTTCCTCAGGTCTCGGGTTCGAATCTCGGCCCCGGCAGATTTATCCAAAGACTGGAATTTTGTTCTCGTTTTTAATGTATTGTTTCTCTAGGTTCTAGATGAATCCAGATCATTCTTTAGAGTGCATACTGGGTATTTCTCGAATATTCCGAAGTGTATAAAAGCAGAGTTCATCGCCAGTTGGGGATGTTCTCAGTCCAGTGTTGTATCGAGCTCCCAGCGTTAGAATAAATCTATAATTGTTTGTTTAATTGAACTGTGTACTTCTTTCGAACTCCGTGACAATATTCCAATCGATTCTGTCATATTCTGTTCAAGGAACTAGGGTATTACTGAAATTTGTGGATGGGGAGCAAAAATGACAAAAGTTAACGTATTTAACTCTGAAACAATCATATATGTCACTAAATTTGTGAAGGGTAAAATTTAACTGATTCTTTTCATTTGTCATATTAGTGTTCTGTAAGTATCCTTACATTAATTACAACAGAATCATAATACAATAGGTTTCCTTCTAATCAGAAAATGGGATTATTTTTGACTTGACTCAACACAAAAAACAACACTAGCAGTGAACTGTGATCTCTTTAATTCCTCTAACTCCGTACACTACCTCTCGGAGTGAGTGTTACACATACACTGACGGTTTATTTTACAAGCTGCTAGAGGGCGCAGTTCATTAACAGAACTAACATACCGCCCCACATTGCACTGGTTTAACCATGCAATCATTGTTACTAAATTAACATTCATATTGGTTACATCTAGAACACTTTACACAGTCAACACTTGACAATTCTCAAGAAATACAATTACATAAATCATTATATAAATGCAAGATTTCACAAATAACAATATTTTTTTTATACAAATACAAAATCACTTTACTAACAATGAATAAATTTACACACCACCAATGGTACACTAAATGAAAAATTCAAATTATATTTAAGGATCTTCCATTGGTAAAACACAAATTTTTGATATGGCTCTTTTACATGTACTATACTGAGTTTTAATTTTTACAACACGCACTTTTTTTATCTTCGCCATAATACAATTCTACGATTCTACCTAATGCCCATTTATATGTTGGTAAATTTTCTTCAATTATTAAAACCAAGTCTCCAATTTTAACGTTATTTTTTTCAAACATCCATTTTCCTCTCTGTTGTAATTGATTCAAGTAATTACGACTCCAAAATTTCCACATTAATTGAACTAACCTAGTTATTTTTTGCCACTTTTTGAGATTACTCTCTTTACATTTTGTCAAATTAGGCTCTTCTAGCGAATTTAAAGACCTATTAATTAAAAAATGAGCTGGTGTAAGCACTTGGAAATCATCATCATTGTTTGATAGGGGGCAAAGCGGTCGAGAATTTAAAATTCCCTCAATTTGTACTGTGACCGTAAGTAGTTCCTCGTACGTTAAATTAATTCCATTCACAACTCTTTTTAAGTGATATTTACATGACTTTATGGCCGCTTCCCAAAGACCTCCAAAATTGGGCGACCTCGCGGGAATAAATTTCCACTCTATTCCTTCTGCTGCTAAGTAATTAGCTTATTTTTCGTCTGGTTTTCTGACTATTTCAAGGAGTTTTTTAATTTCATTGCTAGCTCCGACGAAATTTTTACCATTGTCCGAAAACAGTTTTGCACATTTGCCTCTTCGAGCCATAAACCTTTTCAACGCGGCAATGAATGCTTGCGATGTTAAATCTGATACTAACTCAATATGTACCGCTTTAAACACAAAACACACAAAAATACAAATATACACTTTAAACAAATTTCCTTTACGTTGTCCTTTATTTTTAATGAAAAAAGGACCAGAGAAATCTACTCCTGAACAATTAAATGGATAATCAGTAATAAGTCTCTCTTTTGGCAAATTACCCATAATTTGAGTTGACAATTGGTTTCGCTTTAAAACATACAATACATTTATATACAATTTTTCTGCACATTGACCTACCATTCAACGGCCAAAATTTTTCCCGAATATGATTCAGTAAAGATACAGTTGCCACATGTAAATATTTCTTATGAAAATAATCTATTATTATTAAAGTTAATCTATTATTTTTTGGTAAAATTATCTGGTGCTTTTTATCGAAACTTAACTCTAAGTTACACAATCGTCCTCCTACTCTTAAGACACCGTTGTCATCTAAAAAGGGATTCAATGTCTTTAACTTACTGTTTGGTAGCACACTCCCCTTACTTTTAAGATGGTTAATATCACTGGAAAATTCTTGCTCTTGCACTTTTTTTACCAGAAATGTTTCAGCTTTCTCAAATTCTTTTGTTGTGAGTGGACCAGCCACTTTATTTATTCCCTTTAAATTTTCCACGAACCTGAAAATAAAACTTAATACACGTAAAATAGTTATATAATTATTGCTTAGATTAAGAAGAATGAATATTAAGCACCGATTGAAAGTTTTCAATTTGTTCATTAACACAGTTTTTCAGTTCTGAATTATATTCATCTAGTTTCTCTCTACAGTTTATAGTTCGATTTGGATAGTCCTCATCACCTGAAAGAAATGTTGGTCCATTAAACCATAAGTTTTGTTGCAAAAATTTATCAGGATCGACTCCTCGGGAGACTAAGTCTGCAGGATTTTGATCAGATGGTACGTGTCTCCATAACTGATTAGGATAGAGTTCTTGTATCTTGGCAACCCTATTTTGAACAAAGGTCTTTAAGTCCATCGGTTCCTTTCGAAGCCACGCCAAGACGATCATCGAATCCGACCAAAGATATAATTCAGCAGTTTCTAGTTGTAAAGCAGCTACAACTCTTTTCACAAGTTTTGCCAATAGCACTGCAGCACACAATTCAAGTCTGGGAATTGTCAGGCTTTTTAATAGGCGCTACTCTCGATTTGCTTGTGATTAACCGAACTAAAGTTTCACTCTTCAAATTTTTAGATTTGCAGTAAACTGCTGCACCGTAGCACCGCTCTGAGGCATCAGCAAAGCCATGGATCTCAATAACTTCTGGAAAAGCGACAAGAATACGCCTTGGTATCTCTATATTGTTGATATTATCTAAGGATACTAGGAATTGTTGCCATTCTCGATATTCTTCAGCTGGCAGAAGGTCATTCCATTCTAATTTGCTTCTCCACAAACGCTGGAGGAAAATCTTTGCTTTGGAAATTACTGGTGCCATCAGTCCAACAGGATCAAAGATCTTGGCAATAGTAGACAAGACGTCTCTTTTAGTATAAGAACTGTCCAAACAGACTTTCACTTTAATCAAAAAGCAATCTAGGTTCGGCTTCCACGACACTCCTAACGTTTTCGTTTCTGTTAAAGTTGCAAAATTGTAATTCTGTTCGGGATCTGGTGACAATTTCTCGTGATTGGCGCAAAGTTTATGCAACTCCATTCCAGCACTTTTCAAAATTCCTTTTAATTGTTGTCTGAGAACAATTGCCTCCTCTAACGTTGCAGCACCACAAAGGACATCGTCCATATACAAATTGTTCCGTAAAACGGAAGCTGCTAGAGGGAAGTTAGCCTCTTCATCCATCGACAATTGTGTTAAAGTTCTCTGTGCTAAGTAGGGAGCACTTACAGTGCCATAGGTAACAGTCGAAAGTTCGTAAATTTTGGGTGATTTATGTTCACTTTCACACCAAACGATTCTCTGCAGATTACGCTGTTTAGGGTTAATTAATATAGTTCGATACATCATTTTAATGTCTGCTGTAAATGCATACGTGTAAGTTCTGAACCTGAGCATTTGCGCATATAAGTCCTCTTGTGTGTGTATCACTCCTCCATTATATTGAATGTCATTTAAAAATATTCCATTATCAGTTAACGAAGAACAGTTAAAGACAACTCTAAGTTTTGTTGTGGACTTTTCTGGACGATAAATTCCATGATGGGTAGCATAATATGCGATTTTTGGTTCAGTTTCGTTAGTCACTTCCTTCATGTGACCCAGTCTTTCATAATCTCTTAAAAATTCACGATATAAATTTAAATAATTTTTATCTCTAGCTAAGCGATTCCACAGCGATCCAAGTCGTTTGAGGGCTATGTCTTTCGAATTACCTAAACACGAGGGTTCCTTTTTTAAGGGCATAGATACTACATATTTACCTTCGTTAGTTCTAAAATGAGTATTCGCGTAATGTTCCTCACAAATTAGCCTTTCTTTATTTTTAACTATTGGTTCCTCTACCTCCTCTAATTTCCAAAATTTTTATTCAAGTCCTCATCACGAATCAAACCGCAGTGAACCTTAGTTTCATTTATTGAATCTAAATTACCCGTTACTATATAACCAAATACGCTGTTGACTAACAATAATTGCGAATCTTTTATTTTAATTCTTTCCGGTTTCAATAACTCATAAAATATATTTGCACCTAATAATAAATCAATTTTGCCGGGAACATTAAAATTAGAATCCGCTAATTCCACAAAATTAGAAAAATCAGACTTTATCTCTAACGCTTTCTGCGGAATAAAATCAGTGATTTTTTTTAACTATATCCAATTCCCTTTCGAAAGATTTATTTTGATTAGAAATCGCCACTTTAACACACCCATTTACTACCATAGAAGCATCATTTAAACACGAGATTAATGTATTTATTCTTTCGGTCTTAAGTCGTAATTTATTCGCGCACTCATTTGAAATTAGACAAGTTTCACTTCCCGAGTCTAACAAGGCTCTAAATGTCTGCCATTCTGAATATTTATCTTTCACTATAGAATTAAAGCAGTACTCAAAAGGCATTTGTTTTTAAAACACGCCGTTGCCACGATCTGTGTTTTGTCTACTTTCGGAACGAAAGATTCAGCATTTACACTCAAGGCGAATTGTGGCTCATCCTGGTTAACCTCTGTCATCGTCTCCAGGGGGAAGAAAGAATTCCCTTTCATTTCTCTGGGGTAATGTAATAATTTGTTATGCGGTTTAGAGCAGAAACAATTTTTTGATCTACATCTTCTACCGCTGCATTGAGGTGAAAAACATTTAAAACAAAGTCTATTATTTTTAACAAATTCTACTCTTTCGTTTACAGAAAACATTTTAAATTGTGGACAAAATTGTAAAGCATGGACATTATTTTTACACAATACACATTTATCATTTTTTAACTCGGAAAAAAATACATTCGATGCATCTCGCGGTATTTTAGCATTAAATTTGTTTTGTTTATTATAACTAAAACGCTTGACATTTTCACAAAAGGGCTTAGAAAATATCTCATTTTTAATTTTGCCTCTTTCGATGACAAATATATATCGCACTCACGCCCTAACTCATGGGGTTTAAAATATTTTTCTCTCCCTGTTTTATATTCATGTAAGACATTAATTTTCTGTCGAGTGTGTTCATTATTTTGTCCGATACAATTAAAACTCACACAATGATTTAAAATCATTCACATTGCGCAGCTGACAATAATACTGAAATGTCGCGAATAATCGTGATGCAAATTGCACATAACTCTCTGAACTTAATTTTTGCGCTTTCTGAAATCTATTATAGCATTCTTGTGGTGTGGGAGAAAATTCTTTTAATACTACATCTTTAAGCTTACTATAATTATTTAACTCTTCTTCGGAAACATGAACAAGAAAATTATTAACTCTCTCACCTAGAATATTTAAAAGAATTTCGCCTTTAAATTGTTCGGGAACCTCTTTTATTTTGAATGCTTTTTCGAGCGACTGGAAAAATAAATTATATGACTCCACTCTTGAAGGTACGGGTATTGTTAAAGTTTTCAAGGACTTTAACAAAGTCTCAACATTAATATTGGCGGCAGTTTCAAAAACACTCGGATTTTGAATATCGGAATTTTCAATTAAATTCTTCTGGATATTTGCAAGCTCTAATTGTTTTTGCAATTGCGCTAATTTAATTCGTTCAAATTCTAATTTAGTTTCACTATCCAATCTCTTATTTTTAATTTCCGCCAAAGCATAATCGATTGCAGATTGAACTAACTCTTTATCATTTTTGTAAACGTCACTATTTACAATTAAGTTTTTTAAGTCAGCGATTTTTGCTCCTTCTGGTACAGTTAAATTTAACTCTTCCGCAACGATTTTTAACTTGTCTTTCCTTAATTTATTTAAAGACATATTTATGAATTAAGGACACTAATGGAAGGATCAATTAATTGCACCTACCTCCTCAGATCGCTGTTTCACGCCGCTCGCTAAAGTTTCGCAATCGTTCTCTATATTCACACTTTGGACATCACTTATTATTTTTTTTCTTTTTCACTGTGAATTTTGATAATCCACGGTTTCACAAATTCACATATCCATAAGGTCGTTTTCCTCCGGTGAGGCTGACCATGAATTGACTCAACACAAAAAACAACACTAGCAGTGGACTGTGATCGCTTTAATTCCTCTAACTCCGTACACTACCTCTCGGAGTGAGTGTTACACATACACTGACGGTTTATTTTACAAGCTGCTAGAGGGCGCTGTTCATTAACAGAACTAACAATTTAAAAATTAACAAGATGAAGATAGCTATTATTTTTCCCAATGGGGCTGTGGATTGGCATTCTTACCATTGCAGACCTAGTACATTCCCCTGAAGCTGGCATCACTTTTTAGTGCAGAACTATATAGATGATACCAATTGTCGGAAGTAAATTTGGAGCCCAGTTTCCTCCCCAGAGGGAGGCACCTGAGCTCTGACGACATGAACTTTGTTCAAGGAATTTAATTTTGCCGAGAGCACCCACACACAAGCCAAACAGACACTCAAGGGATTTTTTACATGCCGCATAATCATACGACATGGACGCTGTCGATTTTCTGCATTATGAAAATCCACTGACTTGGGCCGGGGTTGAACCCGCAACCTTAGATGCATAAGGCCAGCGATAAACCAACTACACCACCCAGCTAGCAGATTGCTATTACAAGTAGTTACTTTTTTGTTGGCTGCTCATTATAATTTTCATATGAACAGTAGGGATTAAACATCTGTAGGCTGTTGTGCAAATCTAATTTAAGTTTTACAGAAAACTTAATAAATTAGTTCTGATTTCAGTTCGAATTATTTTATCTAAATTAAATTTTTCCAATGTAATTCTGATTCTTTTTATTTCTTCTATCATTTAATAACACAACCATAATTTTTTTGAGTAATCTTTCATCATAAACATCAATGTTAGCTATTCATTTCTTTAAATCCAGTATCAGTAGATCATAAATGTCTTTGATACCCATTTTTGTAGTGACGACTTGTAAATCTTTCCTTCTAGCAAAAAAAAAGGTTGTTAAAGTTGCAAAAAAATAAAAAAAATTTCCAGCCCCAAAATATTAAAATAACTCTAAAATAACGTAGTTTAAAACAAAGTATTTTCACATACAGTTATTCTGCATGGATAAATAACTGCATATTTTTCTTATTTTACTTTAGCTAACTCCACCATCACCAGGTGAAGCCACAGTTTAAAAAGTCACATTGAGGCTCATTTTTATTTTCCAGCAGGTTTTAATAATCTAACACAGTTGAAGTTTTAAACAAATGAAGTACAATTATGAATACTTTTTAGCAGGTGTATTTATTTACTCATTTTCCCATTATGAAAAAATTTGA
This sequence comes from Trichonephila clavipes, assembly GCA_019973935.1. Classification (NCBI taxonomy): domain Eukaryota; kingdom Metazoa; phylum Arthropoda; class Arachnida; order Araneae; family Nephilidae; genus Trichonephila; species Trichonephila clavipes. The sequence goes on along the minus strand of BMAU01010583.1, from coordinate 429,847 downwards.
GCATTCAGCAAAACTTATTAGCTTTCAGCGGGCTGCAGTAAAATTATCAAACATTGACCGGTCTGCAGCAATAAAAAGAAGGGGGCGGGGGCACTGTTCTAAATAATCCTGCACATTTATATATTAAATCAATCATGATATAATACATTCGTCATGTATTTCCCCAAGAATATGAAGTAGATATTTTAAATTTTTTGACATTTTTTAAAAATAAACCATATAAATTAAAGTGTGAATATTCATTTTTTAAAAAAACAGGGAAAGATCTTACATATTTTTTAAAGTAAAAAAAAAAAAAAAAAACATTAACTTTTTAAATTCTTATAATTCAGAGAAAATGAGACACATAAAAAGAAAACAGACACACATTAAAGACATAAATGTATATCATTTATTTGGTAGGGTCAACTTTAAAGGACATTGATCAGTTCCAAAAAAATAGAAGGCACATCTCTGCTCTAAACCTACAATGTACAAAAAATTTACAATTGGCACAGCACCCCAAATTACAGGGATATAAGATCGATTAGGTTGTTCTTTGGCTGTGTCATGTGTTCAGGGAAGAATTCGGTTAATTGATCGAATAGGTGGCTCCGACGCTTGAATGTTTCATCTACACTCAATTCATCTGGAAAATATATATATATATATATTAAAAGAGACACCCTCCAATAAGCAACATATAAAGACACTACATTCATAGTATTAAATATTTTGCAACCTAGCCAATTTTAATAATCTTTTTTATACTTTAGAACAGAGGTGGGCAATTAGCGGCCTGCACAAAGAGTTTTGATCTTCATCTAACATTCGTCTTATATTTTTTATTATTAGGGGGAAAAAAAACAGCCTGAAAGTGTTTCTACAAAGAGATCACACGTAGAGTTTGGAGAACGAATTTACAAGATCTCAGGATATAAAAAAAAAAAAAAAAACTCAATTAAATTTGCTCAGTTATCTCATTACTGCTTATGTTGATACACCACCTGAGGAGCTACAGTTTGAACTAATTGATTTGCAGTCAGATCATGGTGTTAAGGAAATGTTTTATGTTATGACATTAATATTGACTTTGTGACGGGGCTTTCATCACGATTTATATTAATGTCCTCTTGGGGTTTCTTTGGGGCCAAAATGGCAATTCTTTCCAACCAACTCAAGAAAAAGAACGTGGTTATGTAAATTAGGAATCATACATATATTGGAAGTTAACTGTAGAGTGGGTCTATGTTTATGCACAGAAGTGATTGCTGAGTGGGAAGTGAAGTGGCTAAGTAGAGTTAGCTGTAAAGTGGTTTGAGACAAAGCTTAGAAGAATCATAAATCTGTGAAATAGCCTAGCCGTGTCAGTACTGATGAACCAAAAGTGGGTTCGAGGCCAAAAAGGAATACTGTTGGATTAAAGCTACATCAGAACTCATTAAGAACGTATCTGATTATGTGGATAAAGCGGTAAGCTAATTTTATATAAGCTATAAGGAAAGGGCGTATATTAGTGATAGAGAAATTAAACTATAAAGTTAGATTCAGTGGTCAAGTACGCAACTATTTGGTAACACGTGTTGCGTCTTCTCCTTCTAGATCATCTTACTTAATTATATTTGTTGTGTATTGTGTTTAAGCTAAAATCTTAATAAACAGGTTTAAAAATGAATGATTTGAGTGGTTCTTTGTCCTCCCCCAAGAAACAGGTCGCGTAGATAATGTAGAACTGAGGTCCCCATGGGCGGGGGCTTCACAACTTTTACAAATTTTTGTCAGCTGAAAAATTTTGATGTATGAAGAAATTTGCAGGGAAATTGTTCTTTATATTTTAGTCGACAAATATTTGTCAGCTAAGTTTTTCTTGCATGAGGATCAACAAAAGTAAATATAGATGCAAGTTGGCTGACATTTCAACAAGCAATCTCACTACTGATTTTAAAAAAAAAAGAACAGTGTGACATTAAGTTGATTCTAAAGCTAAATGTGCTTTCAGTAAAAGATAATATGAAATTGGAACAATAAATGAATTGAATAAAACTAAAAACTGTCATGATTTTTCTTAACTTACATTAATTTTTTTTTTTTATAAAGAATGCAATCATGTGGCCCATGAGCCAAAACAAGTTGCCCACCCCTGTTTTAGAATATGTGTAGTGAGTGAGTGTTGATTATGTCACACTATAAAGCAACACGAGGGCTATTGGCAATGGACCCTGCAATTTTGAATCTCAGTCAAGTGACAAGGACGACACTAGAGCTGGCACCATTCTATCAAACTACTATATCATGCCAACAAGAGGACTTTGAGCCACAACAGATTTAACGTGCTTTAGCCCCTCTTAGTGGCATCAGGACTTGAACTCATGACATGCTACCCTCGTGTTTGTGGATCATGATTCACAAGGTCAGGGATGGCGAACCAATGGAATGAGACAATATTTTGGGCACACCACTGATCAAAATGATTTGCATTTTAGTTCAAAATAACAAAGTTTACAATGAAGTATAACGAACAAACGCGAGCGATTGGTCGTGGTGCGGTGGGGAGTGCACTCGTTTGTTAGTGTGTTGCCTTGGTTACGTCATTGACTATATGTTTGTCTATGCATAGCATAGTCATTTTTTTTGACACAACTAGATTTTAAAGTTTATTTATGTTATATTTACGATTTTTAACCGTTATTTTTAACATGGTTAGCAGTATGCATAGTTAAGTGTAGCAGAGAATACAAAACTTGGTGGACCAAGAAATATGGCATGATTAACAAAGGTGATGAAGCGGTGTATTTTTTTTATATTCTGGTACAGTGGTTATGTAGTACATCATCTGTAAAACGGATTCTACATACATTTAACTGTTTGAAGGCTATTTTAAACATATTTTTATCTACCTATGCCTGAGAGTCATTATTTACAGAGATGAATAACATTTAAGACTTGCTTAGAAACTGTTTAGCAGATGACTCCAATTCAGCATGCATTCTCTGCTAATAGTAACATTGTACAGATCTAATTTAAGTTGTCATCTAATCTGCAACAACAGAAGTCACACTAATATTACTTTAATTTGAGAGTTACACGTATAGCTTAAACATTTAGTACTATGCAGTGCAAATTGTATTTTTTCGTAGTAAATAAAGAATTTTGAATTATTAGTATTTAGTTTCCCCAGTAATCACAAGTCAAAATTATTTGATGGCACGTCTATACCTCTCTTATGGCACGTTGATCCCTAAAGGTTGGCTATCCGTACACTAGGCGATCCCAACCACTAGACTATGTTTAAGTTAATTGTCTAAAAAAGTGGAACAAACATATCAACATACAAAAAAATTTATATTTTTTTGTATAGTTTTTCAGAAAAATATACCAAATAATAAACAACCAAAAACTGAAAATGAGATACACAATTTTTTTTTCAAAACAAGAGCATTTATTTATTTCTTAATTAATTTTTTAATGAAATCAGTTCTGGATCATTAATTATTATTTATTAAAAGGTGAAATAGAAAAACAGTTTCCAATTCAGTTTATGCCACTCAAAATACCACAGTTATTTTATCAACATATAAAAAAAAAGAAACCAGCATTATAACATTAAAGATGCACTATGAGCTTGTAACTAAAATTGAAGAACTTTAGTCTATTTACTTTGCATGACACTAAATATTATTTCAGTAATGTAAGAAAATACCTAAAATTCAAAAACGAAATGGCTAAATATAATCTAAGCAGTGGCAATAATAGAATGTTAGAAAAATATATCTAATAAAAAAAAAAAATTAGGGCAGTAAAATCTAGAAAGAAAGTACAATAAAACTGCAGAATTTTATTAAGTGGATAACAAAAAATATTACTTTACTTTGCAGCATAAGAAATATATATGAAAATATGGCAATATTTCACAAACCTTTGATTTCCTTTTCTTTATCAGAAAACAAGTTAAAAGCAAGAAGTTGAAACTAAAATGGAAATAAAGATACTTCAGTATTAATATAATATATGGTGAAACAAACCACAACAAAAACTTATACTGACTTCTTTAGTTTCTTCAGCATTAGTATGGTCCACAATATTAGCCAATTCAGTTTGGAGGTACTGCAAAGCAGCAATCGGGTCTGTATCGGCAATTTCTTGGAACTTGTGCTGGCGAATAATCAAGCAGCACTGGCGCAAAAGCATCTCTTTTGTTGGTCTATAAAGCTTTAAAATTGAAAATCTACATTTTAAAACAAATACCTTTCTCTTCAGTAAATAATTTTCAATAAAAAATATTAACTACAATTTATTTTTTTTATATAAAGACTGAATTTATCTATATTGTCTGTGATTTAATTTGAAAGTTGATAATATAATTTTTATCACTAAGTTTTTTTCTTTTCAAATCTAGTTTTAATAGACATAATTATTTGAATAAATAAATATAAGTTTTTTAAGTAAGGTAATGATTTATTACTAAAAAGAAAGGGTATTTTTCTTTCTACACCAGCAGACCTCTGGGGTGTAGTTGTGTTTCTTGTTTGGTGCGGTACTGTACGGACGCATTTTTATCATTTGTTGACATTATTGTAGGCATAAATTTATGTAATACTATAATGATTAATACAGTGACAAATATTATGCTCTTTAGTTTTTATCATGTGTGATAATGAAAAACAAGAAAAGAAAGCAACCAGAAAAAGCATTTAACCGGAAACTAAAATGCAAGTGATTAGAAGATTAGATTCTGGTGAACGTCCATCTAAAATTAGTAAAACCCCAGATAAAATTAGACCAGTACCGCACAAGTTTAAAAACCACTGCAAATGTTGAGTGGAAAAAATTAACCTTGTTAAAATATCAGTTCGCAAAATGAGACGTAAATATAAATCTCAAATTGGGAGGATTGTAAATATGTTACTAGATAAACAAAAAATAAATTAATTCATCTTTCACTTGTTATAGTAAATGTTAATGTTGTCATATGTTCAATATTTAAAAGTAGATATGATTTTTTACTGACGTTGCACTTTGAAGCTGTCTGAGGGCTACAGGCAATGGACCTCATAATAATGAACCTAGGTCAAGTAACAAGGACGATATCAGCGTTGACACCTCACTCTTTAAACTTGCACATCTCACCAATCTGAGAATTTATGAGCTTTGACAGATTTAACATGAATCAGCCCTATCACACGGTGGTCTTTAATGGCAGAAGGACTGGAACCTAAGGCAACAATGCTAGCCCTGAGTTTATGACCATGACTACTTGACCATAGTGGCCACATTTAAAAGTGGAAGACAAGATGCTTTACACAAATTTGCCCTTTATCAAAGAGTAATTCTAAGCAGATTAACTGATAATGAAATAACAGAAAAGATTGACATATGAATTAAGAAAGTGAGCCACCAATTAGAGGCATTTTTTTTTTACCTTTTACTGGCTTGAAAGCGGGTTAAGGTTAACTTTATAAAATCAGTCCTGAATTATTAAAATATGGTAATATATACATTTAAATAATCTTATAAGCATTTTTTAAAATTGAAACACCCTTAAATAAATTACATGTTTTCTCCGGACCATAAAATGAAAAAAAGCAAACTAACTTTTTTACTTAAAAATTTTAGTTACTAGAAAAGCCGGGTATCTCAGTACAATATATAAATGCTAATACTCACATGCAAGGACCAGAAATCATCCAGGCGCATCTTTGGAGAATGTGATTTTCCAGGATTTCCCCCAAACAAATAATGAACCTATACATATAAAAAAAGCAATAGTTGTAGAAAGTCCTCTTTATCTTTTTATGCAATAAAAATTTCACTAAATCGGATACTGACCTTCCGAATATGATCATAGACAAGCTGGTGAGCAAAGCGAGGACATGGTTCTAAGGGTTGATCTAATTGGCTGGTACTCTCTTGTTCTTTAATATCAGTTTGATAGATGCATGACCTTTCCAGAAAAAATAAATAAATATGTTATAGTTGAAATAAAAACTGATTAGAGATAACAATTCTTATTTGAAAGATAATCATTTAAAACTTGGAAAAAATGAGTCCTATAAGTTGGAAAATGAGTTAAAATCTATTTTTTTTACTGTTTTAGTTTGTTTATATAACAAGCGGGCTGAAAAGTTCGTAGGCCGACACATAGATGGCGCTAATAGTATCAAATCCATATGATTTTTAGTTAGCCCTAACCTTCAAAAGACGCGTATATAAATTTGACAGCTGTTGCACTATTAGTATCCGAGTTATAGCATTTTTAGTGAAAGAACTTTTGTTTACTTTGAAAAAATGGATAAAAAGGAATTTCGTGTGTTCATAAAGCATTGCTTTTTGGCAGAAAAAAATACTGTTGAAACCAAGGCTTGGCTTGATAAACATTATTCGGACTTTGCACCAGAAAAATCAACTGTAGAGAAGTGGTTCGCTAAATTTAAACGAGGCGAAATGAGCACCGAGGACGATGCACACAGTGGACGCATCAAAGAGGCTGTTACAGACGAAAGCATCAAAAAAGTCCACAAAATGATTTTTGATAACCGTAAAGTGAAATTCATTGAGATAGCTAAAACCCTAAAGATATCAAAGAAATGTGTTGGACATATCGTGAATGAATATTTGGATATGCGAAAGCTCTGTTCAAAGTGGGTGCCGTGCGAGCTCACAATTGACCAAAAACAACGAATCGATGATTCTAAGCAGTGTTTGGAGCTGTTTAATCGTAATAAATCCGAATTTTGAAACATGGCTCTATCATTTCACACCGGAGTCCAATCGACAGTCAGCCGAGTGGATTGCATGTGATGAACTGACTACAAAGCGTGGAAAGACGCAAAAGTCGGCTGGCAAGGTTATGGCATCAGTATTCTGGGATACTCATGGTATAATATTCATTGATTATCTTAAAAAGGGAAAAAACATAAACAGTGACTATTACGTAGCTTTATTGGAGCGTTTAAAAGACGAAATCGTGGAAAAGCAGCCTCATTTGAAGAAAAAGAAAGTGCTGTTTCATCGAGACAATGCACCGTGTCACAAATCAATGAAATCGATGGCAAAATTGCATGAATTGGGCTTCGAATTGCTTCCGCATCCACCGTACTCTCCAGATCTAGCCCCCAGAGACTTTTTTTTGTTCTGAGACCTTAAGAGGATGCTTGCTGGACAGAAATTTCGTGCCGATGAAGAGGTAATCGCCAAAGTTGAAGCCTATTTTGAGGCTAAAGACAAATCGTATTATAAAAATGGTATCCAAAAATTGTATGGCCACTATAATCATTGTATCACCCTCGAAGGGAACTATATATTGAATAATAAAATCAAATTCTATCAAAAAAAAATTTTTTTTTTTATGCTAGCCAACGAACTTTTCAGCCCACTTGTTATTTATTTTAAATTTAGCATAATACGTTCAGAAGAAACTCTAATATAGTCTCAGATAACATTTTAAAAACATTCCAACAATACATGATCAAAAAATTTGGGGAAAAGTTACAAATGCATACCTGTCAACTTCTGAAAATGACAACACATTAAGTAACACACGATTGTTATTTCAAGGAAGTTTTTAAAAGAATGTGTCAATGACATTTTAAGATTCTTAAAATAACACATAAACAAAATTTTATCTGCCATAAATAAAATGAAATGTTATAAAAAAAATCCTATATTTTATAAATTTATCTATAATGATTTGGTTAATATTTTTTACAGTGGAGTCTCCAATCAAATTTAGAATTGCAACCCCCCCCCTTTGAATTAGATATTTTGTAGGATCAAAGTAAGGGCTATAATTTGTAGTTCATACCTGCTTCCACAAAAAAGAAACTAGTTTCACATACACACACATGCATTTTATTATGTACACTTCTAACAAAAAAACTAGCTCACTAATCACGAGATGTTTGTCCTATTACATCCCCAATGCTTGGCAATATCAGATTCTGGGAAAGGTTCCACAAGAAAAGATGCAAATAGTACTACTGTCTTGATTATATTTGACTGAACATTATTCTGGAAAAAATTATCCAATCTTGACCTACTGCTACTTGATTTCTCATTTGCAGGGCTTTGGAATTTTCACATGATGAGCAATATATCAAGCCTCATGTGAGGAATGCATGTCACTATGATATACATAACAAAATGCATATTTTTTTCTGCTTTGGGGATGCAGTATAATATAAAATCAAATTTTTTATATATATACATTCTAGAAAGAAAATTCTGCTTTTGTTAGACATCATGTTGAACAGAACCACCAAAGAAAACAAATTGTTCAGCTATATTAGGCATAAAGAATACAAATAAGTGCAAAGGAGAAAATGTTGAGTTCTAAACAGTTGCTGCAGAGGAAGAAAAGGGGAGGGGGAGCCCCAAAACTATAACTATGAACAGGTTAGGAATTTATAGCTAATGAAGTAGAATATGCAGAAGGAAGGACAAACTTTATAAATATTTTAAAAAATGTAATGGAAAAAAAGTTCTACAGCTTTCATCTACTGAATTTCCAGTTGTTGTGAATAGAAAACGATATTGGGAAGTATCTCATTGGGGGATGACTGAAATTTTGTGAAAATGCATAAAAATGGAAACTTTAGACATAACAGCATAATGAACAGTTGAAAAAGTAAACTTAACATGCAAAGCATAAAAGTTGGCAGATAAGCAATATGATGCACAGTTTATAACTGTAATTTTATACATTTCTCATTATATTAATACAGAATTACTATTATTTTAATAATTTCAAAGTAAATTATATGAGAATATTAACTATATGTGTACAAAAAAAAAAAACTTCTTTGAATATATACATAATCAGTTGTTTTGAATAAAGCTGTAGATTTATTGTGATAAATAGAAAGATCAATTTAAGCAAATGAAAAATTCTGTACATAAGAAATGAATCAAAGATGCTGATTTTTCTAGAAGGGAAAGTCTTTTTTAATAATATGCAACTGATCAAAGAGAAAATAAAGTTTGAAAATTTGTCTTCATCATTTCAACTATAGAGCTTTTACCCTTTAATAATTTCAATTTGCAGAATAATTGTATTTCAGTGAATCATGTAAATTACTAACAAATAGTATTAATTATTTCATTAATTACTGCAAATTAACAAACAATGATTTGTGTGTATAAAAGTTACTACCACATATAACAAGCTTACAGGAAGAAAAAATAGACAAGGTAAACAAATTTATAATTCACATCAGTACTGTATACTTAAGAATTTTTTTCAATGCAACACATTTGAAAAATACTGTTAGATTGAAAAAAATGAATTTATAAATCTCAATAATTAAAACTTTTGATATATATATATTAAAAAATCATACACCAGAAATTTTTAATGTTAGAAAGAATATTATTACAAGAAAAAAAAACATTAATTTATACCATATTTTACAAATTAAAAGCACATTTATCATAAATTTTATATATTTATAAGAATGCTAATATTTTACCATTTATTATGGTCGATGTCATACACCCAAAAAGAATTCTTGACATACTCTTCCCGTTTATCTTTATTAGAACCCTATCAAAAAAGCTAAATTTACTTACAGAATATTTATATTTCTAAGAAAATACACACTTAATTTTAAAAAGATATCTGAAGATTAAAATTGTAACTAATATTCAAAGTAATTAATAACATATTAAAATTTTAAATATAATTGTTGGTAAATGAAAGTGATTCTTACAGATAGTACATGAATTTCATCAAGTTCAGGATCAATAGTTGCTCTTTGGGTAAATCCAGCTGGCGGAACTTTAAAAAAAAAAAAAAAAAACGGAACAATTCTAATAATTCTCATTACCTACTAAGAAACTTCTAAAAAAAATTTCCTGAAATTGTATACACTATTCAAAGTTTTGTTTCTCAGTCTAACTTATTTATATTTATTGTGAATCAATGTTTTTAAATAGAACTTTTTTTACATTGAATATATGTCTTTATCCTGGTATTTTGAAAAATAAATAAAAATAGAGTTCAGAGTAAAAATAACAAGCAATACTAATTAATCTTTAACATACACTAATATATAAATATTTTAAGACTTTGTGAATAATTATAAATAAAATAACTAGTAATATTCTGGAAATGTACAAATTATAAACCACAAATTTTATAATTTAACAATTTTCTTAAAAATTACATTACTTTTACTAAAGATTAAAAACAAATGAGAGTAAATAACTAATTTACTTTTGATTTTAAATATAAAATAAGTTTTCATGTTTAAAAATTTATTGCAATCTATAAATAATTTTTTAGAACATCAAGTATTGTAACAGAAAATTCTACCAATTTAAAATTAACAGATATTTAAATTTAAACACAAAGTTTACGTATAAATACAGAACGTGCACATTCTTTTGATTTTAATCACAATTTTTCACATTAAAAAAGTCTGCTTCAATCTAAAATCAAAGTCTACTGATATACTGGAAATCTTAATTGGAGAACTTTATTTTTTTAAGCGAATTCATTTTTTTCTCCATCTATGTAGTTATATCATCTATATAGTTTTATTCCTCTATATATCACCATCTCATTTTTATATATTAGCTATAGCTATATTCACACATACATTTTTTTATAACTCTATACACTAAAATTTAATTATTGCACAATTTAAATATAATTTTTTTTTAAAAAAAATACATTTTAAATGTAATATTGTAAAAACAGTACAATGTGTTTAAAACTTACAATTTTCATAGTACACAAAAAGGCAATTAAGTAAAAATAATAATTTTAGATTATTATATATATACATAAAAACAAAGATCAACCAAAATTGCTAAACTGAGTAAAAATATCTTTAAAACCAAATGAATTAAAAATTACCTTCAACATCTTTCCCATCACATATCATTTCAATTCTATTTGTATCCACATTATAAGTAAAAAAATCACTTAAATATTCCTTTGCTCTTTGTCCAGCAAATATGTATAACAAGCGCTTTTTCTGGAAAAAAATAAATAAAATTAAATTTGTTGCTGAAAATAAGTAAGCAAATATGTTTCATATCAGTTAACTAAGTAAACTGAAGTTAAAAGAATTAATTACATTAAAAATATTACTACACATAATAATCTACATTAACATAAATTTGTGCAAACTTTTTCTACATTTTTAAAGAAAATATTTCCTCAATAACTTAGCCATTCAAAACTTTCTTTTTGTGTTAAAAATTCTCAATACAATGTTCGTTAAAACAATTCATTTCCTTTAAGCAAATATCTCAAAATGCTTTGTTAACTTTTAGTAAATTAACTTAGCACAAATAATCATTCTAAATTAAAAATGTAGATGTATTCATTGAGATTTTTCTTTATTTCTCAGGCATAACTATTAACAAAAAAAGAAATATTTTCAACCTAGGATTACATCTAACAATATATATATATACTAGCTGCATGGCCCAACTTTGCACAGGCTTTCTCTTTCCCTCATGACGCCAGCAATTATGTGTGTGTTTGTACGCACGCAATGTGAGTGATTTCTAAAATTATTTCATTAAATTTCCCTTTTTCGAAATTTGTTCCACATATTTTCGATTTAAGACAGGTTTTTCCCTCTCCCTCTAGCCCAGCATAACACGGTTTTTTTTAAAGTGTAAAATTACTGTTTCCTCTTCCCCTCCCCCTCACAGATAAAATATAGCTTCAAATTTCGATCTATGACTTTTAAAAAACAATATTAAATTAGTTAAAAAATTATTAATGTGTGAAGCAATAAAAAGAAAACGATTCTTTAGTTAGCTTAAAAATGTCTCTGAAATGTATTTTTATCCAAAATAATAGACAATGTACTTTTTTAATCAACAAATAATTAATTTAGTAATGAATTAATAGAAATACTTTTAAAAAACATATATATATATATATATAAGTTATAAAAAAACAGTATGGGGGAAGCGTAGATATATATTTACATGTACTGAAAAAAAAAACATTCAAAAAGAAAAAAAAAACTAAATGATAAAAACATTTTGATATTTTATTTTAATTTCATAGTTTTCCTTCCACTGTCATAGTTACAAATTTTGTGTAGTGAACGCTTAAAATAGTGTAAATAGTTTATATCAGGAAGTGTAATACATTAATATTACTTTTTGTTGTATTTATTTTATGTTAAAATCTTGCCACCACTTCTCCCTTCGAAATCTAGTTTTATTATGAAATAAAAATAGTGATGACACTAATGAACGGAATAAATTAAAAGCGAAAGCGCACTGAGGTATGGCGTAGACAAAACAGAAGGGATAAAAAAGATAGATGAATGCTGTCACAGGCTTTTTTGCAAATGGCAGAATTTTTTCCTACTTTCTTGACAATTGTCGTTTTATTTTGAAAACTTCTGACAGTATCTTTATAAATTTGAGCCTATGTGTTATTCTGATTTATAAGCTATATTACTGTAAAGTTTCATTAAAATCCATTCAGTTGTTTTTGCGTGAAAGACCCACAAAGATACTCACAAACTTTCGCATTTATAATATATATTAGATATATACTAGCTATGTCGACAGACGATGTCCTGTATACATGTCTTAAATCGGAAAATTACAAACTTTTTTGAATAAGTTGTAACAATCTGGACCGTTTTGATGAAATTTTTTATTAAGAAAGTTAACTTGGTAAAAGAAAGGTAAAACTCGTGCTATTTTCGTAACAGGTATATTTTTTTAATGCACGAAAAATAAATTTATCGTAATGCCATTGAATGTACAATGTTTTTGGTTAATCCTTGAGGGGTATAAACAAACAAATACAATGGTTTGCCAAACCTTGGACATGCAACATATAATTGGCCATGTGAAAAGCAAGGGTTTTCTAAATCTAAGCCACAAATTGTCATTGTTTGACCTTGTGGCTTGTTAATGGTCATAGCAAATACCAAGAGAAATGGAAATTTCAAATATTTGAATGGGTAGATGAGTATGAAAGAAACATTAAGATCTGTGGTAGAAGTACAACTTCATACCTTGAAGTTTGCCGCTCGAAATAGTGGCCTCAAGAATATTGCCCACGATTTTTTTTTTGAACAATTGTGCGCCCTTACATAATTTTGGCGCATTTTTAACTAATTGCGATATCGGACCGAATTGTGAATCTAAACCATTCTCGAATCCACTTGAATTCACACAAAAAATATCCTCCAAATCGGTCCAGCCGTTTAGGATTTCAGTCACATACACATGCACAGAAGAATTATACATATAAAGATATATGCCGTATCAAGGCGAAATGAATAAACTTTCCGATACTGCAATTATTTTTTGTCTGATTTTGATAGAACAATTTGACAGCAATTTTAAAAACAACGAAAATATCGGAAAATTTTCCCTCCTTTTTTTCTCTTGCCACGCATTAGCAGAATAAACAGCACACAGGGGTAAAACAATTATATGCTTTAAGGTTTTTAATTAATATCTTTTTAACTAATTGCGATATTGGACCGAATTGTGAATCTAAACCATTCTCGAATCCACTTGAACCCACAAAAAAACTTCACCAAAATTGGTCCAGCCGTTTAGGAGGAGTTTAGTCACATACACACGCACAGAAGAATTTTATATATAAAGATATTGTTCAAAATATGCCAATTTAAAGACTCATAATCAAAATAAATTTCCAATCTAAGACAAGGGGGAGAGTGATATTGCATTCAAAATAACAAACTAGTTTACAATTCAAAACATTTGGCTATATATATCTTTAAAAATATTTTACAAATATTTGAATATATATCTTTAATGATCAACATTTAGTTCAGCTTTCTCTCAAAGTTTGACCATAATGCGATCAACTATCTAGAGCATAGTTTCACAAAATGGTTCTTATGGACCATTGGGGTCCTTGTGACTGCTGAATGTGGCAAAATAAAATGAATTTGGGGATGGGTAAATGTTAGGGGGTCTGTAAAAGGTTACACATAGTTTTTTTTCAATGGGTTGCATATTGGCAACTAAGCCTTTGCAGACATGGCAAGTTCCCAAAATGTTAAAGCCATTTCATGGTGGCTCTCCCAACCAAATTTTGATACTTGCATTAATTTTAATTCACGCTCTCATCGAATGCTAAATATTGACATGATTTAATTTTTCCGAGAGTACCAGAGTCAAATTGATACTCAAGGGATCTTTTACATGCCACATAATCATATGAAATGTGTGTCTACAATTTTCACATCCAAAAAATTTATCAACTCCAGCTGGGATTGGACCTGCAAACTTGGACTTACGAAGCAGGCACGCTATAAAGCAAAATATTTGTGATTTATTTTCATTATTATGAAAGTTTAAATTAATTAGTAAAGATTTTTAGTGTTAAAAAAAATTTGGAGTAAAATATTATAAATAAGTACAAAAAATAAAAATAATGAGAAATATCACTTGGTATCAGTGATGAAGTCATCACTATTTGAAGCTGGGGTCATATCAATAAAAAGGAATCTCGTCGCTACAAGCAATAGCTTGTCTAAAATATGGCTGTATGAAAGAGTTGTGCATCTACTCAACAGTTTGTAGTGTTATGGCTAATACTACCTGTCTGACGTAGTCAGAATGAGACCCACAAAATTCATCGTGGCACTAGAAGTACGCCTGTCCTTGAGCACCATACAGGTGACAGTACGAATTAGATCGGCGAAATTCCCCGAAGGGACGATAGACGGCGACACCACCTATCTCCATCTCCACATTTTTGCCATGGAACTGAAGGGGAGGGAAATATTCTTCAGTCCCCTGCACTAGTGATTCTGCCCACAAGACTTTCGGACCCAATGATTTTACGAACAAGTACTCCGTGTGTACAAGGAGGGTATTTGGTGGCATCGGGCATCTAACCCAGGCCTTCTGGTCTGGAGTCCGATACTCTAACCACTAGGCTACCCACAGCCACTCTCAGTTTAGTTTCATTTGGTGCATGACTTTGAGGTCTGAAGTGACACAACAAATTTTCCTTATTTTTGAAGAGAAAGCAATATTTATTCTTTGTATTGTTTTAAAGTACAAGTACGTTACACAAGCATTTTTGAATACAACTGATATCTTCTAGCACCTAAATTTATTAACTAAAGTTATAGTTTGTTAAAGATAATTTATAAAATAATTTTAAAATATTTTCAATTTCATTCATTATTTTCTGGTCAAAGTTAAATTTGTATATTTTATACTATTCTTTGAAATATAGTTATTACACTTGGGGGTTCATGGGAAAATTTTTGGAATAAAAAGTAGATCATGGATACAACAAGTTTGGAAACAACTCTCTGATCACGATTTACAATAAAGATCTCTGCAAAAAATGACAGTTTCCAGAAAACAGACTTCTTGTTTTATATGAGATGAAAACAGTTATACTCAGCATAACTGTTAAAAAAGAATATTAAAAGAACAATAAAAGGTGCCAAATATTATCATTGCTTTGGAAGATGCATATTTTTAGAGTGGAGGAGCACATTTTATGAAATAAGGTAATCTGAGCAACCATCAAAATTTCCCTTAACTGAAACTAGCTTGCAGTAGATAGAAGTGAAGTGATCTGAACAAACACTAAGAAAAACCTATTCTACCTCTGAAGAGTTCACTCACATACTCTCTGACTTGCACAGTGACAAGAGTATATGTTCTTCCCTTTATTTATTTTTTTAAGTATAAACCAAATTAATTTTAATATTGCTGTGATGATCTTTCATGTAGTTGTAAATTAAAAATCTATCACGACTAATTTTTATTTTTCATGGTATGGATTAAATCTTAACTAAATTACCCCACCATGCCATAGTAACATATTACAAAACTTTTTAAACTTATTTAATCTACTGTAATCACTTTGATACATTTAGAATATAAAATCAACAAGAAATTTTACATTGACTGAAGAAGTAATTAACATAATTAAATAAGATAGGGGAGTAATTGTTATACATAAATTAATACATTTCATTGATTTATTTTGCAGTATATTTTATTAGCAAAAGTGTTGTCAAAAAAAAAAGAGAAACAACAAATGTAAACAAAAATTACATACTTCGTGAAAGAGCATTGAATGCCCAATTCTAGATTTTACTTCCACATCACGAGGACCAAGCTTTGTGTAATCATCACGAAGCTTACACCAGGTATTGGTAGGAACATGGTATGAATACAAACCACTAAAGCATGGTTCAGTACAAAGGTTGTCTTCCCCAGACAGAGGACTAATACTAAGAAAATAAGTGAAAAAAATTAGTCAATTTTATTTTACTTATCTATAAATTCTTAAATGACATTACCATAATTATTGATTTAACAAAAAAATTATTTTAGTTGGATATTTGCTCACTAAGAGTAAAAAAGAAATTAAGACTTTAGTTTTTTTTAAAAAAAAATGTCTTTTCAACGATAATAATACTCCACGGATATTTATACGACATTTTTAAATGGATAACTTTAAAATGATATTACATTCTGTCTGTAATAAATCACATATGATTAAAATTAAATTACATATTTATTATAAAAGTAAATATTTTCAGCATACCACTTAGTATATATACTTTATTTTGGGAGAGGAAGGGATTTTTATGTTCATTCAATAGAAGGTGGAAAACATACAGCGTAATAAACATGGGAAGGAGGAGCAAAATCTGGCCTACATATATATTCCCATGCCAGCATCCCTGTTACACACATTTTTAAATATAAACACCCATAAAAACTTTTTTTTTCAATTTACCATTATTACTGATACATTCCTGCACTTCTGTTAGATGAAATAAAGATTCAAAGCTTTAAAAAGAATGTTACAATAGTGAATGAATGCAAGTCAAGAAAAAATTATAAATAAATCCCATTTTAAATAATTATATACATAAACATGAATAAGAACTCAAACTAAACTCAGTGCCACAACAGCCTATAGAAGCCAAGGTCTACTGTGCCCAACTCAGTATACATTACCATGGGCACTGAGATGAATGAGTAGATGTTCTGGTCAGATGGTCAGTCTGATGCAAAAACCTTCAGTGCATAGTTCCCAAGCAACTCATTGGTACTCATTTATCAACCGACTGAAGGGATGAAAGGCTGAGTCGACCTTGCACAGCCCAGGATTTGAACCCCGGAGCGGTAGCAAGGAAGTGCGATATTCTACCACGGAGCTTCTAAACATGAATAAGATAGTTACTTTTTCTAAATTTAATTTTTCTTCTTATGCAAAATTAAATTTAATTCTTGGTAGAAACTGTCAAAAAACAAGATTACTTCATGTACAAAAAACTTAATTAAATTTTTGGCCATACTAAGTACTTAATAAAACTGAAATATACTAAAATTTTCAGTAAAAAAAAAAATAGCAGTAGCAAATATAATTATTTGTCAGTTAGTGTTGCTCCCCACCCATTATGTAGATGACAGTCAGTGAACCGAAAACATGACACAAGATGCCCGGTCTATATGAGCTGACCAAAAGTATTTTCCTTTACTTGAAAAAGTAAATATAATTAATAAGTGTTATTCATTAAAACTAAATTATTATTATTCAAGAGAACCTCTGTTTATTGCCATCCTGACATACTTATATGCACTTTTGAATTACAATGGTCAACATTAGTATAAGCCTTACCCTCCAAGTTGTGATGTACCATTACATAGCTGAATACTTATAATAAATTGAACTTGCAAGCAAAGGCGATATACACAATTAGTGCACATACAATTTTAAAAAATATATAAAAAGTCTTTTGACAATACAGTACAATGAAATAAACTGACTGAGTCACAATCAAAACTTAAAAATATATATGTATATATACTTTATAAAAATATTTTCTTTTTTATTGTGAAGATTATGAACCCCCCATATTCATCAACAATTTAAAAAATCAATTACAACTGACATTTTTTTTTTGCAATTTAAATAACAGAAAAATGTTTATTAGTCACTATAAATGCAGCTCAATTTATAGTAAAACATGGTAACATATATTTGAGATTAAATATGTTAACCAAACTTAAAAGCAGAAATTTATGCTATTTTAAATATACAAAATGAGTTAAGTACCTGGTTAAAATTCTCCCTCCAAAGATATAGATAGTGTTCTTTTCTACATCCATGCATATCTGATGATCAAAGACTAGACAGGGACCACCCATAGCTGCAGTATCATCTGTTATCAATGTCCATTGGTTGGAATCAATATCATACACATAGAAATCACTCTAAGGAGGAAAAATTTAATTATTTCTGTAAAATTGCCACAATAAAATTAAAAATGATACATCTAAGATGATACTTAACCTTTTCAAATGCATTTTTAAGCCCATTTTTGGTAAATAATACTTCATTTCATAAACGGATCAGGTCTTTTTTTTTTTTTTTTTAAGGAATTTGCTCTTAACTGATTCATACACTAGCCTTACAACTGAAGAATTGACTCATATAACATATGTTACAAGTTTGGGCTTAGCTTCAATTTTTTTTCCTATTTTGTTCTTAAAGATCAGTAAATAAAGAATGAATTGAACACAAAGGTAAAAACATTGCTTTGTACAAGTAATAAATATGTGATTTTTTTTAAAATCAGTTACTTATTTAATCCTAAAAAGGAGTTTTCCTCCCTCAAAAGTTTCTGAACAAATGTAACTGCAATGCACATAAGATGAAATGAAACAAACATAAAACTTTCCTGGAACATTTCGGCCAAAATAAATTATAAGAACATTAATTTTTTCCTCTGATCATTCTATTAAGAGATTTTAATTATATAATTCATTTTCACTCATCATTTTATTGTTTTGCTAAGATCTGGTCCAATTATTATTATTAGTTAAGAGGATGTTGAAACATAACTTACTTTCATGTACTTAGGGATCCTCATGGCGGAATCGAGATAGCGCCCAATGGTAAAAATCTTTTTCCTTTCAGGATCAAGACACATTTTATGACAAGAGCGGGCAGTAGGCCCTCCCTAAGTAAAAGTTTCACAGTTTTAACAAATACTGTATTATAGTGATTTAAAATCATGCATATGCAAGTACTGCAACAGTACTTGGAGAAAAACTTAAAACTTTGGGAAAAATTCTAAATTTTGAATTCAGATCATACTACAGTAACACAAAGGTTATGAGAGATGGAATTATAAAATTTTGGATCATAATGAAGTTGTGAAGACAATACATTAACAGGTACCAAACTCCCCATAACTTCAACATTAACTCCTTGAGTACTTTGAAGCCCAGTTCAATTTAAATGTAGCATTCATTATGTCACCTTTACTCGAACCACACACACACAGGGTTTGAACATAAAAACTTCATTTGGACATTGTTTACAGAGAAGCTTGTGACAACTACTTGGACTACAGAGTTTTTATAGAGCCATATTTTTCGCAAAATAGCTAACAAATATATTGAAATCAAATTTTATGATTGCATTTATTTTTTTATTATTTGTATGCATTCTTTTTGTTTATTTGTATGTACTTTCATATTTACGTTTCCCGATACAGTGGATAAATAACACAGTAGCTCTGAAAGACGATGTATTTTTTAAAAGTACAAATTTTTTGAGAATTTTTTTATAAGTATTCATAGTGGGAAAAAAATTACTTTACATCATGAAAGTAAACAAATTATTTCATTGAATAACTACATCAAATCTTATATATAAGGTAAATTCTAAGTGGGACACTAGATTTTTCTCTCCTAATTATTTCATTGCTCCCCCTTTCTCTGTAAAGGTAAGTGGCCATGGTAGCATTTTGGTTATGGTCATGAACTCACGGCTGGCAGGTAGCTGGTTCGAGTCTAGGTGCTACTGAAGACCTGCTGAGTAGAGGAGGTTGATGTATGTTAAATCTGTCATGGCTCAAAATTCTTTCATTGAGAGGGCTCAGGTGCTGTTGACTGAGGTTCAAAGTTAAGAGGTCCAGTGTCAACAGCCTTCGTGTAGTTTTATAGAGAGACATTAATAAATTCTAACTCTGTAAAGGTAGATAAAGCATTGCTGGAAGTAATTTCATTTTAACTATTTTACTTATATAAAAAATTACAAAAAAACATATGCATTTGTTTAAACGAAATAACTTGAAACTTTATTCCATTTTTTGATAATTATTTAAACAACATCAGAGGATGCTAAATGTCTAGATCCAATGATTATTCATTTAAGAGGTTCGAATAATTTTTGAATTAATACAACAATATAATTTGATATCGATTAATTTTTTAATCACTTTAGTTACATTTGTATATTTGTTAAATATATTGATAAAATTACAAAACAGAAAAATTTTAGAAAAAGAAAATTACCTGGGCAGTTGTGTCTAGAGATAAACATGTCCATGACCCAGATGGTATGTGATAACACCACATGTCCGACAAATCAGTAGTGCCATCCCATCCTCCAAATAGGTAAATATTCTCTAAAAAATTTATCCATACACATTATAATGCTTCATTTTTTGAGATTACGAAAGAAAAACTATAACTGAAATAAATTTTTATTATACTTTTCCAATCAGATACATAAGGGCCATGCATTATAATCTAATAATCATGAATCATATGTTAATATCATTTATGATAATTAGGCACATATTAAAAGAAATGAATACTATGATGTTCAGAATTCATATTATAAAGCTTATATAATAATCATTAAAAAACGACTATAAAGAAAATTTCTGATCAACAGCCTCCAAAAATATTATGCTAGACAAGTTGAAATAAATTTCAATTTTAATATATTTTTTTAAAAAAAGACAAACTTTTGAAGTTTTCAACTAGAGAAAAAAGATTCCCCCTGTGTAAAATTTACAACAAAATAAAAGGCATACAGGGCTAGCACAAATGATGAATTCATTTTGAAAAGGCTATATTTTCAAAAGTACACACATGAAACATATAATGAAAAGAGCCGTAAACTCACCAAGTTTGTATTGTGTACACTGGGGCAAAGAAAACCAATGTCCAGTCGTGATAATTGAAAAGAGATTTACCAAAGGTGAATGTTTTTTGTGTAGTGTCACAAACAAAGATGTATAGAACAGTTTTCTTTGATAGGCAACAAGACAGGCTCCCCTCATGGACATATCCCAATTAGTGAATATCTAAACCAGGGGCACTCAACCTTTTTCCCACTGGGCCACATACGCATGATAATTTTTTCATTTAGGCTGCATATACAAGACAGGTATTTCATGCGGGCCGCATGCACATGATAGTTATTTCATGCGGGCTGCAACATACGGATAATGGAAAAAGCACCCTATAAGACCAAAGCAACATTGACAAATAAAATTGATCAAAATATTAAATCTCCTTTTTGTGGCTTTTATTTTAATACTATATTACTTTTCTAACATACACACACATACAGATATTTATTTTTATGAATTTTTACTGAATTTTGGAATAATTTCTATTTTCTTTCACCTATGACCAAGTCTCTCCCTTACATTCTACTATTAAAAAAACAAATTGATACATTTGATGGCTTGATTGATAGAATTTCCTGTTAATTTTTTTTTGTACATTGTTCTCCAATAATTGAATTTCTTAGTGCAATGGACCATGACCAGCCACTCAAAAAAGGTCAGTGGGCCACAGATTGAGTATCACTGATCTAAACTATATAAATTTTGCATCACTGGATTGGGCATATTGGTGAAAATGAGTGAGCTTCGAATTCCCTTGATGTAACGCCCAGCAACTTCTTCCTGTGGGGGTACATTAAGAACCATATCAATGTACCGCCATTACCGCAATCCTTAGTTGAGCTTTAAGAATGTATCAGTGCTACAAAATGTATGGAATGAACTTGATTATTGTCTGAACATGTATCATGTAGATGGTGTATAATAAATTTGTGACTCTTTTCATATATCTTTCATCTCTGAAAATGCAATACTTTTGAAAATATAGCCTTTTCAAAATGAATGGATCATTTATGCTAACCCTGTATAATTAAATATGAATGCCATTTTTATGAATGCCACCCATCATTACAGAATCAAAAAATCTAAAAAGCTTAGCATTAATAATAATCTGTATCTTTCAATTTTTTTTGCATTGGTCCTTTTAATTGAAAAACTAAGAAAACAAACAGTATCAAATTAAACAGCATGAAAATTTATATCTATTATTTTCTGACAAACTCATGCATATATAAAAATTTTTCAGAAAATAAAATTAACGCATTCTATAATGAAGTTATCAGAAAAATACCTGTATGAACATCAATACACATTTGATGCCCTCCCCTCATACCAGGTCTATTTTCTTCAGTATCTGAAAATAAATAATAAATTAAAGTGAATATGAGTCAAAATACGAAATTTCTACTGAAATGGTAATGCTAAAGGACCATGATAATGAACAATAACACAAAATTTTTAATGAAATGAAATAAAAAGAAAACAATCTTAAGCTTACCAGAGCTTTTAGGAGGTGGAATCAAAGGGACCCATTTTGCTTTGTGAGCTTGTTGTTCGAGATAAGAGTCCAAACAACCATCTAGATTAAGAGGAAATAAATTAATAAAGATTTTTTTACAACTTATTTACTGGAAAAAAATATATTTTTAATCCAATAACATATTATTTAAATTTATAATGAATGATGTAGAGACATCTGCTTCAGAAATCATTTTTTAAGCAGGGATATTAACAGAATAACTAAATAAGCTTTAGATAGATATTTTTCAAGACATAAATTTTTAACAAACTAAATTTTGTACTGAAGGAAAAGGAAGCTGATCAATTAAAATTTGCTGCAAAAAAGTTAATTTATAAAGATTTTTTAAAAAAAATCTTTTTTGCTTACTGCACAGTCATAAAAAAAAAGCACACACTTTCTTTTATTAATACTCTCATCACATCTGGAGCAAATAGATATCAAAATTAATCGTTTACAGGGAACTAAATTATAGTGTTAATAAATTAACATCTAAACAAAAAAAAATCTTAGATAGGGAATAGAATTTTTTCCTTGCATTTTATTTTAAATCAGTTTAAACTTAAACTTTTGTAAAATTCTGCCGCAAAGTTTCTCAGTAATAGTAATTTAAATAATTGATCACCTAGTATTAAGGAAATGATGTGGCAATAAAGATTTTGCTACACAACACTTCTCAAAGCATTTAGTGATAAATAAGTATTTTTTTTTCAATTTTAAAAACAAAAAATAGCATAATTAAAAATATAAACTTCTTAATATAATTTAAAGAGAGGGTTTTTTTTTCATGTCTTAACATCTTTCAATATCCTGCAATACTAAAGTAAGTACTTAATTTTCAAACCATGATCACACAAATGTAGAGTTTTAAAGGGGCTTTGTACTAATATATTAACTTATAATACAGTGTTAAAAAAAGAACCTTTATAAATTGCTAGCACAGAAGTATTTTAGTATATAGTTAAAACATGATTATCAGCGAATTTCACTGAAATTAATTGATTCAAATGTAATTTGAAACATAGGCTAGTTATACCATTTTCTACATAATTCTGCACACGAGCAAGAATTCTTTTAACAATGCACTATAAAGCAACACAAAGGTAATTGGGGACAGACCTCGTAATTTTGAACCTCGGTTAAGATGGCATCCCCTCTCCAAATTACCACACCATGTCAATGGGAGGACTTTGAGCTTCATATTTAACATGCATCAGCCCCCCTCTACATTGCAGGTCTTTAGTGGTACCAAGACTCAAACCCATATTGGCCACAAATTTGTGTCCATAACCACTAGGCTATTGTGGTAAAAATTCTGCCCATATGTATCTCATATTTCATAACAGAAAAAAACTAATTAGCATAAGTTCAATAATTAATCCATTAGAATTATTACTTAGTTCATTTGGTGTGATATCAGATTCGTAATGATAATTGCAAAATTTTTTGAAAGTGTTCTATTGTTTTTTTTATCACTGTTCTAACAAACAGTTGCCACAATACAGCTCATTAACATACAAAAGCAAAAATACTCCTTAGGTAATAAAAGACATAAAAATAATTATCTTGTGATATATTTACTATTTTGAAATGCAGATAAAACTCTGGAAAAATAAGCAAATATTTTTCAGGAAATGCAGAGCTTTTTTAATGTTAAGTAGCATCTGAATGTTCATAAAATTAAATGTTGATAAATTAATTCATAAACATTCTTATTCAGCTTATGCATAAAATAAATATTTTTCACAGAGTTATACAATTTAATTTTTCTTAATAACTTAATTATTAAAATCCTTTGCTTTTAGATTGTCATTTTAGAACCATGAATGTGCAAATCACTCATAATGTAAAAATAGCAGTATGAAATTTTTTTAACAAATTTATCTGAATCTTTGAATACCAGGATATCTCGATATGTTTAATATCACTCATAATGAAATCCTTTGATAACAAAGGGAAGTCATTTCTTAGAATATTGCTTAGTTAAGCAATGGAATTTGAATAACAAGAATAAATTAATTCTATGGTTGTTTTATTTAAATTATTCAAGCTTTAATAAATTAACCTGTTAAATAACAAAAATTTCTTACTGAAAGGAAACAAACACAAAATGAGGGGAAAAAGTCATAACAAAAAGTTAATTAAAAAATATACATATTATGCTCAAGTTAAGAAAATATGAAAATTTATTTAAAATATTTTTGTAAAGTTTAGCTAATTAGAAAAATAAATATTTCAACGATTAATGATGACAATTAATAACTGAAGAATAAAAATCACCTTTAGCAGCTTCATATAACAATTTTTCAGCTGCCACATAATCACCTTCGACAACCTATAAAAGGTTTCATATTCATAATTAAATTTAAGATAAAAATAATAAAGAGTATTGTTCCTGACAATCCAGATATAAAACAAATAAAAGAAAGAAAAAAATAGTCATACCAAACACTTATGTAAGTTACTAAGTAAAGCATCTTCCAATTGAACACAAGTTCTTTTCTGTAAAGATTCAAAAGCTTCAGAGTAATTATGCTGCCTAAAGTGCTTCAAACACAAGCGTATAGTTTCTTTTTCTCGATACTAAAAAGAAAAAAAAAAAAAAATAACATTTAAAACAGCATCGTGTTTCACAATAACCAATCTTTTTTTTTTTATAAAAATTACTATTAAAACTAACAATGCAATTCAAGATAAAAGAATAGTACTAACTTGAGTTTCTTTAAAAATAAAATTCAAATTAAATGACAATTTTGTAAATGAAAAATATTAAATTAAAAGCAAAATACTAAGGTAAAAAGTTTAAAGTATTAATCTAAATAAATTTTAAACAAAAACATTAAATAAATAAAATAGGCTATATAGATGTAATAAAAATCTATAGCAAACAAAATTACTTACATAATTGAACCAACTAACACAAGACTTTACAATGTTCCAATCATCAATACCTTTGAGTTGAACATGCCAAATACTGAAGTTAAAGCTCGGACCCCAAGACTGTATGGGTACTAATTGAAGAAATAAATTCAGGGATAAAGTCATAAAGAAAAGATTTACTTTTGTACCATACAATTTTTTTATACATTTTGTAGAAAAATTATTCTGAAAAATAGTTTTTCACAGAAAGAAAAAAATAAGCATCAGTTGCTGTAATTCACAAGAATGTAATTAAAAAAATTGTAAATAATTTAAATGTTTGATAGAAGAATAGAACAACTAAGACAATTATATTCAAGAAAATGACTTAAATCCCAAGTAAAAGAGATGGCATTTAAAGTGACCCTTTCTCTTTCAAACACATATATATAAACCTAGTTTCTCTTTCAAATTCATATATATATATAACCTATGTTTTATAGGCATCTACCTTATTTATACACCTATAGACATTAATAGAATATCTTATTCCAACAGTATGTAAATCAAGTGCCTATATATTTGCACTGAAATTTAAAACTGTATATCCTGTCATATGAAATGCATCTATTATTTCTACATTTTATAATTTTTAGGTATATTCTGAGGATAATCCCTAACTCTTTCCTTATGAAGAAACCTGATATGCATTGTTATTGCTTATGCTCCCGATCAACAGTAACATCAGATCAAGGTTCACGAAATTCATTGTGGCTAAGGCTACACCTGTCATTAGCCTTAGATTTGAGCACCATGTAGGTGACAGTATGATTTTGTTTGGTTCCACCCCAATTTTGAGGGAGAACAAACACCCTGGGAGTGATGAAGGACCTCCACCTCTCTTTCCTTTCCACCAACCTCACAAGAGGACTACCTGGAATGTACATGAGCAATGTTCTTATCTTTCAAAGTCATTCATTCGAGTTTCCTCAGATTTCGAAGAATGGCATACTGACAAGCAGGTAGCTACTGCCATATCAATGATATGGGGCCCCAACATGTGTAACTACAGTACTAGTAACAGGGCTTTCTTTTCTAAAAAAAAAAGGCCCCAGAAGGAGTTTTGATACGGGTCCCACTCAGAACTAACTACGACAGAGCTGACAAACAATAAGGTAAATAATATGTGTGTCTGTGGAGGGATTGCTCGAGGAAGTAGTAAATAATTCTGAAAACAGGATGAGTTGTACAAAGGAAAGCTATCCAAGATATTCAAAAGAATGGGGACACAATTTCAGGTAAGAACAACTTCTGATTTGAATGAATACGTTGAATAAGGGATTTGATGTTTTTTCTTTCTCCAGTTATTTGAAGTAGTGGTTTTGAAGTGAACATTGAAGGTTTTTGTGGATCATATTCACTTCAGTTGAAATAAAGTTAATCTAGAGTTCCCTCAAGTAATAAATACGAGTACTTCCAAAAGACACAGTGATATTTCAAATAAAAAGACATTCAATCAGCGAAAGAAAATTGAAATTATGCTACAGCAATGATGTTTGGTGTTGATAGAAGGTCTACAATGAGAGGAAGATAAATGAAATCACCATAATTAACACAACAAAAAATAAATGTGATTTGAGTAAGGGAGTAACAAAATGGAATACAGTAAGACCCCGCTTAACGCTGTTTCGTTTAGTGCTCTTTTATTTCAACCCAGGGATTCCCCGAAATTGCTCGCAGTGCTACAGTGATTCAGCGAAATTGTAGGTTTCAAAATATGTACATAACATATCCGAAACAGTGTAGTTGTGTTTCTTGTTTGGTGCGGTACTGTACGGACGCATTTTTATCATTTGTTGACATTATTGTAGGCATAAATTTATGTAATACTATAATGATTAATACAGTGACAAATATTATGCTCTTTAGTTTTTATCATGTGTGATAATGAAAAACAAGAAAAGAAAGCAACCAGAAAAAGCATTTAACCGGAAACTAAAATGCAAGTGATTAGAAGATTAGATTCTGGTGAACGTCCATCTAAAATTAGTGCTG
Source organism: Trichonephila clavipes (assembly GCA_019973935.1). Taxonomy (NCBI): domain Eukaryota; kingdom Metazoa; phylum Arthropoda; class Arachnida; order Araneae; family Nephilidae; genus Trichonephila; species Trichonephila clavipes. The sequence continues at coordinate 402,499 of BMAU01010583.1, read as the reverse complement.
CAATGAATTTGGCAACTTCAACAAGATGCCTTCTTGACAAAAAGGCAGAAAATTGGAAACACAGAATAGACTGAATGATCTGACTGACTTAGAATTTTATTTGTTTTTATATGTATATATTCGTTTATATTGTTACTTTTGTAAGAAATAAATGTTTGGTTTTATTTTTTTATTAAAAAAAATACATAATTATTAAATTTAACATCTAACCAATTTTCTATCCATCTTCCCCTAACCCCATTATTTACATGTTAAGATAGCCTCGTTTAGCACTGTTTCGCATTACGCTCTACTTTGATGGAACGTATCCCCCACGTTAAGCGGGGTCTTATTGTACCCTAGAAGAAAGTGTTGAGAACTGAGTCAAAATTTAGCAATTTACGAGGCGTGTCCGTAAAATAAGTTCCACGGGCTACCACTGGCGCTAGGATCGTTTGTATGTGCGACCAGGCAACAGAGGCAGGTGGTTTGGTTCCCCCACTCCAATCCCTCACCAAGCTAGCGTCGCTGCGACGTTTATTCTTGGCTCAGCAGCCGTTAGCGATGGAGCTTCCTCTTGCGTCTCCCGCCAGCTGCGAGTTGCGGTCTGTTATTCGTTTTCTGGCCGCTAAGAAGAAATCGGCAAAGGAAATTCACGAAGAACTTTGACAAGTGTATGGAGAAGAGTGTATGAGCTCTGGGATGGTGCGCAGATGGGTCAGGGACTTTAAAAATGGCCGAACAGACGTCCACGACGAAGCCCGTGCAGGGCGGCCATCGGCTTCCGACGAAACAATTGCCAAAGTCGAAGCGGCAATGCTTGAAGATCGACGGACTACAGTTCGGGAACTGTGCGAAAAGATTCCGGAGGTCAGCAAAACCACAATTGACAAGATTTTGACTGAACATTTAGGCTATTCAAAGGTCTGCGCAAGATGGGTACCAAAAATGCTCACTGCAGACCACAAGCGGCAGCGAGTTGAAGCGGCCCAAGAATTTCTCGCTTTTCACGGAACAACCGAAGAGGAATTTCTGGACTCTATTGTTACTGGTGACGAGACCTGGGTACACTACACCACACCGGAAACAAAGGAGCAATCGAAGCAGTGGAAACACCCTTCGTCGCCAAGAGCAAAGAAGTTCAAACAAATCCTGTCTGCCGGGAAAATCATGGCTAGCATTTTTGGGATCGAAAGGGCGTATTGTTGTGCGAGTTTATGCCTCGCGGGACAACAATCAATGCTGACCGGTACTGTGAGACCTTGAATAAGCTTAGACGTGCAATTCAGAACAAGAGAAGAGGAATGCTGACAAAAAAGTGCGTTTTCACCATGACAACGCCCGACCGCACACCGCCAATCGAACCACAGCCCTCGCCGAAAGATTTGGATGGGAAATGGTGTCTCACCCACCCTACAGCCCAGACTTAGCACCAAGTGACTTCCATCTCTTCCCCGAGTTGAAGAAAACCTTGGCGGAACCCAATTCCAGACAGATGAAGAGGTGCAAAACGCGGTTGTTAATTTTCTACACGGACAGGCGGCAGAGTTCTATCACTCTGGTTTGAAAAAGTGGGTGCCTAGAATGCAGAAATGCATACAACGCAACGGCGATTATGTAGAAAAATAAAAGAAAGACTGAACTTTCCAAAAATGTACTATTCTTTGCAATTAAACCAGTTTTTTGATGTGAAAAAAATTCGTGGAACTTATTTTACGGACACCCCTCGTAGATGGAATGGAAGATGAATATTCACTTTTTGATCAGTTTCAATGATGGAGAAGATATAACAGAATTTGACGATGTGCAAGAAGGTATGATGAGAGACAAATATATAATTAACTTTTCATATGATCTGCTAATGGAAATTTTTAAGTTCACATGGTACGTCATTTCTTTTGAATAAACATCATGTGGATATGTGTAGAAATTTAATTTTTATGCTCATCTTTTCCTTATTTTAAAATAAATCACTTTTATTCTAGTGCACGTGTATGTTGCTAAATACCACATTATTTGAGTGTTAAGTATATAATGTGATATTATGACTAGCAGTTTAGTTTCTCCATATCTGCTACATTTTACTTCCAAAAGTATTGAATGTTTCTGAAAAAAAAATACTACCAGTTTTTCTAAATAATATTTAAATGTCTATTTGATGACGAATGTAATTCTGAAATATCATGGTACTGAAGCTCATTTAAGATGCAAATGGACCATCATTTAGAGCTTGATCGAAACAGTATGGTAAACCAATATGTTTGCTTGGTTTATTGATTTTTCACCATATTGTTGTTCTTGTCATTTGTTTCATCCTGGGATACATATTTTTCTCCATAACGATCCTTTAAGGACATAGTGTATAAAAATGTTACCCATCACATAATCTTTATCATATCATAAATACCTCAAAATCATAAACATTATTGTTACTGCTTAGGAAACATGAAGAATTTTAGAAAATTTATGCACTATCATTGTTTTTCCTGATGTGGACAATTGAATGGGTATCCAATCACAATTAAGACACTAAGCCATGTACGATCAACTTGTCATTTATTACACACCAAAAATGAGTAAGCAACCTATTTTTATATGTAATATATATTTTCAAGAAACTGCATTTTCTTGTAGCTTTCATTTATTAACAAAAAGAACCAAAATTAGCACAGGGAAATAATTTATTTGGTCTAATATTTTTCTAAAAAACAAAGTTGCTTTAGCATAATTAGTGTTGATTTCAAATAAGAACGAAATTCTTGACAGGATACACCTTAAAAATTTGGTTTTATTATTGAAATTAGCCAGCTGTTTTCTGACCAACTCTTAAGAGATAGAGATTGTTAATGCCTACACGCTATCATCACCATGATATTTATGATTTTTTTAAAATTTATTTTTTGTGCTTTTATTGAAATTACTTAAATGGATTTTTCTGTACCAGAAAATGGGACATCTCAGTTGTGTTTGGGGGCAATGGGATGGACTAAGTATAAATGGAACATTTGGTTACATTATGTAAGTGGTATATTATTATTGTTGTTTTATTTGCTCCTAACTATATGATTTTATTGATATTTTTTAATGACATATTAAGTCGTTTTCTTATGAGAATATGACTGCTTTGTATATTTTCTAAAATAATTTGTACAGATTTTTTAATCTTATATTTAAAGTCAGAAATAAGTTAATAGCATTGAAATGATGCATTTTTTTCTAAAGAAAATTAAGAAGAAAAACACTTTGTTAAACATAATGCAAAGAAATTTATATAGTCTAGACAAATATTATTTTTAAAATTAAATTAAACAGAATTGTAACATTCAATTATAAACATACCAATTTTAATATATCTACATGCAAACACGTTACCACCAGCAGTGTGCTTTAGATTAAAAGTTTCTGTTTGGTTATTATTTTTCAAACCACTGTAAAAAGAAAAAAAAATATTAATATATGAAAAAAAAATACATACTGATAGACATGATATAAAAATATAATGACTTGTATGTTTAAATTTTTTCCCACAAATGTTCTTTCTTAATCTAAATCATATTTTTTTTGCATGAAACATTATGTACTCATTTAAATTTAAACTAAATCTTTCAATGATTTTACGAAAATATGTATCTCTTTTAAAATTGGCATATTGATTTTTTTTTATTCAAACCTGAACTTCTTTATATGCTTTGAAAAACTTCTTTAACCCTTTAAGGCGCGGTGGTATCTCTCCGAAACCACTATTTTCTAAAAAAATACCTCTAAAGGCACAGTGGTATTTGAATGAAACCAATGGTTCTACAGATATCTTTTATCTTTCATAAAAGACACTAGATGTCAGCACTATACAAAAAAACTCTTCTTTCTGTGAGAAAAAAAGCATCGTTTTAAAATCCTTTTTTGAACACTTTCAAAAAAAGTTTTTTTAGCAAATAAAAACAGATAAATATTTAAAGTAAGTTATCTACATTTTTGCTGCATATGCTGTTCATAGCATAACTAATTTTTAGAATGATAAATTATAAAAAGAACTGCATCATAATAAGTCATCTTAGTGGTGGTTCCACAGATATACCACTGCGCACTTAGAAAATGAGAGTGTTCGATAACATGTTGCGTTGTCGTCCATAAAAACAAATTTATCACCGACAGCACCACGGAAAAGACGAACATGAGGAAGTAGAACTTCATCAATGTATCGTTGGCCCGTCATAGTCCCATTCGCAACCCCATGTAGGCGCGTGCGGCCATTGATCATGATGCCGACCCACACCATGATACTGCATGTCGGATATCGGTCCTTTTCCTGGATATTTTCTGGGCGATAAGCAGTACCACTCTCGCGCCAGATCAGTTGGCGTCTACAATCCGATGACAGACTGAACCTACTCTCATCTGAGAATAGTATGCATGCCCAGTCCTGTTCAGTTCAGTTCAATTGTGATGTTCACGACACCATTGCAAACGGGCAGTACGGTGTTGTCTAGTCAATAGGACACACAAAACAGGTCTGCGTGCGTATAGTCCTCCTCCCCTCAAACGTCTGGCAACAGTTTTTCGGGATATCTGCTTTCCTGAGGCAGCAAGAAACTGATTTGCCACCTGCTGAGCTGTAGTGCGCCTGTTCCTTTTTGCTGATAGGACTATATATCTGTCTTCTGCAGGCGTCGTACTTCTAACACGACCTCCCCCGTGCCGTCTACTACACATTCCAGTAGTTTTAAATGACTTCCACAGCCGTGAAACAACGCTGTGAGCGATGTCGAACTCCCTGACAACATCTGTTATTTTTCGCCCTTCTTCGATCTTTCCAATAATTCGGCCACGCATAAAATCATCTATGTGATGTCGGGAAGACATGCCGAAAATTTTAAGTTCGTCTATTAAATCTTTCCTGCAAAACTTTGACTTGAAACAACAACTGTCCACGCGCGTCAAAACCTTTAAAGCTCTTATGAACGCTATCACGTGATGAACAGACGTGGAAAAAAAATTTGCATACTCATACTTCTTCTTACTAATATCCCGCACTTATTCTAATTTTCCACATTTTGCTTCCTTTCATTTTGTGGTTGCTATGGATGATAGTGTTATCCGTCCTTAGCAATTGTCCAGCAGTGTAATAACGAAACAATGAAAAATCTGGCTATTGAAGATGATTTCAATCTCTTATAGTTATATTTTGTAATATTTAACATTTAAAATGTAATTCTAATACTTAATATTGCATGTTTTAGTAAATTTATTACAAAATATATAAAGAATAATCTTACAAATCTGATCCAAATCATATGTTGTTTATCTGAGAATTATGTTGTAAGAGTGTGCGGTGGTACTCCTGTGAAACCACTTCCGAATCGGGCGGGGGGGATGTACTGTAATTTTTTTTAAAGGTATTTTCTCTGTTCTTAGGTTCCATACATTGCTATATTGCCTTTATTAATTTTATTTTGAAAAATCCAGCGAATTTATTTTTCAGCATGTCAAAGAGTTAATGAGACTTCTGCTTTTGCAAAAGCAGAATTTTGTAACTGATTTTTAACTCATTTCCTGATATGTGAAGAGCTATAAAATTTTGTACAGTAGTATATTTTCCGCTACACTGTTCAGTATTTTAATATTTTAAAAACTTCATTATCAATTTGTTTCAATTAAATTTTGAATTAAAATGAAGGAGTGTCTTTTGGTAGTGAATTTGGGAAAATTGAAAGTGGAACATAAGCAACAGAAATGTTTGTAAGCACTATTATATTGTAGGAATTAATGATTAAATATTAGATAACCATTTTCACCCTTTTTAAATTCACCTTTTGATACATGACTGTTTTTTACTAATATTTATTTCATTTTTGATTAAGAAAAGATATTTAGTTGACAAGTGCAAATGCAAATTTCACGCACACAGTAAAAATGGACAGTATTTTATACTTTACATCCTTTTAATTTAAAGTACATCTTTGCAGAATCGAATAGAATTGCTCCACTCAGAAAATATTTGTATTATAACAATTTGTACTGAACAATGTTTTCTACACTGTTTCTGAAAAATTGAAGGAAAAAATACAGTAAGACAGGAGTAGTATATATTTTAACATTGAAAATTAAAAGGCTAAAAACACGAATTGAAAAAAAGAAGACATTTACAGAAATACTTTTGAATTGATTATTAACATACTACAAAGTGACGTGAAGACTATTGGCCCAAACTTCTGAATTTTGAGCCACAGTCAAGTGATGAGGACAACATCTGAGCTGGCATCTCATTTTTCAAACTTCTACAATATGCCACTATCAGGATTTTCAACATTAACAAATTTAATGTGTATCAACCTCACTACATAGTAAGTTTTCAGTGGTATGCAACCACATGAATATGAGCATTAAGCTAACACAGCCGCATCAAAGTAGCATGAAGTTCATTAAATTTTACTAGATAGCTCTAAATGAATTATTAAACAATGTTTGGTTTATTTCAGGTTTACAGTGAGCCACATTATCAAAACTCTAAGGAATTTTTTAAAAAAAAACAAGAAAAGATAATCAAGAAAAAAAAATGTTTTCAAGTAGCATAAATTAATAATTTTATCTCTTAATATTTTTATTCAATATATTTATAAGGAGTTAAAAGAAAAAAGTTATTTTGAATATTTTATAATTTTTTAAAGCACTTTGAACTATTTCACAATCAATTATATTCAAGTTTCCTCTAACAAAATACAAATAAAATAGAACAATAGTTATAAAAATTTATTTTCTTAACTATGCCTGAGAAAATAATTACAGAATGATAAAAAAAATATTTACCCATCAAGTAATTCAATCATACTGTCATCAGAAAGACCACCATATACTTTGAATTTCTTCATATTGCATACATGACTCTTTTCGTATTTTCCAAAGCTTATTACCTGAACCACAGCTGGGTTGAATAATTTCAAAATTAAAAACTGAAAGACAGAAAATATCACATATAAATTAGCAAAAATAAATATTTATTGGAATAAGCATAACATATATTGGAACATAAAAATACATATAATATGAATGTTTAATTTACATAATGCTTCTAATAATAAGTATGATAAAATCATTATTAGAAAACAATATTTTTAAAGCAGTTATGATGCTGGCACATTAAAAGATATTTAGTTCTCTGCAGAAATCAGAAATTGATAATTTTTAAAAAGTATGAAATGATTAATTCAAATAAATATAACATAAAATCAAAATCTAATAAGATAAATCACTTTCACAATTTTTAAAATTTAGTCACAGATTTACAATAATTTAAAAAAAAACTCTTTTTTTTTACACAATAAACATACTTATAAGCAAAGTATTTCAAAATATAGATAATACTCTTTTATTATAAAAAAACTGGTCAAATGATTAAAAGTTCTAATTCATTCTAAATTTTAAAATATCCATTTGAATAATTTTGGCACAACAAAAGTCATTAAAATAATTTATGGCAGCTTCAAAAATGTCTTTCATAATTTGCAATTATATATTAATGCTAACTAACAAAAAACACGTAACCTTTAATTTAGATTACATATCAGGAAAGAAATAATATAACATAATTTACTTTAACTTATTACATTTATCAAATGAAAGAACATGATATAAAATCTCATACATAGAAAATCTGTAATAATAGGGAGAAAAACAAATACCGTAAAATCCACCGTATAATGCCCACCCACTTTTACGTGAAGAAATCTGAAATACATGAGTGCAATGCTCTTATGTTCTGAAGTCATTTATTTGAGGTATTATTCCAAGCTTTTGAAAAAATAGTATACTTTTAGAACTACAACCCATTTAGTTCATGAGAGAGAGAGAGAATGTCTTTTCTTTTAAATAAACAGTATTTTAATAAATATAGTCTAATTTTTTTCTATGCTCATCTCTTATTTTTAAAGCTGTCATTTTAATACCCAACGTATAGTGTGCACCCATAAATTTAAATCTTATTTTTTTGTGTTAAAAGTGCACATTATAAGCTGAATTTTATGGTACTTATGAAGTTAAACATAGCAACACACAGAAAACATACAAAATTCTGGTCCGTAATTGTGTTTGTACTGTGAGTGCATTTTATCACATAATATTGCCAATGTTTGTGTTGGTGACAACTCAGAAAAGAAGTCACCAAACCATTTACTGGCACCAAACTGATAAGTGCCAGTAAACAGTTCTAGGGACAGCAACTGAAAGGATTTTAAAGTATTTTATTGGATTTTAAAAATAATTACAAAGATTATTCTTTACAGGACAAATATTTCTAAAATGTAACTCAAGCTAAAACAACCTTAGATAGTGCTTTCAATAACCATGCACATGTTCAATTCATAAAAAATTTTTTGCCCACCATATTTAACCCATATGAACATGGTTTAGACATTATCAACTTTGTTGCAAGAAAGTACAGAAGAGTAAGACTCATGAAATGTACTTTCATTTTAATATGTTTTCCAAATTGAGCTTGATCCTATATTCAAACATTTTACAGAAAATTTATAACACTCACAATTTAAGAATACAACTAGGAGAAACAAACAAATGGTTCACTTCTTTAAGATACAGAAAAGAAAATCCTTTCATGCAAATACCAAAGGAGTAAATGGACTTCATTAAAGTCTAAAAATAATAAATCTGAAAAAGAATAACTATATTACTTGCATGCTTCAAAGCAATATTAGAACACTTTGTCAATATAGACTAAGCAAACTACATATAAATACTTAAGAAATTTGGGTTAAGAATTGATGAAAATTATAGCCTTTCCAATAAGTCTCAAACTATGAATATGTATAAATAGTCATCCAAAATTAGCAATATATCAAAACCAAAAGCATTTTAATACTATAATATACAAATTTTAGTACTTTTCAGTTAGAAGGGTGCATATCTTGCCCAGGAAATACTATGGGTGACAAATCATCCGTGTTGTTGGACGTTACTAATTTTACGTTAATGACGACTATGTGAAGAATGATAATAAATGGTTACAGTTAGCAATATTCTGTCTTAAGTCAATACTTAAATTATAGAATCCAAATATTAATAATATTAAATTTCAATTATATCATACCTTAAAAAATTATGATTTACTTCTCTTAACTTCCCCTCTTCAAATCAACTTTCTTTCCTTAGACCTTATAATTCAATGCTAATTTAATACCATTCATAAAGCATTTCTAAATAAATTCCTCACTAGACTTTTTCAAATGCATACTGTTCTTGCACATCAAACATTCAATATTATTCAAAATATAATCTTTAACCAAGTACAATTGAGTCAAATGCATTTTTTGCTGTCATTTCAAATAATTAAAATCCCTTATAAATTACACTTTTTGTTTTTTTAAAAATAATTAACAGAAAGAATTCATACATTTTGAATAAAAACAAACAAACAAAACAGAAATTTAATTTTTATTGTTGATGACTCATACACTCTCTCTCTCTCTTTCTTTGAATGTTTAATAGGTACAAAGAAAAATGTAGTTCATTTTTTAAAAAGGCATCGGCATTCAAAAAAGCATCCGCCACATCAAAATAACTATAAAAAAAATGCAATCCTTACAAAAGTTTTCTTAAATTCATCAGTGAAACCAAAAACAAAAAAGTTTACCACATTGAATTCATGATCAAATAATGTTGTTGTTTCTTATCCCAGATGGTGTAGCTCTGCTACACTATCTCCATAAAGCCAAAAATGTGATAAAATAATACAATCACTTAATTTTTTACCTCCGATGAAATTTACAGCATCTATTACGTGCTCTATGGAAATTACACTTTTAGTTTTTACAGATAGTCTCCTTTTCCATTTCTACATTTCAATCACTATTTAATAGTTTGACAAAAAAAGTTTATACAATTAAGAAATATATATATATATATGGACTATATAATATATGGAAATATATATGGACTACCTATAGAGGCATTTGATGAGTATAAGTACAATATTTTAAAAGACCTTATGAAATTTAGCTACCATCCTCAGTAGGAATTTACTTTTAAAAATATAAAACAGAAAATTTGTGAATTACAAAAGAATTTTATCATAGTTTACATAGATAAAGTACCTGGTAACTATGCTATGATTTGTAAATATTTTTATTATAATATGCTTAATGAACACTTTTTAAATAATGAATCTTTTAAAAAATTAGATTTGTCACATAATGAAATTAATAATCGTATTATTGCTATTTATAAAAAAATTAGGTTTTTGTGTTCCTAAAATTAAGTATCCATACATATTTTTAACACCAAAATGCCATAAGTCCTGTTAAATTTAGAACTGTGATAAATGGTTTTAAAACATATATCAGGCAAATTACTTCATAATATTATACAAAACTTTATTAATCAGCAATGTAATAAAGCTATAATTAAAAAATAGTAAAGATGTTATAGATTTTTTTAAAAATAAAAATATTTATTAAGTTCATAGTTATGACTTTGAAGATCTTTTCAATTCCATTAATATCAATGATACTATTAAAGTAATTTTGGAAAACCACAATATTTATAATCTTAATATTAATTTTAACAAATTTAAAATTCTCATAGATTTTGCCTTAAAAGAAAATTACATTAATTTTAATGGTTCATTATATAAACAAAATAAAGGCTTGCCACAAGGAGGTCCAACAAGCAATAGTTTGGCTAATTTATATTTACACTTTTATGAATATAATTATATTATTAATAATGACTATTACATTTTTAGATATATTGATGATTTAATTATTTTTGGTAAAAATGATAATTTAAATCCCAATATTAATTTTTATCTGGCTTACTAAAACTTAGTTAAAATTAATAATAATCCAATTAAAACTAATTACTTAGATGTAACATTTTATATTAAGGATTTGAAATTACATAGTAATATTTATGATAAAAGAGGTGCCTTTAATTTTAACATCCTTAAAGTGCCTTACTGGAATTGAAATTTATCAATATCTATATATAGAAATATTATTTTTAACTATATTTATCGTAATAATGTTTTAGTCAGTGGTAAAGCTAATATTTATTTAAATATTAATAACTTTATTAAACAATGTATTGAACAGCGTTATCCTGTTAACTTTCTTCACAATTATATTTTTAATAGTTCTCAATGATATACAATTTGTATTAATAACTTATTGACATTATGTTTTATTACTGATAATTTTAACTAATTATACAATTATTAAATAGATGGTGCCACATGTTTAATGAATTAATATATTATTTAAATATAATATTTCTAGGATTCATTTATTTTCCACTAATATTTATATCAACATATATTTATGATTTTTTTAAAAGTACATATAAATATATAACTTTATATTATTCTATCATAATTCTAACTTTATGCAGAACTGTTTTTCCTCTCTTGTATTTGGCGGGAAACATAACCAGTTGTTACACTCTCGAAGTAAGTCTTACTATCTACATCTTGCATCGAATTTAAATCTGTACTGTGAATACTAGTAGGCTATAATTTTATAATTATATTTTATTAGTTTAGTGATTTTATTTATAATATTTAAATTTCTCCTAATGTTATTCTTTCCTTTCCTCTTTGTACGTTGTATGACAAACTACAGGTGAAGATTGGCTAGCCCTAAAACTTGTTTAAACCTGCAATCCTGGTTCCTATGGGCAGGAGTTTGTTATTGTACTACTGTGCCTATTTCTTCCTATTTAGTATAGTTATCTTAGGTTCTATAGCTATCTGTGTATTTATATATTTTGGATTATATATATATATATATATATATATATACATTATAGGAATAACTTATATTGCAGCATATCTGCCCTCTGCTAAGACTTAATTTTTATACTATTTCATAGATCAAGATAAGAAAATTAAATTTCTGAAATTCTAGAAACAAATATACAATGAAAATTTTTAATCTTTGTTGATAAACCTAAAATTCTTATTCCTCTTTATATAAAAAACAAGTAATATAAAAAAATTTTTTAAGTCAATTCCTACTTAGATCAACAAAGAAAAATTTTATTTTAGCTTCTTTTTATTAAATAGTTACAATTAATATAAATATGTAGAAACATATGACAGAATTCCAACATTAAGTAGTAATTAATTATCATTAAAGTATTGCATTGTCATCCAAAACAATCATGCATATAAAATTTCAGTTTAACTGAATGCTTTAAAACATGCAAAAGAAACCTATTCAAGTTTTGACACAATCACCAAAAATGATGCCAACGTGGCTGTATTTGTAATTCTTTAAATAATTAGTTTTAATCAATTAATTTTGATTAATTATAATTAAATTATTGTATTGTCATCCAAAATAATAATGTATATAAAATTTCAGCTCAATTAGTGCTTTAAAAAGTGTTTTATTAACGATTGAAAATTCCACCAAGATAAATAAATAAATATAGAGAGTGTGAGCTAATAGTAGGAATTGAATTACGTGTCACAGTGTTTGCCCACGATGGACTCCAAAACTGCTTGACCGATTCTGATGTAATTTTGCATATTGTGTGTCATTTTGTCCAACTTAAAACATAGAATAGTTTTTATCTCAATTTTTGTCGTCATTATTTTTTTTATTGCCGGAAATGTGTAGAATCCAGGAAACGGGAAAGTTAAAAAAATCTCGGAATGCATGTGTGCCTGCGGAAGCAGATTTTGTACACCAAAGTGCATGAAAAATTGGTGGCTGGTGTGTTTCGGGACGTGGAATCCGAATTTTGAATTGAATCTGAATAACACCTGTAACTTTGCATTCCCATTCCAGCGACTGAACTTGCAGGTTCAGGGGAGCCAAAAGTAGCCCCCCGGTTGTGTCTAGGGGTGGAAAACGAGAATTTGAAATCAGGTTTCAGAAACTCTCATAAGTTTGCAGGATATTGCCAAAATTAGGTGGAATGGCTTCGTGTTTGAGTTCCACGTATGAATTTTCATTCCCTCTAGCGGCTGAATTTGCAAGCGCTAGGATACTGAAATTCAGTACTATGAATGTTTTGGAGTGAAGAATCTGAAATCGGATTTTAGGTGTTCTGGTAACTTTTTTTCAAATAATGCCGGACAACTGTAGTATGCATAGACAGCATAGTCAGTCTAACTTGCAGATGTAGGGATGCAAAAAGTGGGCCCCTGAGTATTTTGAGACGGCCAATCCGAATATTTAAACCTACTTGAGAAATTCCCTAGTGAAATAACGCCAGATGACCGCATTTTAAGCATTAACCAGGGCTTGCCTTAAAATTCTTGGCGTGTGAGAAGCGCTTTCCTGGGTGGGAAACAATATGAAATCGGAATTTAGAAACTCCTGTAACATTGCCGGATAATGCTGGACGATTGTTCTGTCCATCCCTTCAGGGCCGGAGCTTGCAGGAGTTCCTTGCAAGGATGAGGAACAGAATCTGGAATCAGATTTTAGAAACTCCCTTAATTTTTTCTGGATATTGCTGGAATGAGGTCATATCGCTTTGCACTCAAGTCCCGCGTCCATATTTTTATTCCCCTATAGCTACTAAACTTTCAGGCACAGCCTTACGAAAATATGACCAACAGAAAATTGCAATTGGCAATTGCGTCTTCAGGCATTGCTGGCACTTTGTTAAATGGTGGACAATGGTGGCCCATTCAGCATTCCAGCTGCCATTAGACATTCACGAGAAACCTGATGCAATTTGTATTAATAAAGAGCAGAATGGCTACAGTATTTCAAAGGAGTTCAATCATAATCTGCAATGGGTTTACTATGGCCCATAAACACTCCCACACTCGAAGCTTTACATAGAACTTTGTAAGATTTAAATGGCAACGAGAAAATATTTGGTTGCACTGTCCTATTACTATCTGTTGATTTCCGACAAACATTGCAAGTCATTCCTCGCTCTATTTTTGCTCGCAAGACTAATGACAGTTTAAAACAAGTTTTTATGGCAAAAAGTTGAAATACTTTGATTAACCATAAACACGTGAGTTCAATTGCAAGATGATCAATCAGCGCAAATATTTTCTAAGCAACTTCTAAATATTGGAAACAGTGAAGTAGAACTGCATCAAAATACACAATGTATCCAATTGCCATGCAATTTCTGTACTGTTGTTCAAACCAAAAAGGAACTGATTGAGAGTGTCTCTTTTCAGATATACTGTATAATTACCTAGGTAATGACTAGCTCTGTGTAATCCTGTTACATGGGTAAAAAAAAAATGTTGATGTTGACAAATTGAACTTCATGATGATACAAAAATTGCTGCCAGGTGATCCAATGCCTTTTTTTATCAATCAATACTATTGTTGATGAAAACGAAACTGTAATATTTGTTAATTTCCCAGATATATTAGAAATGTTACCTCTCAATGTTCAGTTGAAGGTTGGTTCACTGGTTATTCTACTGTGTAACTTAAATACCTCTAGATTATGTAACGGTACACATTTGGTCATTAAAAGAATAATCAGGAATCTTCTTGAAGCAACCATTTTGATTGTAAAGTTTAAAGGAGAAATCGTGCTGTTGCCATGTATTCCACTGATACCATCAGAATCTGCAATACCATTCAAAAGGCTTCAATTCCCAATTTGTTAGGCTTTCACGATGACCATAAATAAATCTCAAAGCCAAACAATGTCCATTTGGGGCTTGGACTTAGAAAATCTATATTTATCGCATGGGCACATATATGTTGCATGCTTACATGTGGGGAAAACACCGATTCTATTTGTGTAAGCAAAGGACAAGTTACCAAAAAATAATTTCCACTGATTAGCGATTAATTATATAAAAATTATTCATTGCTATAGTTTAGAAAGATAACAGTACTATTAAAAATTGCTAAAAATCAACACTTTAACCCCATTTATAAAATTAAATCTTCATATATGTTGTTACTAACAACTTCGTAAGTAATTCATGAGATGAGACTTCAACTAAGAGATGAATAAAATGCAAAATAAATTTGACTGCATTGAATAGCTGAGAATAATATTAAATTAACGTATTTAAACAAAGTCGCAGCAACATGTGGCTGGGCCAGCTAGTTTTATTATAAAATTCAATTACAAATAGCTTTCTTTTAAATAGGAGTGTATTTTTATCCTGATGGTGTAAATAAATTTTATAATTTTTGTAATAGAGAATTATAATATACACTTAGTCATGCTTGAACTTTTCTAAACTGCCTCATCTGATTCAATCAGTAGTATTTTGTAATATTCTTTGAACATCATACAGCTTAAAGAACATACTGCGCTTTTTATATTACAATTACGTTACTAAAATAACAAATATATATATACTATTATAACCATTAATTAATAAACTAATTTGCAATGTCACAAATATTTAATTTTTGAAATGACACACATGATTTTTTTGAGAAATCCAATTCAAAGGAATTAACTAATTATTTCCTGATAATACAAATAACAGAAAAGTTAAACGAAAGACTCTACAGGTATAAATTTTTAAATTAATAAATATCTGAAACAGAGTAGGATGTATCTCATAATGTAATACACTTTTTTCAATAAATCAAACAATTCATATTAGTATGTAACGCTGCATGCTTAAATACCAAATCAATGAAATTTTTTTAAATATTCACATGCTTGATTTACATTTTACAAATTAATTTTAGAGAAATACTCAAATAAAAATACACAATGCAAAGTAAGATAGTAGAAACATAATAATTATTAATCAAGCATTTAGTAATAATAAAAACAGGAAACATTAAGAAAAAAAAAGTAGCAAAGTAATTGTTAAGATTATCAAAATTTGAATATTTAATACAAAGTGAATTGGCGGGAAAACACGGAAATCGTTAAATATTTATACAAAAAAAAAATATTTACTTGAGGTGGATTATTAGATTCCGAAGACCACCGGGATGTTCCATCATTTGGATTATCAGTCAAAACATTTCTAAAACGAAACCAATATCCATATTAAAAGAATCTCCCAAACACAGTAAAATATAATCCATAGTATTGTGACTTTAATAGTTCATAACACGAAATAAATTATCAAACATGATAATAATTAAACAGATGAACACATAAAAATTATGAATATGCCGGATTAAAAATTACTAAAGGGTTAAATATGGTTAAAGACGACCTTTCCAGAATTTGAATCCAAATGGAAGATCTGACCTAAACATAACAGTTTATTCGATGAAAGTTAAATGTACACGCTTTTTCTTTAATTACTTAAGAAATTAAAGATTCTTACTCCGGCACAAATGTAGCAGAATGACTAGAACATTGATATATACTGTATTTTAAAACATTTAACTCGGCCATCCTTGTTTTGATTTTGACAGTTGCCATTCACGTTCTTGAATGAAATGAACTTTTCTTTTGTGATTTGCGGATATTTTTCATTTAAAACCAGATTGAAGCTGTCTCTTTATCTAACAGAGTGTTTACTCAAAAATAAAAAGAAATATGATAAGGAAATTAATAAAACGGAAAGAGAGTTGAATTGGTTTATTTTTCCTTTTTCTTTCAAAATAAGATAAAGGATTATCGAGAGCTAAATCGGTCTTTACCACAATACTGAACTTAAAAAGAGAAAGATTGTGACCAGATTAAAGGTCAATAATCTTTAAATAGCTTGGATAATCGCTAATGATGCTTTATCAACCTTGTAGGGACCTTGGTCACGCTTATTTCTTCCTTTAAGATTGAAACAGTTGTTGCGCAATTCAACGCACCTCGAATGAAATTTGTGTACGATCAAAACATGGCTGCTGGTTAAGATGGAATCAGCTGTTGATGCTATTTTAGCATCGTTGCTGATTGCTCTAAACAATTTTTTTGTACGTTATTTAACTAGCAGAATGAAACTTCGAGATTTTTGCTGCTTGCGTCAATTTAGAAACTTTCCTTGTCCACTATTGCCATGATGTTTCATATAGCGTATACTGAAATCATTATCTTCATATTTGTAGTGATTTATAATTTAGATAATTTGAAGAAATGTGAGTGCCAACTTGTTATTAACGTGAAAAATCAAGGAGGTGATATCGTTCAAGAGTCGATTACTTCGAATATAACAGACGATACTATCACGTTGGAATTTCAGCGTCCGGAAGGAACCTTAATCACTCAATTTGTAGATTTCAGATCGGTAATTATGCACTACAGTATCCGAAAATAATTTAAAATGACCTTTTGTAATATTATTGCTATATTTAGTTTAGTTGTTCTGTTACTCATTATAAAAGTTTAATAACATGGGTCGAGATGTTACGTATCTGTTGAAGCTTTATATTTTATTTCTTCGCTAATTTTAACTTTGCTGAAAAGTTAATTAATATTTTGTTGTAATTAATTTATATTCTCATTATATTATTACATTTGATTTATGTTTACTTTGTATTAAATTGAAATTTAATCTTCACAGTTTCTCAGAATGTGTCATCCAAACAAATCGTTTTCAAGCATATTTTACAGTTAATTCTTGTCATTGCTGTAAAAATCCTTTCTATTCAACACAGTTAAAATAGTTTTTGTCTTTTGATTCCCTAAACTGTGCAAATGATAGTTGATTGATTAAGGAATAATTTACTTAGAAGTTATTTGCATTATATAGTTGACTTAAAATAGTAATAACATATTTACATAGAGTATTCAAGTTATATTTTGAAACTAATGCATTATCTTGTCGTCAAAATACTTTGCATTAGTTGATCTTGTTTAAATTAAGAATAATAGGGGTTAGCAAAATGATTGACGTAAATATAATGGTTTGATATTAGTTTATAATATCAGAATCATGTTTTCAGAAATGAAACATGAAAATAGAACTTTCATGTGTAGATCATTTTTAAAAAGCAAAGAATTTTTGTTAGAATTTAATTTTTCAAGAAAAAATTATTTTAAGAATACTGAAAAAAGGTGCAATTCTGATTATTTTTGTTGCTGTTTTTGTGCATCCAATGTCAGATAAAATAAAAAAATTCAGAATATATAGAATGAGTAAAAAGTATTTGTAGGGAAGTCAAAATTATTAATAAATTGGCATGATTTCTAATCTACTTCGCACTTTTGGTAACTTATGATAATATGTCCTAACGTGATTCTTAAAAAAAAAAGTTTATAATAAATATTTGTTTTTAGAAAGCATACCAATCTTTTAACCCTTCAGGTGGTTTGCTTCCTCCTGAAAAATCATTCCGAAAGTGTTTACTTTTATTTTGCCATCTCCTTCAAAAATGCAACAGACTTCATTCCTTTCCCCCTTTTAAAACTTGGGAGGTCGAACAGGGACGATGTTATGACTTAGTTCGGCCTCTCTGTCGAGTGAGAACCAGGAGATCACTCGTTTACAGCTAGTTGTTAAGTTGCCTTGGGCAATT
This sequence comes from Trichonephila clavipes, assembly GCA_019973935.1. Classification (NCBI taxonomy): domain Eukaryota; kingdom Metazoa; phylum Arthropoda; class Arachnida; order Araneae; family Nephilidae; genus Trichonephila; species Trichonephila clavipes. Next base: position 384,140 of record BMAU01010583.1, on the reverse strand, counting down.
TTGTATGAAAGTTGTAGTGCTACTAGGTTGTTTTCCCAATATGTTCAGTCGCAGTAAAATTAAAACAAAATGAAGGGTAAAAAAATGAAATAAATGGTGTGTTAGAAGTTGAAAAATATTTTCTTCAAACAAAATTTATTTTTCTGTCATTTTTAAAAATTAAAAAAAAATACAGTGATATACATACGATGATTGTATTTATGAAATAAAACCGATCTATCTGTATTCAATTATATTTTTAATTTAAAATAACATAAAAAAGGTTTTCGATACTTTTAATTTATTTAAATTTAAATCATATAAATGATATTTTTATGTTAAATGAATATTTTTTGGCAAAAATCTAAATTTTCATTCCTAGTGCTCTCCTTTTCGAACTTCTTGTATTAAATAAAAATATCTTCTCTACATCAGCATTTGTGATGGACATAACACACATTCAGTCAATAATTTTTAATTTTAATGAGGGGATATACTTTTTCTTCAAATGCCTGTGACAGTACTTCTAATCATTTTCTACTCAAGTTTAATTTTTTATCTTTCTGTTTCTTTTATTACAAGGAAAATTGTCACACATCGATAACTAAATTTTCACACAATTCAGTCATTACAAATTCTATTGTGAGTAAAAGTTCTCCCCAATTAATTTTGTCTTTCAAAACAGTACACTTAAAACAATTTTGTTCAGTGAAGTTAACCGACAATTCCCCAATGTATCCATACCAAATTTTAAAAGCAATTTTAACATTTGGAAATGTATCCTGTATTAAATTTTTTGTGTATAGACAAATATTGCCTGCTGTGGGGAAGACATAGTATGAGATGTGGTGTATGGTTTTGAGAAAGAATGTTTTCGTACGTGTAGACTATTTTTGAAAATTTAAATATCACTAAAGCTGATCATATAACTGCAAATGAGCCTTATTTTAGTGTGTGCTGGTATCAAAATAAAGCACTTCACTGTTAAACAGCCTATGAGTTTATATTCAATATCAAACTATTCGCAAAATGGCTTACAACTTCTATTCAAATTGTAAAGAAACTGAAATATATAACTATATCTTACTGTAGTCAAAAATATTCATAATATGTAAACATCCTATTCCTTCACTCATTTCAATAATTTTAAAAACTGTAGCTGAAAGCAATTTTTTATATTTATAAACGAGGCATAAAAACTCACACAGTTATAAAAATGTCTTTACCATTTTTAAATATACTGCTATAAAACATACATGAATTGTAAGATCAGTTCTAAAACCTTAAAGCTTTTAGAGGAGCAAAAAACATGTAATTTTGAATAGATCAAAATTTTAATATAATGTACAAATATACATGTTATTAAGCAAATACATTTGAAAAATCAAAGTTCCTTCTGAAATAAACATAATTGAAAGAAAAATGTTTAATTTGCAAATGATTGGAAATAAATGTTTATCTAAGGGGTATCTCCAAAGTGAGGCAATCCTCAAACTTAAAACTTAAACTCAGTGGCACAACAGCCCATGAGGGCCAGGAACTACTTTGCTCATCCCAATATACGTGACCATTGGACGCTGAGGTGTATGAGCAGATGTCCCGATTTGGTGGTCTGTCTGAAGTGAGACCTTCAGTGTTTAAGACCTCAAGCAAGCTTGGTACGCATTTATCGACCCACTGCAGCTTGGATGAAAGGCAGAGTCGACCTTGCTCAGCCCGTTAATAGAACTCGAACCTGAGGTGTGGAAGCACGATACACTACCACTCCACCCTATTCGATGAAAAATAAAACTTAATGTTGGAATCTTATACAATTCTCTAATGAATGAGTCCAAACTTTTTTTTCCCATGTAAACTGTTTGGACGGAAATGGTTAAATAGGAACATATTTCACAAGTTGCATAAGTTAAAATTAACCGTTATAGTTTATATAAATTTTTAAGAGTACAAAAGGTGTATTTTGGCTGCACGAATTAATTTTAAAAGGAGTATGGTTACGAAAAAGTAGTACAAATCTATCTAAAGTAGGGTTGGTTACTTTAGATATTGTCAAGCACGCAACAATGGAAGCCAATTCCACAATTCATTGTTATAAAAATGTATGGAAAATTACAAGACTTATTTTTGCATTTGTAATTTTTATATTTCTTTCCTGAAAACTTTAAAAGCTAGAGCGGCAACCATCAAAAACGCGGGTCCCTTTCTGTTTTCCCAGCTCGCCCCTGCCTAAGTTGGTTTTGCCATAGTAAGTGAAAATACCGTATTTTGTTTGTCAAGATCATTATATTGCAGACTGCATTTTTCGTGTATTTTAGTTGGTCGTTTTGTATTTTCTACATCAATATCTTAATTTCTGAATTTAAAATTACATATAATTCTTGACATTCGCATCAATGACCTTTATAATTTTTATTAGTATATGAATGTGTCGTCAAACGATTACAGGACTATTATTAACATATTATTTTAACCATTTAATTAATATTAAGTATAACATAACACACAAATTTTCTGAACTTTAAAATAAATATTTCAAAAACTACTTTAGATATACTCATAATTTTTCATTCCTACGTTTTAGCTTCTCAGCTTTGCTTCTATGTAAAAATTTATTCTAACCTATTCATCAATTTTTTTAGCATATTTTTTGCTCTTAACATGTAATTTTCAACCGAATTGTATGAAACTTTCAAAATATATTAAAAAAATACTAAAGGTGCTAATAATAAAATTTGAAATTTATATTATACTCAAAGAATTGCTAGTACTTATGGTAAATAATTTTTTAAATGCGCAATACATTTTTTTTTTAAATTTCAAATGAAATTTTTAACATAAAATTTCTAGCTTTATACGGTCGAGATTTCAAAAAATATCTAGATTTTAATTACTTATTCAGTTAGCCTTTAAAAAATGATAAATGTTGAGGTATTTCATATAAATAGATATTTTTGAATAATAATTTGAATGTTTTTTAATAGCTCGAATTTAAAATTGATCTTTATGTTTATTTATATGCATAAATGTCTACTGTAAATGTTTCCATATATTTTTGATTACCATTTATTTAAGCATTTAAGTTATAAAAAAAGTGTAGGAAAATCTTCATTCATGTTCTCTTTGAACCGAAGTTAAAAGCAGTTAAAATTCAAATATAATTCGGGGTATTTTAACAATATATAACTAGGTACTGTATGTAAACTTCCCTGGACACCTGGCTTTGAAATCTTAAAAAAAAAAAAAAATATAGATCCAATTTTTTTCCCCTCGTTATTATTTTTATCAAAGTGTGAGAAAATGTTTCAGATTTGAAGTTTAAATTTATTCATTTTTAGTAGTTGGAAAGTTTAAAAGGTTTCAATTTTTTTTAAAAGTGTGTTTGGTGTTTTATTAATTTTTTTGAACCTTATAATGAAATAATCATGTTTCAAAAACTGAAAGCATTTAGCAAGATAAGAAAAATAAAGCGAAAGAATATACTTAAAAAGGTAATTTGTCTAATTATATAAAATAGCAGATTGCTCTGACACTCCCCAACTTGTTACAGTTTCAAATTAATATGAAACCAAAAGGGAATTATAACATATTTTACTTATGCGTTGGGACTTTTCAAAACTTTTAAAATCTCAAATCAAGCTAACAAACACCTACTGGGGTCTAAAGAAATTCTTCCCCGATTTTTTTTACGATTGCTCCAGAATTAAAACACGGAGTTCCCTGTGAGCCATAAAACTTCCTATCTGTGTCCTGCTGTGTGGCTTCTACCGTTCCTAATTATCTTTCAAGATCTTAAACCTTTAAAAGGGGGAAAGAATTTCAGAAAATTTCGTCTCAACTGCTTTTGAGAATGTTACTTGAAGGCAAAAATATACGTGCGGTGCATTTTCGAAGCATCTTTACAATGACCAGATTTTACATGCAGAACGCTTGGAGGGTTAATTAAAATTTTTAAGATAAATTAAGTGTTGAGCAAAATCTTTTTACACAATGATCATATTTATTCAGATGTCTTCTACAAATCATTTGTAGAAAATATTCACAAAATTGTAGCATTTTTGTCATAGTCCCCAAAACATCGTAACAATTATTTACTCCTTTCAGTTGATCATCTTAAATTTATACATGAGTTGGTGGTTCAGTTGTGAAATGATGGATTATCTATGAAAAAATTGATAAAATAATAATTAAAAACCACAATCTATAGTGCAGTATATTTTTAAAGGATACCAGGATAACTTCAAACTTTTGAGGATAAAGATTGAGCCAGAAACCCTCCTGAGTTAAAAGGCTTGTATAAAAGAAATATTCATAAGGTTCTGCAAATAAGTGCACCTCACTTAACAGATAATGATTGCTTATAACTTTAAAGTCACCTCAGATGGAGAAAAATGCTACTAAGAGACCAGGTTACGACAGGTGTGAGGCTTGTAGGAAGGAATCTTATGCCTTTGCAGCAGGGAAAAGCACCTCATATTTACGAAGGAGCATATATGTGAACTGACATCATTTTAGGAATTGGTCCTTTTTAGCAGTGAATCAAAATTTTATATTAATGAGTCTAATAGTTGAGCTATGGGGAAGAGAAAACTGAATCACAGTCGATGTCAACTAAAATTTATGTGGAAATGCTAAATACATTGTTGGAGGTGTGAAAGAATAAGGGAAAAGGAATGCTGTTCGGGTCAGCAGTTTGTTTTGTTGAGGGAAACATAGATAGATGTCTGTATTATGATATTCTAAAGTAAAATGTTTTGGAAAGTGCAGAAATTTTAGCCCTTGGAGTTGCACTTACTTTTCAGCAAGACAGTGATCCGAAACGCGTTTGTCAAGATAATATATCTGTCATATTGAAAATCATTCTTATAGCTCTTCTCAGTAATTCAATTAAAACCCTAGTGGAACATTTTATGGGAAGAAATTGGTACATGAACTAAAAAAAAAAAATTACATTAAGAATAAAGTGTTGAACTCAAAGTGCCATTCAAGACTTTTGAAGGAAAATTTCAACACAAATAGCTAAGAACTCGGGGAATTTATGCTACAATGTTTGAGAAAAGTCAAATTTTTAAATATATTTAATGGCTTATGGACCATTTTCCCCTTAACTTACGGTTAAAAGTTCCATGAATTGCTTCCTAGTGCAACCGTATTTCATGTAGGTCCACTTATTTGATACATTGGGAGGCTAGTTAAGCAAATTCTTTTTCTGAAATAAGTACCATAAAATCCGTTGTATAATGCATACTTTTAGCATAAAAAATAAGATTAAAATTTACGGGCGCGTGTTATACGCCAGGTATAAAAATGATAGCCTTAAAAAAAAAGAGGAGCATTACAAAAAAATTCGTCATCTACATATACAATCATAATCATTTATTTCAAAGAAAGGACATATCTTATGAAGTTACAATGTTGTGTGTAGCTCTAGAAGTACACTATTTTATCTAAATCCTGAGTTAATACCTCGAATAAATGAGTTCAAAACATAAGAGAGTACATAAGCACATGTACATTTCAGGCCCCTGTGTAAAAATGGGGTGTACTTTGTATGGCAAATATACCTAAAAATTAAAAAAATGCAGCTTGAAAGTATAGGTGCACATTATATGCCAGATTTTTATGATAAATCCCTTGTAAACACAGGCAAAGTCATTTTATTGCATTCTAAGACCTTCAGAATAGTTTTACTGCTATCAGTGCAAAGAAAAGGACTGTGTTTCGGAAAGACAATTTTTTACACCAGAGGTAGTTAATGCACCAGCTGAGTGAGACAATATATATGCCAGTGTCAGTTAAGGGGTTAAATATATAGAGATTTATTTGAAAATACCTTGCAGATTTTTTTTTTGTACAAATTAGTTTCATTTTTTTTGAAGTTTTTTTATTTAATGTTATTGATTTTTAATCGTTGATATTCATAAATAATATAAGATGTTGTGTTGCATTAATTTGTTAATTTTCATTTTCTTTCCAACAGACTTGTGTGAAAAAGTAAACTGTTATTTGCAGTTCTAGCTGCATACAAAGACTTTTTGTACCCATTGTATTGATTGCATGGCATGATTGAGTTTAAGTGGTGCTCAAGGATCTTGTTCTTCATGACACTTTTCTTCAAGACAATCTCATAAGAAATGAAATCACTGTTGGTTTTTGAACCTACATATTTGTTATTATATTCTGGATTATAATTAGTTTGCTTTCTTCAAACGAACTATTCTTTCTTGTACACTTTTTGATATACTTATCCATTCTTTTGTGATATTCCCAAATAAATTCATCTATTGAGTCCTCAGTAGAACTTGTCATTTTCACAAATTGAAAATTCTATGTTACTTGAAATTAAAACCTTTAATTACCTTATCATTGTACCACTGGGATTTTCTGTACCTTAAAAGTTATTTAAAAAATAATTTAAAGTATACTTTCTGTCATACTGTTTAATATAAGTAACTGAAGTCAAACTCCTAAAAAAGAAAATCAGTTATACAAATTTGCAATAAAGTATTTCAGTAAGACCAATGAAATGTGTGTTCTAAAAAATTTGTTTTTTTAAAAGCATCTGCTGATTTTAAATACCAAGTAATGATTAGGAACACAGAATATGTGACCTTACAGAAATAATTCTGAATTTCATTGAACCAGGATTACCAAAATAAACCAAAACAAAATAATAATACCATAGTGCAATAAAATGAAATTGTTATTGCACTATGACATTTAATTATGAAATCCAAGGAGCACCCTGTTTTTCGACCCTCCACCACTCAGTTTATTCGATTTTTACAAGGGCATGCCCTGTAATCAAATTGGTGTTTTAAAAAGGAATCTGTGAAACATGTCTTTCTATATTTTCAATGATAATATGGTTTTAGAAACTTTATACAGAAAAATATTTTTGAGTACAGTAACAATATTGAAACAAAATATGATTTATGTTCTGTAGTCCATTAACTAAATTATAATTTAAAAACTTGTTCACGAAGTTAGATTGTAAAGAAAATCAAGAGAAGTGCTACAATTTTTTAATAATAAAAGAGGGTGTGGTGTTGTATGTGAATGTCTCCAGTAATGGGTAATATTTTTATAAAATATTATTATTTATGTTATAATCATGTTTGAACACTAAGAAGTCCTTTTGGTTTTCGTGTTATGTTTATGATGGCAGCTATTTCCTTTCAACGGGTTCAGGAAAGAAATCAAGCAAACAAATAATTGCTGTGCTATAGTATAACTGTATTAATTATAAGTCTGTGATACGAAAAGTATGACACAGTGGGCATACAGGATACATCCAGATTTCTTGGTAAAGGTTAAATCAATATAAGTATTGCCTAACATTGTTGGAGTAGTTTTGCTGTAAGACAAATTGAACTTGCTGAGCATGAAGCAAGGTAATTAGCGGTCTTGTGAGACATTAACATTAAAATCTGCGTAAGGTCAAGAACATAATTGGGTATAATTTTAAGGATGTTTTTGGAATATTTTAATAGTGATCCTAACACAAAGAGTTTTAATTTCTGAATTGTAGCCAAGCTTTTATCACTGACTTTTTGACCACGCTGCTCAGATATGTAGATTTATATAACCATGTTCTTCTTTATGTTAACATTGAACGCCTGATCATCATCCATTTGATGCGGTAGCTGCTGCACCATTGTGTTTACATCCACGAGTACATTAATGACTTGTCCGATAATGACATAGCTGCCGTTGTAATGTAGCCAACATATCTGCATGAATGGCAGTCGCGGTGATACTAGACGTGCACTAATTGGATCTAATGCAGGCAACCTGTGTTGCTTTGGTGGATGCAAAAATCCATTCAAACGTGACAACGTGGGCACTTAGTCCAATTCCATTGAGTTTTTACATGTAGCGCACAGTTTAAAGCCATCCACTAGCTCTTCAGAGAAAGTATTATTAAGCAGTGGTAAAGGTTTTTCTTTTATTTGCTTCAATGAGCACAGAAACCATAGATGATCACACACATCACACACACTTATGTCCAAATGGATTGTTTACAAATGTCGTAGTGAAACAAGCACCAGCTACTGCCCATGATGTCTTCATAAACGATAATCATACACAATCGATGCCTACACAGTCCAGTGTTAATGTAGAAGGGATTTCATTACCCACTTGGATAATTTCAACTGCCCCAGCTGCAGATGTACTGGCACGATCGCTGATCCGCTCAGCCACATTCATACTTTTACGTTTCCAGGACTGCTTGGCTCGGTCATATGGTGTTTTATTGGTACCAATCAATTGCTTTTGTGAAGCCCTTTCCAACCATATATGATCTGTGTATTTGGATTTGGCTATTTGACGCGTATAGGCCGATATTATATATTTGATAATCCTTTTTTTTTTAATTTAACACTTTATTATATTCACTATCACTATTTTACCCTAAGGTTTTATATACAATCAATAGATTTTGATGAGAGCCGAGGATTGAAACTAAAACGAACATCGTAGTTTCTTGGAATCAAAAGTTATACTAAATGGAAAATCTTGATAAAGAGCAAAATGCTCAAAACCGCTTCCCTCACCACCGTGCGTGATTCATCACAGTCCTTACTTAGCGTGATCAATACTTTGTTTCTTTATCTAGCTAGTGGCATAATTGAATTTTGGATGGAGATAATGGATATGTAGCTGCAACACTAAACTGTATTCCCCAATTTTGTTATTTATTTTTTTGAATTGCCACCCACTATGAAAGCAATTTTAAAGAGTTATATTCACATCAAAAAGATGGGACAAAAATACAGAAAGGTTGGATCATTAATTGTAATTCTATGCTAAATATGTAAGCTTGTTTATATTATGTCATGAATAGCTATGTAAAAATATTAGTGCTAATTGACAAGATGGTCAGCCAATACAGGATATCTTGTCAACCATTATGCTTCATGCTTAATGGTTACAGATTGGTGTTTGATATTTCTATCAAAAGGGATAATCTCTTAAAGGATAGGTATAGTCCAAAAATCTACTGAGGAGTTATTTTCTCTTTTAACTGCTTTCTGAACATGATGTAACTTATGAATATCAATTATTTTCACTTAACCAATTGTTTTCAGAGTGGGGAATAGAATATCCTCCTTGTTTAGTGAGAAATCCTTTTCTCCTTTTGTGATTATAATAAATGTTAGTGGCCTGTGGAGAAGTAAATGGTTTAAATTATGTAGAAACTGGTTCTAATCTTTTAGTTAGAGCCATGAAAAAGTAATTTTGGTACTTACATATTAATGTCACCACAGCCAAATTTGTACCACATAAATCGGGCCATTTTTCACCAGAATCTCACTGATTGTTTTTTCCCAAGTAAAACATATGAATAATTTTTTTTTGTTCTCATTTGCTGTTATGCTATGGCATGATTTGCTGGTGCCAGTTTAACTGCTGTGATTAAAAGAAAACTATAATTTTTTTAATCATTATATTGTAATGCCTCGACTTATGCAAACCTGGAGCTATGCAATTTTCAATTCTCATTGATTTATCTTTGGTTTGAGAAAAAAAAAGTGGTGAAATTGGTAATTTGTGATTGAAGAAATTGATCTAGTTAGAGGTAAATAAATTTAAAAATGGATAGTGACGATGTTCAAGAACTGCTGGATTCCTACAATCAGGTGCGGACAATTGATGATCTCATAGAAATGCAAGAGCAAAACATTGAAGAACTTCAGTCTTTAGACTCTGTTCAATCAGATCAAATGATGATTGGGAATGTGACACTAAGCCTCAGTTAAATTAAAAAAGTGTTACAAATTTTAGAAAATATAGATTTAAATGATGAGAATATTTTTTCAACAAAATCAGGAATAAAAAATTATTCGCATGGTACGAGGAAATTTTGTGGGAGGAAAAAAAATCTTTGAGATGTCAGAGACTACTTTGGAAGATTTTATGAAACCTTCTACATCAAAACAACTGCAGTTTGCTATTTTGTATTTGCGAATAAGTTTTTAATATTAACTTTTTTTCTAAATTATTTTCTTTTGTCTTCGGCTTCCGAATAAAAATAATTTATATGCAAAATCATACTCCGGCTTACACAAATTCGACTCACGCGGCTGTCCCTCAGTCTCACGTATTGCGTAAGTTTGGGATAATTACTGTATTAAAAATTGCAAAATCCATGTTTCAAAAATATTGGTAAATAAAAGGATTATTGATCTTTTGGGGTTATTGAATAAGAATCATTGAATTTTTACTTTGTGTGTGTGTGTGTAAAAATTCAAAATTTTTAAATTATGGCCCTCAAGAAATTGCAAGGAAGGAAATGTCATCTATTTTAGAAAGCATTTTGAAAGACTTCTTAAATTGAAATTTGCTAGATAATGATCTCACAGAAATTTAAGAAATATGTTTCCTTAAAAATGGAGAATCTGGTTTGTTTGGACTTTTCTAAATTACAAACTTTCCCATTGAGCAACATATGTTGCTACTGTATAACTTTTTGGTTTGGTAAATTTTTTTTAGACAATTAGTGTCCAATCCTGATTAATCCTTTTCTGTGAAAAGAAATTTTGTTTTTCCCCCTTGACAACATAAAATATTGCTAAAAAATGTGCTGATTTTTTTATATATTTTACTGTTCCTACATCTGTTACTTTAGAAAAATGAAAAAAAAAAACCCTTTTTATTTTGTTAGACCACATTACATTACTTGAAATTAACTTATGTGTTATTTTGGTTTTGAATTTAAACATAATTTACATTATTATTATGTATATATATGTTATGCTTGCTGTATATTTATATCATTCAACGTCATCCCCCCTTTCCTCCAACATCTTAGTAGCCGCGGTAGCCGAGTGGTATAGGTATCGGATCGTGGCTTGCCTTGTCACGAGTTCGAGCCCAGTACCACTAAAGACCTGCCGTGTAGGGCAGCAATGCATGTTAAATCTGTCGAGAGCTGAAATGTCCTCCTGTTGGTGTGGTGTGGTAGTTAGGAGAGGGGGTGCCAGCTCAGGTGTCATCCACGTCACTTGACCATGGTTCGAAATTACGTGGTCCGTCGCCAAAAGCCCTTGTGTATCTGAACAGTGTGACATTAATATTCAAGCAATCAACCACCAAGATCTTTAGCAGTTTCTCATCTAACGACATTTAAAATAATTTGTTGTACATGTAAAACAGGATGAAAGAAATCTTGTGACAAAATTTCATAAATAATGGCATTGTGTGTGAGACATTATTCTGAAAAGAAAGATTTCTGTAATCATTTTCTACAGTACTTTCTGATTATCTGTAGAAGGACAGATAATCACAAAAAGTAGTGAAGGAAATGAGTCAATACTTAAATACTTTGGCATATTTTTGATGAACTTTTTTATACATAATAAGACCTATCAAAAAAAAAAAATTCAGGCTTGCATGTACTCTATGTATGCATTAGTCAATTTATGTAACTTTATATTCAGCTATCATTTTGCTGATATCAATGTTTCCTTCCCCACTTTTTAAAAACCACAATGAACTGTCACTAGGTTGTGCATTTCACCATTTGATAAGAAAGTCTTTAATTTTTTTTTGAGATGATATTTTACCTTGCAATAAAGAATGCAAAAGCCTTTGCACTCAATTTTAAGACTAACCAACTTTGGTGGAAACTTGTCAAATATCAAACTAAGTTTTAGAATAGTAGTTGGTAATAGCTTGTAGATGTGTTTTAATCTTTTGTAATAGAATTTCAAACTATTTATCATCAGACAAAAAGATACAAATGTTTTTATTTCTTCACAAATTGCCATTTTTCTAATCTTTTAGGAGGTTCAAATCTTTCGTGTCTTAGTTTTGGGTGAAGAAGAGAGGGGTCAAAGTCAGTATCAAGTGCTGTGCTTTGTCACTCAACTCACCAAGAATGATTTCATATCTGCTGATGCCATGTCCAAACTTAGGCAGGTAAGCATATTTCCTATCCACTTCATTGCTTTTTTATTTTCACTGTTTGGTACCCAAATATAACCAGTGTCTTTTTATGCAATCTATTTTTCATGAGTTTGTTGCTAATGCCTTCTACAGTTTTAACTTTTTCTGTTGGCTGCAAATATTCTCTGTTCATAATCAGTTTATGCCATACATTAAGGGGACACAATACGATTCAACTGATAAAAATGGGTCAAAAATCAAATCAGAATTTTTAACCTAAATTAATTTTTTATATCCTTTATAGTCTCACAAAATTGGAAAGTTCTAAGTTAAAAAAAAACTCAGAGTTATGATAACTTTTGCATTCCTTTTTATTCACATCCCAAAGGCAAATAAAAACTTTAAACTGATTAATCTCTGAAAGAAAAAAATAATTAGTTTATTTTCATTTCGAATGCTAAGGCTTTTTTTCAATTGTGCTAAGTGCTTCGATATTTTTTCTAACTAATTGCTATTAATACTTGTAACAAAAGTTGGTATGCATTTTTAAATCTAAGCAGTACATGTTTTATAAAAATAGTTAAATTTAGAATTTATATATTGTGTTTGAGGAATTTTTAATAAGCATTCATAAAAAAATATTTTACAAATATCAGTCATGTTATCTGAAAAACTTGTTAAACATACTTGTAAATGAAATTTCACATGAGCACTTCAATTATTGTGGGAGGAATAGCATTTTCAAATCATTTTTATTTCTGTTGATTTATCAGAAAAATAGAAAATATTAGTATTTCTCAAAGGGGAAAAAAAGAATAAAAGCGTACTGGTTCAGATTCATCTGTTATAAAATTATTCCTATTCAAAATTATATATTCAGTGTGTTAAACTCTTTCCAAAAAATTACCTTGTAGTTTTTTATATGGAATTTTACTAATTCATTTAATGTTTGTCTTGTAGCGCAACCCAGGTGCGGTGCGTCAGCCTGAAGAGGACCGAGGTCGTGAACTCCTTGAAATGGATTTGAGTGTAGAGCTGGACAAGTCTTCCGTCATCTCTCCCCATCTTCCCACCCTCTGTGAAGAGGCCACCCATTCTGCCTACGCAAGGGAGGTAGACTTACGATCATGGGCCAGCCCCAAAGGTTAATTTAAAAAATGAAATATTGTTTCATTATTTCTCTTAAATATACTTCTAGCATGTGGCTATAGTATTTTTGAAAACTGATCACTCTCAATGTCTAGTGTTTTTTTTGTAATGTAACTCTTGTAAAAGAATTCATTAATATACTTGTTTTTAGATTTTATTTGATCACCATTGAAAGTGTTAATATTTAGTACAATTATTAGATGAAAGTTTGAAATACAGTGTTGTTATACCAAGTTGGCTTTCCAAGAAATACGCCTTTTTAACTTTACAAATTTATTTTAAAATACTTTTAAAGAACTATGACTATAAAACTCTTGATTATCATATTTATATAAACATTAAACTTAAATGTGAATTTTGTAACTTTACATTTTGCACAATAATAACTTGAAGTTAACTATAAAATCTTCTACATACCCTTTTCCCATGTTTTTTTCCTGTGTTCTTTCCTCTCTTTATTTCTCTTTTTTTACCCACTGGAGTTAAGTAGAAGCAGGCTTCATGACAGCAGTGGTTTTAGTTTTGATCAAAGTTTAATGATCATTATCTTATCTTATATTATATTAACAGACTAGTAGAATTACATAATTGTTATGTTATTGAAGTTATTTCTCTCCAAATTTTGCATAACAAAGATAATAATTAATCAAAATTTTATATTTAAAAAAATCATCAAAACATTTTAGTTCCAAATAATTATTGCTTGCTTTACATGCTGAATATCGGTGTTCGCTAAATTGAGCTAGCCCAACTATGGAAGTAGTTTAAGCTACTTTAAAATTTTAACTCTTATTAATTAAGTATTGGAATTTATTTAATTTAAAATATACTGATTTAAAGATTATTACACTTATAGACTGACATAGTTATGACTGTGGTAATATATAGAAATATTTTTTTTTATTTGGCTACAATTTTTTTAAATGAATATTAGAGAAATGGTTGTTTTAAAAATTTTCTACTAAATATCCAACTACAATATTTTGTATTAACCTTTCCCTCAATCAGTAATTAAAATGAAGATAAAAATGTTACTTGAAAATACATAAGCATTTTGTACCGCATTAGCTTTTGTAGCATTTTGATTTTTATTAGTATTTATGGGAAGTTGTTAATGTTTGTGTCATATTCTTTTTTATACATGTTTTTGTGTCTCTGTATCTGATAAAGTCAGTTGTTTTTCCTCCCATTTCTAGTAGCTCCAAATAAACTAAAATTAAAAAAAAAATGGAAGGAAATTTTTGCTTTGCACTTTTTTAAATGATATTTTATCATTAAATTTGTAATTGATTCCTTTTCATTGTTTGCATTTTGTTTGGAATTAAACTATTATAATACTTGAATGTAATGTGTTTAATATTCTTTTCTTTGAAATAATTCCTGTTTTCTCCTTTCTTTTCAATTCTAAATTTGTTTAAATTGTCTTCTTTTTTTTGTTAATGCTACATGGATGTTGTTATATTATATTTTATTTGTCTGATTCGATTGGTTTGTTTAATTTAATCAATATTATTTATTACATTTATCTAACCATCAAGTGTTTAAATGTCTTTTCTCAATGTAATAAATTGTTATAAATTATAATTTTCCTTAATATAAAAACTTCAGTAACTACATTACAAAAACAATTGACATTTTATTGGAATCAGAATCATTCTAAAAAACAATATTCTTTTAAGACAAAAGGAATTTGAATTTATCTTAAAAATGATGCACATACCTTATTATTTGAGTATCTCATTATTCAATTAACATTTGTTGTACCTCATCAAGTAAATTATGTTGATAAATTTCATTCATCTGTTGATATTTCTTATGCTCATATACAGTTAAATTTTAAAGGGTTAGTTTGTGACTTTAATACTGTTTTAAACCCTCCTTTAACATTTGATAGATTTTCAGTTTCTGATAGTTTTTCGCTTACATTTCAAATAGGACATATTTTTGCAATTTTGATAATGCTTGTGTTTTCTAAAATGAAGCATGCCTTTAATTTTCACCATGCCTTTTCTAAATTAAGAAGCCTTCATTGATCGACATTGAATAAAACCATGCAAGTTCTAAAAGTGGAATACACTGGCAAGAATATGGAGCACATATTCAAAAAAAAAAAATACTACGTGAGAAATATTTAGTAATTACAAAATAATAATCAGTAAAAAAAAAACAAATTAATTTTTATAATTTAATTAAAATTTTTTAAATTTTATTATAGCTAATTTTATATTATATTATTATTTTAATACTGTGTGTAATAGTTGTAATGTAGTAATTATATTATTATTAATTTTATTATTTAAGAATCCGACGAATCTCAGATTTGCATTTTATTATTTGAGCTTGCCTTACCAATGAATGGTTAGGATAAGAATGACAACAAGAAGAGAAATATGAAACAAAGCACATAGTTGCCAATTCAGCTTCTAAGACACATGAAAAATTGGGTTTGCCAATTTGGTGAGTTTTTAAAGTTGGCATGGTCTTCATGGTATGTAAGTACCAGGTATATTATCTTAGTCATTAGACCTTGTCCAAACATTTCTAGATCGATCACTAAATGTTTATTATGTATTTCGCGCACGCGCATTTTCATTTATAATTCAATTATAAATAAATGGTTAACTCGTACGATATACAAAATATTTATTAGTTCTTATTGCCATGAAATGTAGCTAATTTTAAAGCTTATTGATTGTTTTTATTTCAGCTCTAAGTAGAGACATTGTCACTTTGACTTCAGCCGTAAAGCGCTCTCCGCCTCCCAAGCCCGTCCGTTGCAACGAGAACAGTAATCTATGGCAACCATGCCAGTGTCGTTTAGAAATTTGCGTTGGGTGGTATCCGTGCGGCCTCAAGTATTGCCGTGGAAAGGATTCATCTGGTAAAGTGATTAGTTACAGGTGTGGCATTAAGACATGCCGCAAGTGCCGTGCATTTGAATTTTTTGTTCAGCAGAAGCAGCAATGCCTGTGGGATGAATGAGTACCACCTCAGTTCAGCATTGATGATTCGGTTTTTTCAAAAAATATAAATATTTCTTGTTTCAAACATAATACTTTTTTTAAAGTTTAGTTTTTGAAATTTTAGTTTTTAAAGTTTTAGTTTCTGAGAATTGGCATTTATATATAAATTTATTTCAATGGATGACATTGTAAATATTATTGTACTTATTATCACACTAATTCATAAAATTGTCAGGACAAAAATGTTCCAAATTTTATTGAATTTGGGAATATTTTAGGTTATTTACTTTGCTGTTGAAATCATTTTAGATTTTCTTTTGTATTTAAGTTGTATTTTTGGTACCCATCATTTGATACAATGCAGTGAATTAATTATATTTGTATGAATCTTTATTAATTATTGTTTTGTTGTAGATGACTGACTTTCTTAAAAGTATAAAAATATGTCATTTTAAATTATTTAGCTTTGAATGAATAATTTTATTACAATTCATAAACATGAATAACTAACTTTACAAGATTATTCTACAAAATATTGGAAGTATAATCATGGCCATTGAAAAAATGTTTTGGAAACTGAGAATTTATATAACTTTGAATCTTACAAAACATTTTTAAGTCATAAATTGTACAGAAGCAAACTTTACAAATGATCCATGTTTAATATTTGAAAATAATAACATATATTCAAGATGAATTTGTTTCATGTAAAATACATTTTCAGAATTACAAAAAACAATTGCTTGAAGAAACTAACTATATTATAAAAATGATTAAAATTGGAATTATTCACTGTATTGTAATTGTATTTGATCTAAATATTGTTCAGTTGTATTAATTATAATCAGTGTGGAGTTTATTAATCAAAGTGGTTGAAAATAAGCATTTAAACTGTGAATTTTCATGTACTCTTTTGGAATTTATGTAAAAAGATTAGAATATAGTCATACCGATTTATAGAATTGACAAAATTAATTATATAAATATGAAATATATTGGAAATATGCTGAATCATCAATGCTTTGCTGAATTTATCATCATAAGTTTAAATCTCCATGGACAAACCAGCATCATGAAGTAGTTATAGATTTTTTTGAGTCAAATGTGTCATTTGCCTTGGATGGTAAATTTGTTGAAACCATCCTTCATTGTATACCCTTCTTTAAAAATCTTTTGTTACTGAGAAAGGTTTATGAAGAGGACAAATTTTTGGAAGTGTGTTTGTTAGAATAGTTGCTATGTTAACCTTTAAAGCATGTTGTATGAAGGATATTGCAAGTACGATAAGTTTATGAAGTTTAGATTTAAAGTACTGATTGATACTGACAAGTAATCAGTTATTCTGAGGTTTTATAACGTGTTACGTGTGTTGAGGAATTGCATTAGCAGGATAGCTCTGAAGATTATTTTTCCTAAAGATTCCACTTTTCACAAAGAATTTATGTTTGTAATGTGTTACCTTTTTATAAATTGTGTGATCACTTAACATGAATGCTGCACAGTGAGTTGAATTTTGATGTTCGCATATCAAATTAACATTTTTTATTGAAGATAATTTAAATAGCATTGAATATTTTAAAAGATTTTATTTGTTATACTAATTATAGTTGATCTTTTCACTTTCTTTTAAACCAAAATTATTTTCTTCCTAAATTCAGTTATATAATCACTAATCACAAACTAAAGATCTCTAATATAATTTTTCTTTTATATTTATATCTGCAAACTACTTGTACTAGTTTAAAAACTTTTTCCCCTGAACATTTTTTTTTTGTATTTATTTAGGGAAAGAATTAATCAAAAATATATGTTTATACTATTTTTGTCCAGTTTTTAAAATCAATTACAACAAGCATTGCTGATAAGCTATAATTGATATGCTTAATTGCCATAAAGTTGCACAGTAATAAATATCAAGATCATGAATATTTCATGGCTAATGTAAGGTTTGCATGAGTGGGTACGTACAAACTCTTCCTAATTTGAAATATTTGTTTTTAAATAAGTAGCAACAAGAAAGCCTTGCTCAAGATAAATAGCTAATGTCATGAGAGGACTTTATTTTAACTGCATTTATTGTAACTTTTTTATTGTGACTTTACTGAAGCGGTTGTCAATGCTATCAAGTTTGATACTGCAATTTAACTTTATTCCATCTGCTCATATTTGCATATTTTATACATTTCAAATGCCTTCATGCTGTACAATATGGCATAATGTAAAAAAAACCACCATATTTGTTTGTTTGAGAAGATAAATAATCTTGCTTTTATGTATATTTTAGTAACATTTCTCTGTTAATGTATTAGATTTCATTAAAAAAAATTAAATATTGAATGTATAAAACTTTTTTTTTATTCTCCAGGTTTGTAAACATCTATAAGGATTAGTGTGTGTGTTAAATGAAATTAAAAATAGGATGGTAATTATTAAGCTATAAATTTTCTGCTAAAACTTATATTTTGAGATACTTTATGTAATTATAAATGAATGTATTATTTTCATTTAAAACTTAATATAAACAATTGAATCATTCATTGCTTTTTCATCGTAAAGTAATTCAAATTAAGTTTTTAAAGAAGTAAAAGGTTGCCTATCTTCATTTAGAAATTAGAATAATTTTGACAACTTAGACAAATTTGATAATTGTTTTAATTAAAGTTTAAAAAGAAAAAATATAATGAATATATTTAAAATTGGTAGTGAATCTAATAACCAAATTAAAACAATCATTCAAATGAAACATTCTTAGGTAACACTGTTTAATAGTGAATATTTTACAAAGAAAAATAGATTTTGGGTTTCTGAACATAAAAATAATGTTTGAAATTGCATCTAGGCTCATGTTCTGAGTAATTTTTCTGTCTACATGTTACTTATAATATTTTGAGATACTGTAAATATAAATATTGATGGGATAATGATTTTTCAATGCAGAAGTTAATAGCTGCTTCCTAAAACAACAAATCCCATCAGAGGATATGTAGCAAAAGTTGTTCTGTAAATTTATGCAACAGCAGGTCATTGCTACTGGTGTTAAAACGTACAAAGTTACGAGCAATAAGTCATTAGCTGAACAAATAAATAAAAGAGGAATACATGATAAAATACAAACTTCTCCATGCACTGCTATATACAAGACTGAAATTATTAAAGTTGAACTGGTTTGAATTGCTGTACGATTCTTAAGACAAAGGCCAAAAGCAATGTGTACAGTCAATAGCAGCATTATTAAGAATTATTGTGCCAATTTTATTTCTTTTCCTGTATTTTCTTTTATGTCAAGTATTGTAATTTAAACATCACATGAATCTGTGTTTATATGTAGAATGTAAACAGCAAAATTACTCAAAACTGATCTATAATAAGATAGAAGAGAATTTTCAAAATTATTTTTATGTTAAACGAGCTGATATTTATAAAAGGTAGATGTTTTCATTCAGAGAAAAAATTTAAAAAATGTTAATGTAATTTACAAAAAGTTCCATCATTTGCAATTATATATTTTTTAAAAGAATTGTTGATTATGATTTAACATGGTTAAATAAGATTAGTATATCTTAAATAAATGTATTGTTGATGTATCTTATTTGCAATATGTTAATAGCATCTAATAAAAAAATTTATTATTTTTTTTAATCAGAAAGCATTTGATGGTGAATTAATAAGTATGAAAGCAATGAATCTCTATATATTTTGAAAATAATGAGTATGCATTATGCTGACAATTTTTATCTTAACCAAATAAATGATTTCTTCTGCCTGTTTCGAAAAATTGATGCAGTACAAATCAAATCAAATTCGAAAATAAACTTAGTTTTAATATATATGTTTTGCACTTTATATATATAAGAAAGTGAGAAATTCAATTATGTTTTCACCTAGTCTGTTCAAGTTTTTACAGCTTTTAATGTAAATATTATATATACTTATTTATTTTGTTTCATGTCTAGTGATACTTGTTTAGAGTAGATATTTTTTTTTATATAAAATTAACCTTTCTGTTTATGAATTTCTGTTACCTCAATCATTGATTGAAGCTTGCATTTGTTTGATTTTGAATTATTTATCTAATGGTTGCTTGTATTTTTTTAATTTAAATTAGGAAAACATGTATTTGTTGTTTCAAAAGTATGATTTAAAATGTTACTGTTCCAGAGTTGTTTAAAAAATTATCTCAAGACAATATTGGATTTTAAGGTCATTAAAGTATTTACATTTTGATTAATGTCAGGGTCTTTAAAGACTGGGAGAAAACAGAAACACAAACTACTTACCCAGTTCTTTCAAAAGAGTCACAAATATTCATTAAGTTGATTTTTTTGTAAAATAAGTAAGGGCCTGCTTACATCATAGAGCGTATATAATGATCAGAATTTATAAATTTTCTCTAAAACAGGGCTAATGTAGCTTAATAGTTTTTCTAATACTCTTAATAATTCTGATTTTCTTAGATTTATATCTAATTTATTTATATCTTTTTTTCAAAATGTTCTTTATTCTTTATAGAATTTATTATCTTGGCTACCGATTGCTTGTTAGTTATCAACTTTGTTTTCTAGAGCTTGGACATTATCATTAACTCTTAGTGTTTTCATCATTGTAATTCATTTTCATAATATATTTTGGTGATTTAATATAAAATCTGTTAATCGGTTCATTAATGTATGTGTTAATTGTCCTTTTCATGTCTTTACTTAGTTTTCTACAATGTATGAAACAATATTTGATTTTATTATATGCTGATGTTTATCATTTTTCCTTTTCTGTAAGTTATATAAAAAAAATCTCCCAGAATGATTTATTGATCAATTCTACATAAACAGAAAAGTGTTTCAGTAAATTTTCATCATTGAATCATAGTACAAAATTTA
Source organism: Trichonephila clavipes (assembly GCA_019973935.1). Lineage (NCBI taxonomy): Eukaryota > Metazoa > Arthropoda > Arachnida > Araneae > Nephilidae > Trichonephila > Trichonephila clavipes. The sequence continues at coordinate 363,286 of BMAU01010583.1, read as the reverse complement.
GGATCTCATTTTTATTTGAGGTTTTTGTTTAACTGTGCATTATCAAATATTTATACATAATTAAATATTCATTTATTCAGATTTTTCCTTTATGCTGCAACAGTGTAAGCTGGACTTTTATCATATACATTGCTTGTTAAATTTAAATTCCAGATCAGATTTCCCTGTTTTTGAGGAAACTTATCTTTTTTCTTTAAGATGTGTTACTGCATATTTTATAGAAATTGGAATTAAAAATTTGGTTATCTGAGAAAGCAGAAATGTTATAAAACAATTTCTAATTATAGAAATCATGCATAAAAAGTTTATTTTTAGCTTTTAAAAGAAATTTAATGTAATGATGTATAGCTATGTATTTATAATGGTAGATTTGCTTTATTTCCCATAATCCAATATTGTTGTAAATCTTCATAACCTATTTCTGAAAGACATGATTTTATGGGCCACTGACATAGAAAGTACAAATTATTATTTATGGAATCTCTTAATTTCTATGAATCAAATTTTGACTGTTATAAGTAATATTGTCATGATGTTCCTTTTGGTTTGTTACATATTAGAGAAATTGATCGATACTTACGTGTTATACCATCAGCCAGTTTTGCCAAATAAAAAAAATCGCCAACCATTGTCATTGTTTCCTCTCATGCATGAGTAAATGTTTATTAACATCGCACTATAAAGCAACACGAGGGCTATTAGTAAAGAACCTTGTCATTTTGAACCTCAGTCAAGTGACAAGGACACCTGAGCTGGCTTCCTCATTATGCCTGCTGGGGGACTTTAAGCCTCGACAGATTTAATGTACATCAGTCCATCTACATGGTGGGTCTTCGGTGTCATTAGGGCTCAAACTCATGGCATGCTGGCTACGAGTTCATGACCATAATCACACGAGGCTAGTGTGGCCATTATTCCAATAACATTGCTGATCACTTCCATTATTTCCATTAATGTTTGAAAATGAATACCTGTGCATGCTTCTTTCATATTAGCCCATTGACAGTTAAATTGCTAAGGATTTATGAAAAGGAAGTGTTGTATTAAAAAATATGTAAATGAAATATTTAATATCTACATTATTCAAATGTTTAAAACACTGTAATTGCATTCAAAATCATGACACATGCATCTTCTTTAAGTAGACAATGCCACAAAAATTTTCATAAGTACAAATGCTGTTTTACAGGTTCTGCAATGTTTATTTTGCTAAACCCCATAGTCTTTCTAGTACTTATGTATTAAATTGCAGTTTTTGGAAATACTTTGCAGTGTTTTATGTTGTAGAAAATATAGACCATTTCAATGGCTGATTTCAATCATTTTTTTTAGAAAATAAGAGAATATTTCAAATTTTAAAGAATGTTATTGTTTACATGCATGTGTAATCAAGATTGTTTTTGAACTTGCACAGAAACAATATAACCTATAATAAAGTTATTATTTTTTAGCATGTGCAAACAAGATTGTGTTTCAACATGTGCAGTAAAGGTTTTTCACTGTTGGCTGCATATTGGTGCTTTGACCATGGTTTTTTTTTTTATTTGACAAAATTGGTCCAAGTATGTGACATAAGTACCAATTTACCAAACAATGGTATGATGTAGCGGTATATTTTATCCATAATGATGTTAAAATTTTTTTAATTGAAAATTTCAAGTGAAGTTATTGAGAGGATATTCTAGTTTTAAACCAATGTTCTTAATTTGTTTTGTGCTTTAGTTTTACCTAAGTATTTTGAATTATAAACTATATGCTCAAATATAAAAAGGCACAAATTTTAGCCTATGGTCTGCGGATATGATTTTAATCAATGGTAATTTTCCAATTATAATATTGTTTTTGATAAAGGTGTTTTGATATAAAATGTTGTAAAATTGTTTTAACTTGTATTAATTAGTAAGTCAAATATTATTGCATGTTAACTTTATTTAAAAAAATTATATCTTTATTTTTTGTGTCATAAAATGTCTTTAACATAAGTAGTAATACACTTTTACAATTTATTACAAAAAATTAACTTTTTTATTTATCACCAATTTAATAATAAAAAAAATCAATACTTTTTATTCTGATATTAAAAAGTATTTCATGATATATAATACTCTTATATTGGTTTGAAACTTTTTAAATATGCATGCAGCATACAACTTGGAATTATTGCTAAATATATTTGAAATTTACTCATTAATTTAATGCTGAACTGGATTTTTTTTGGACTAATTTTGAACTGGATTATTTTGAATGCTTATGAAAACTTATTTTTTGAATTAGAATTTAATAATGGTTTTAAGTTATTAAGCTAATTATTATTATCCCCCTGTGAAATAAAAAATAATTAAAATACCAGTTCATATATTCTTGGAGAGATATAGCCTCTGACTTTGAGCCTTTTATTCAGTTGAAGAGGAATTATGAATTAAGATTTTAAGATACTCATACATAATATTTCAAATGTTATACTCTGTTAAGGATAAATGAAGAACTCACTTCATAAATGGTTGAGAATCTTTTTTGTTTTTGTTTGGAAAATAGATCCTCTTGGTGTATTTATAGCAAATGTTTGTGAAACATGTTATTCATTTTATCCAAACATGAAATTCTAATCATAAAAATTGTTGATGTGAGTGTAATCCTGTTGTAACTGCACGTGTGTCATCTAGGGCTTCAAGAAGTTGTTATTTTTATGTATGTTATTGCTTTCTGTGAAATTAATTGCAACTGATGGGCTAATGATGTCTTCAGTTTATTCTTAACTCTGGAATAGATTCTCTTTTTGAATAGTATAAGTATTTATTCTAACTCATTTCTTAACTAAAAGCTTGCAGTTTAATATTTAAGGCTTGTAGCTTGTAATTCCTTAATTTGCATCTAAGTATTTGTCTTTTGTATGCATTAATTAGATCATAATTACAAATTATACTAATTTCAATCATGTATAATCATCAATTCCAGGGTTGAATTAAAAAAAAACATGTATATATATATTACAGTTTTCTCAATTGCTTTTAAAGTGATTTATCTATATGTTACCATGAGCATATCTCTCATTTCGCTAGTGTTGCTTTTCTTTTAGTCTTATCCTTTTGTCAAAATTTGTGTTGATTTTGATTGTTAATTAATTCTATAACCCTATTCTTCTGTAAATGGTATTATATCCATTGAAAGGTTTCAATAATTGAACCTTGAACAATTCTGCATTATGAATTGAACACATATCAGTAGCAGAGAAAAAGGAGTTTCTGATCTTTGTACTGTTTTAATTTAAAATATCTTTATATAGAATTCAGTTTGCTCTTTATCTGTATTTTTTGTATGTACACATATTAGATATCTTTAGATTTATGTAGCTGTATTAAAATATAGAAACCTTTATTAACACATTTGAAGATGGTATGCATTGACTGTAATGACTCTATGAAGCATATAGCCTCTAAATACCCATAATATTTTGTAAAATAAAATAAGCAAAAATTAATGATGGAATATTGAATTAATGATTAAAATAATCAATTATAATAATTAAAATAAAAGTTTCATGTTTTCCATCTTCAAAGTGTTAAGCAATTGTAGTTTGCAAAATGAATTTGAAAATATATGGAACAAATTATATATAAAAAAAGATTATCTAGCATTTTGGTATTATTAAGGTGAATAACTTCTCTACAGAATATCTTTAGAGCAAAATCTGCTTTATCTTTTATCTGGAAGAAATTTCCTTTTTAAAATTGCTCGCTGATAAATTAATATTTGACAGGGTTTGTTTTGTTGAATGGGGGAGGGGGGGATATTGAAGCTGAAACTTTTTCTTTCAACTTGTGAGGAGTTAATAAAACCACACATTAGCTTATAATAATCAATTTAAAGAGCTTAAAATAGAAGCTCGAAAACTTGTTTAACCATTTCTACTATAATTTTTTTTATGTTCTAGGTTGGAAATTCAAACTAAAATATTTTTTAGAACGTATAATCGTTCCTTTTTTTTCTCAATTTTATATGGCATAAATTTTTACTGTATAATTTTGACTGGTAGTAAGAAAACCTTAATAGAGCAGTACAAGACATAATTTTGAAATCCTAGCTGTAAATATTGACTCTTTGTAAAAGGTTGAACAAATAGAAACTTTTTCTTACTTTGTTGAAAATATCTTTTCTTAAATTAATTTCCCCTTTTCTCTGTAGAAAAAATTCTGAAAATTATTAGGCAAAATGCATTACTGGTATAATTACGGAATATGCACATTGTGTAAGTGAGATATTTTTGCAATGGAAAAAAATGCTCAAAACTTGGATGCAATTTCAATTTCTATTTTTTCATAAAACCTTAGGATTTTTACTGGTGCTGCATCTTAATTTTGAAAATTAGTGTCTTATAATTGAAATAGGATTAAATATTTAACATTTTCTAAGGAATTAACATTTTTTAAAAAGTAGTTTGGAAAAATTGGCATGCTAATGGATGGGAAATGAGAAAATAATTGAAAGGAAGGTGTTCACAATTGTACCATTCAAATTAAGTTAAGTGAAGTGAAGGATATCTGGTAATTCAATCTTTAATGTTCTCTTTATCAATCTTTAGTACTTTAGAAATCTTGTCTGCTGTTGAAATTGTTTTGTATTAAAACAAAATGCTTTTAAAATCCATTTTATTCCATTTCATACTTTAAAAAGAAGTGCTCCTTGAATCTTTGAAGTTCAACTCAGAATTTCTTTCAACTGTGTCTAATAGTTTTTCAGTAATAAGCATTGACCGAGTGCCTGCTTCCAATTTAACAAATTAATTTTTTGATAAATATTTTTCTCTATAGGCTTTCTTGACTAATTAGCTTTTTATACCATAACCATTTTTTAACGTTTTTCCTAACACAAATCAATGTCTTCCACTTGCAATATCTTTACATTTGTGGAATTTCTCGTAGATGGTACTATTGTTTTGACTATCTTAAATTACTATGGTGCCATATTTATTTTTTTGAATGTGAATTAAATCCATTCTATTTCATTTTCAGTGGACTAAATTCATGAAAGTCTCTTGATAAATACTATCACGTGTTCTCCAGTGACTAACATTAGATTTGTATTTTTTGTTCTACTTGTAAAATTTAGATAAATTTTCAAATTTGATAATTGGGTAAAAATGTTTAAATATTAAGATTCTTCTAAAAGTTTTTCATAATTAAAAAAAATTCTTATACTTTGTGTGTTTTCAAATTAAGTGCATAATGTTTTCCTACATTTATTCTGATAATTGCTGATAAATATGTACTTTTTAAAAGAAAGTATCTGTATCAAAAGTTGGCAATAGTAAAGCACATACATGAATTAATTGGCTGGAAATATGTTGGCTTTTATCACATGATAATGTCATCACATGAACTTATGAACTGATTAGCTGGAAACACATAATTGTAGCTATTATGTGCATTATGATGTTGCATGAATTTAGCCCATTGTAAAATAAAGTGAATGACTTTTAAAAGCAGTATATTGAACCATATTATCCTATTTTTATATCGAATAATTTTTTATAATTAAAAACATTAAAATACTTGTTCTTAAGCACAATTTAAAAATTTTAGTTTTATCTTCATCATTTGACCAATTTACTTGTAAAAATGCAAGACACTTGAAATGTGTAAAGAACACAATTCCAGATTGTGGTTTTGGTTAGATGTTTTTTGGAAAATTATAATTTAATTCTTTATGAATAATATTTATAATTTAAAAGAATACATGAGTGCTGTGAAATAGAGGAAATTATTAAAGAGGTTATCCTTAGAGTAAAAAAAATTTCTTTTATAAATATATTGTAATTGATAGGAGTAGTTAGAAAGCTATGTAATATATTTTATGAGCTTTGAGTATTATTTACTAGGCAATTGATATTTCAAAAATTGAAAAAAACAAGTGTCTTGCATTTTTCATTGCACATTTGTCGCCCTGATTCATTTCTTGTGTAATCCTTTTCCTGTCCTCAAGTGCCACACAGTAGGAATGTTCAGAGACTCCTTTTTCCAAGTGTATGTATTCCAAAAGGGCTTCCAGATATGTCACACGATTAACGTGGGTCATCAACCTCACATTTAGAATACATATGCACTGTTAGCTTTTCTTACAAAGTACTATAAAGTTTTATATGCCTTCTTTTTATGACCCACATTCTTAGATTATACTGTTTAAAAAGAGTAGCCTGATTTTTCTGTCAAGTCTGCAAGTTGTTTGGGGTAAAAGTTTTCTGTGCTTACGGTACTCTGCTGTTTGTATCCAGTGTTATTTTTACCTTCTGAATCTTTTACAAGAAGTATGTGGAAATTCTGTAATTTTAAAATTGCCCATAAATTGATTGTAATTGCTGTATGACTAAATATTTTTTATATTGTAAAAGGTATGAAATGTGTTTTTGAAATTCTTCAGCGTTGGACTGCTTATTTTTAAGATTAAACCTAATTAAGAATAAAAATGTTGTTGGCAGAATTTTTAATGTTTATTATTTTGCATTGGTACTGTTTGCTCAGAAAACTTTGCAATGAAATATTATATTTAAATTTGAAGCTTTGTGTGAAAAAAAATGTTTCAGCTATGAATATGATAAGATTTTATTTCTGAAAATGTCATCTCTGCACATCCCCGTGTTTGCATCAGGTGAAAAAAAATGTTGTTCAAAATAAAATATTCTTATTTTTATACCCATATACAGTTTCTTTTTTATTGTTTTTTGCTGCTGGTATTTGACATTTAAACATTAGACAAAAGTAATTCAATATTTTTAATGTTTAAAATGATCTAACGACATAAATCAGTTCCTTATAGAAAAGCATTGGTTTTTCCAAAATTTACAAACAAAATTCCGAAATATCTTAGTAAACTCCTTAACTGCTGATTAAAAGTTGGGATATATTTGTCTGGGATATTTAATGCAGAGGCATATATATTTGCCGGTGGCAGTTAAAGGGTTAAAATCCACAAAAATTATGTTTTAATTGCAACCATTTGGATATTTTTTATAAGGTAGATAGAGAAAGAAAACTGAAATTGCAGTTGCGGTAAACCTTGTATTGAAAATTCAAATTAATAAATTTGAATAATATTTATACAGTACATAACTAACATCATTATCTGTGCTTAGAGTTATAAGATTTGTAATACTTCTGAAATGTCAATTTTTATGTAAGAACTAGATTTTTTACCAAAAACTAGTGTTATTTTCTCGCAAAAAGTGCAATAAAATACATACCCAGAGATTATATTAGTCTATAATAAGCATAAAACTAAATAAAACATTTTCTGAAAATTTCAGTTCAATTTCTTAAAAAGAAATCCTGTAATGAACTTTACCGTGAAGCAAAAAGCTCAAAAACGTAGTTTCTCAGAAAATGCATTTTGAGATTTTAATACAATATTAGAATTTTTCTACTAATTGCACATTTTATAAACTCGCCAAATTTATAGCTCAAGTTCTCTTTATTTAACTTTATGTTTAACAAATTTGGATCTTTTTTTAGACTATAACAACTGTTGTATTTAGAGAAATTTTGATGAAAAATTACACAAAATTCTAATAAATGTATTCAAATAATAATTATGGGCCGTGGGGGTATATATATATATATATATATATATATATATATATATATATATATATATATATATATATATATAGTATATAGCCTAGTGGTAGAGCATCGGACTCCAGACCGGAAGGCCTGGGTTCGTGCTCGATGTCACCAAATACCCTCCGAGTGCACACGGAGTACGTGCTCGTTAAATCAGTGGGTCCGTAGTCTTGTGGGCTTATTCACTAGCGCAGGAACTGGAGAATATTTCCCTCCCCTTCAGTTCACTTGCAGAAATTGTGGAGGTGGAGATAGAGGTCGTGTCGCCATCTATCGTCCCTTCGGGGAAGTTTCACTGAGCTTAAATCGCACTGTCACCTGTATGGTGCTCAAGGCCAACGACAGGCGTACCTCTTGCCCATGCCACGATGAATTTCGTGGGCCTCGTTCTGACTACGTCAGACAGGTGGCATTAACCACAACAACAAATAATAATTATACAGTACATAAATAACATCTTTATGTGTATTAGGAATTAAAAGAAATGTAATATACCTTTGAAAGTTTTTTAAATATGCCAAATTTATACAAAAATTCGATTTTTTTAAAAAATTATGATTTTTTTTTCGTAAAAAAAGCAAATTAAGTGCTTAATTATGTACATAGGTAGTAGATTTTGATTTATAACACAGATAGAACTAAATAAAACATGTTCTGAAAATTTAAATTCAGCATCTTAAAAATATTTTGTGTAGGGATCTGCTTCCGGTTTAGTAAACTTCATTTCCGATTTACTAACTATGCTATAACTTTGCTTCTAAATATCGTAGAAACAAAATTAGAGTAATTTTGGAATCTTAAATGTATGGACTATATAAAATAAAGACAAAAGAAATTTCGAAAATGTTTACCAAAACCGCGAATTTTGGGTAGTCACATATATTAGGAGTCATTATCACTTTGTATTTTTGCAAATTTCGTCGGTGCAGGGTGTCGCTAGTTTGGTTAGTTTTCCCTTTGCTTATTATTCTCATTTTTACCATTTAAATTTAATAATTATACTAATTATCTCATCCTAACAAAAATCTCCAATAGCAACAAAATTGTTATCGGCTCGATACTGAACATTTTTCTGTAAGTTTTCGTTAAAGAAAAATATGTGTGCGGGTATGGAAAAGCACCTATTTATAAAAAGCACGAGGAGGCATCTTACAATTTTAATTATTTCTAAGAATCATCGAGATAGAAACTTAATTGTTATTTTGAAGACTTTTTTTACACAATCGCCTCTTAGACGTGACCTTTGTTCTTAACGCATTGTTCCACCTCATCACTATGTGTTCTCACTCTTTGTTCGTCTTTCTGGATCATATTGATAGATTCAAGATTCACCATTAACTACCAGGTGACCGAAAATATTCCCTTCGTTTTGTTCCTAAAGATTCAACATCTCCCTGGACAGCTTGCGCCGTGTTTCGCTTCTGAAAAAAGTTATGATGGAACCTAGTATGCCGGTGTTTCACATATTTAGTTCTTCATGAATAATAATCTACTATGCCTTAGCTAATCATCTAATGCCTATCATCCACGATCATTTGGATGATTGTTGTTTGGGGCTATTAGGTGAAAGTGCTCCATTTTTTTCAGTGTCGCAAATATCGTCCGTGATTGATGATCTTTCATTTCTTGTATCGTCTATGCAGGGTCGTTTTTAACCTTCCCGGCGCTCTAGGCATTTAAAATTATTGCGCCCCCCTATTTCCATAGCACCTCCTTCTTTAGTTTTTACTTTTCCAGTTTGGCTTCGGAAGGAATTTTCCCTTATATATAACTTATACTATTTTTGGTGCTAGTTTGATATCAAGGGTAATAGCGCCGAGTTGTTGTTTATGTTCGCCAAGATGGGCGATAACATTACAATATGGTTACCTTAATATTTTTATCGTCTGTCGATGTGGTTGCCATGGGGATAACTTATATTAGAAATAACTTTTATTGGGGTTTTTTCCCGCTGTAACCCTTTTAATTTCAGACGATTTTCATAAAAATTTCTAATTTCTGTAAAAATTGAACCATTTTCAGTAATTTTTCTAGTGTTTGTGTCTTCTGTATTAAACTTTAATACATACATTCTGTGCTATTTTCGAATATGGATATTTCTAAAATGAGTGAGTATTAGAATATTTTTTCCTTAGAAGAATAAGTGTTGTGCTTTTAATTATCGCTATAAATCGTTTACTTTCGTTTTATTTTACGTTTTAAAAATGTTTTTTTTTTTTTTTACGTTCTTTGTTCGATGCAATTCGTTGAAGGAACTTGCAGTGCAAGTTTCGTAATGCAAGCTTTCACTTTGTAAGCACACTTTGTAATTAGAATTCTTAATTAATTTTAACATACATTATGTAATTGTTTTATTCATAATTTTTTCATTCGTAAGTAAAATGCAATTACTTTTTTAATAATCATCTAATATTCGTTATTTATAATTGTTTTTTAAACATTTATTTATTTATAATTAATAATATTTATTTATAAGTATTACTGTTATTTATATTTATAATTATTATGCTATTTATTTATAACTATTTTTGTTTAATTAAAGCTATTATGTTATTTATTTATAGTTATGTAATACTAGTAATCGTGCATTATTTTAATTTTTTTTACTATTCACCGATTATTCTTTTTTATAATTCCTATTAAATTATATTATACGATTATTTCTGATAACTGTTATTAAATCGTACTATATGAATATTATACATAATTACGATAAAATTATATTATAAAATTATTATATGCTGCTTATAATCTTACTACATGTTACTTTTTATTACATATTATTGATATTCATTATTTATTGATTGATCTAGGTAATTCTCAATCCCTTCCTATATCCTTTATTTGAAATATACATTTCAATGTATTTCAAAACAATTCTTTAAAATTGTTGTGTATCATTAAATTACCGTTAGGCCGCCATATTGGATTCCATTCCAACTACAGCAAACGCTGCTAGGCGCAATTACCCCCGATATCAAATTAGTTCCCTATTTTTCCTTCCTTTGTTTTTAATCTTTGGAGATTCTTTCCATTATCTACCACCTATGGACCCGCTGTGTTCCAAACTGGCAATCGGCAGACGTAAGAAAATGATGGTGGCATGGTTTGGCAAACCTGGTTTCATTCTTACCGAACGGCATCACGGAACATCAACCACCCTTTTGTAAATTTGCATAGTAAATTAATGTGAAATCGCTTACAATTACAGTATAGAGTATTCATTATTGTGTGAACTGTTTTTAACTTAAGTATTCTCTTTTTCATCGCTTATCACTTAACTATCTTTTACTCTTAGACATTATTCTTTGTTGATTCATTGTCATTGAACTTGTACAACAAAGCTTTTCTTCGCGCTTTCATCATTGCAAAATCATTAATGACATTACTGTAATCAATTTCGATTGTATATCATTTTGAGTGCAAAGCAGCATCAAACTGCACAACTTTTCTTTTTCCATAGTAGATCTCATTCCAGTCTTTGCTCTCTTAAGAGCATTCTCTCATTGTTCACTAGGTGGTGGTACGTTAGCTTTAATTTTTTTCTTTTCCGCCCTCTAATTTTTTTGTGCCCCCAAATCTTCCGTGCTCTAGGTACGTGCCTAAACTGAAAAGTGGCCTTGCGTCTGTGCCGGACATGTGAATAGTTTGCAAATTCCTTTTCATCTCACAACAGTGTTATATTAGCCACCCAGACGGTATAGTGGTTAGTGACGCTTGACTAATCCCAGAGAACGCATGGATGTTTGTAAATGTATAGTGCCTGCGCGGCAAGGGGTCACTCTAAAGTATAGCCACAAGTTCTCTCGTGATGTTGGTGGGAGGCCCCCTGACCTCTCCCCAGGATATCCGCCCTCAATATCAGGTTAGGACTGAGCTAAATTGTACTGTCATCTGCATGGTGCTCAAAGCTGCGACTAAAGACATGTGTAAAACCTAGTCCCTTGCCGCAATGAATTTCGTGCTCTTAGATATGACACCTTCGATCAGGTGGCATTAGCAACAACAACAGGGCCATATGATGGGCTATTATTTCATTGTAGATTTGCTGGATACTTTAAACTGAAAGAATTTTATTACACTGCGGATCTCTTATCTTTTTCATACTGCCGGTTACTTCAATCTACGGCTTCCTGAAACCAGACAAATCAACATTAATATCTGTTATTTATAATATTATGTACATGAGGATCAATCAATACGTAGAATAAATATTATAATCCAGATATGTAAATATTTTCTTTGTAATACAATGTTCTCCCACCCCTACAGCATGTGTACGTCCTGTACGAGTTGCTTAGACTTTTAACTTACTTAATACTTGACTTTAAACATAACTTAATTGCTAGTATGGTATTCACCAGAGAGAACAGATTTGCATTTTCTCAAGATGGAGCTTAGAACACTTATTGACATAATCTTTGGGGGAAAAATTGAATCATTTAACAACGCGATATATAAAACAGATTAAAAATTACATGTCCCCAAAATTTAGAAACCTGCTCTTTTTTTCTGTAACAGATCGGTAATATCCAACTTTTGAAAGTGATGTCATAAACATGAATCACAAAAGCAAATGTATCTTCTCGGCGTTCAAATTTGAGATGCATGGAGCTAAACAGAGGTTACTTTTGACATGGTTACGGAGTTATGAAAAATTAAAATCGAATAGCAAATATGTTTCCGATATTGCATCAGTTCTAAAAAGGTTGAAATCTAGTATTTATCGATTCTTGTCGAGAAGAGAAAAATATGAATTTAAAAAAATTCTCGCTTTGGGGCCGGTTTTACACGAAGCATCTTTGTGTCGGTCAACTCGTTTTCCTTCACCACTTCTTAAGAGGGAAGATAATTCCTTTCGCACCCCGACACAATGTAGACAGAAAAGGGAGGACCGGACTCATTGGTGCAGTGACTAAGTCCGAAGAAGCAAAAGGAAGTTTTCTTCATTTTCATTACACAAGTAACCGCGTGTGAAGAGCATAGCTTCCGCAATATCCTTTTAGTTGAGCCAGCTAGTGGGAAGGAGAATATGGTTTTTGAGTGCTTGAGAGAGTGGCACAACAGGGAGTGCAATTGAACCACGTGTAAAGGGAACTGGGGATTTCTACTCAAAATAGCAAACGACTGTTTGCTCCTTCTGTTAGGTGTGGCATATGTTGAAAGGCATATGTCGTATGAAAGGTGTGACCTTTGAAATAAATAACGGTAGCGTGATATTGATTAATTTATATATTTAGTGTATTTACGTCACATCTATTATTAACAGATTATACATTGAATTTATTAAACTTATTAAAGAGATTATTAGAGTTCAAATGATGTGGTTTGTGAGAGAGGAGTTTCCTTGGGGTCCACGAAGGTTTTCAGATCATCTCCCGTTCTCTTTCTCATCGCCCTCTTTAGCTTCGGGGATTAGCGGCCGGCGTCTTTAGCTTCCAGTTACATCCGTTTAGTGGGCGGAAAAGGGTCCTTCGTGGTGTTAAAGGTTGCTGGGGCTATCCAAGACAGGACCACGCAATAATTTTAAAATTGCAGGTGCCAACTCACGTGTGGTGATCCATAAAGATGACGATTCACAGCTGTGTGGATGGAAATTCACAGTTACGTCCCAAAGGGCCCTAAGTAACTTATAGGAAGGACGAAAGAAGACAGGCGACTTTGCAAAAAAAAAAAAAAAATCCTCGCGGCAGGTTCAGAGTGCAACGGGCCCCTTCATGTCTTGAAGAATACAATTCTTGGAAGAACAAAGCATTAAAAATAATGTAAAAAAAGAATTATGGGATGCTGCAAAAAGAATCTGACTTTAAAATCGAGTCATGTTCATAAAAATTGTTGAGTGAGTATTTATTAACATCTTATCATAAAGCAACACGAGGGGTTTTGGCAACGGACCTCGTAATTTTGAACCTCGATTAAGTGACGAGGATGATATCCAAACCGTCATCACCCACTCCAAACTTCCACATAACGCCGATGTGAGGTATTGCCAACTGTATTATACTCCTGTATTAGAAAAACTTACCCCAATATCATTTGATTGATTGATTTTAATTCCCGTCGCCCTCTGAAGCAACATGAGGGTTGTTGAAGACGGACCTCATAACTCTGAACTATGATCAAGAGATGAGAACCACACATCCACATTATGCCAAAGAGAAGACTTTGAGCCTTAACAGATTTAACGTGCATTAGCCCCTGTACATGGCGGGTCTTCAGGGGTATAAGGACTCAAACCCGGAACACGCTGACCTCGAGTTCGTCACCATAACCACTAGGTTACCTCGACCTCAAGATTGTAGTATAGTGAGAATTCAGTCACATATTTTTAGTGACGAAAAGTAATGGAACCTTAACCTTGGTGGAGTAACAAGGGTTGCCATGGTTTGGGTTCATTGACTTTCATTGATCAAACATATTTATAGTTACTCAGTAGTGCCAGGCATCGGATGACTATATTTTCAAAATACAGAATATTTAGCTACCTTTTTCTGAAATATTAACTGGTCTAAAGCGGACTCATAGTAACAATTTCAGCAGAACAGGGCCTCCACTCAAGTGCCCAAAGCAACGAAACAGTGGTTCCACTCCCACAATATATTTGTGTTGAATCGTCCAGCCTGAAGTTCGAATTTTAATTCTTTGGAGAACATCATGTTAATGTCCATCAAGTAGTTTGCTAATTTTTGGCAGTTCTCTAATACCACTGAATCGAAGCATGCAATAAACAATAAAAAATATAAAGGAGAAAAACTAATCATTCATTCATCTCGAATTCTCTGGAACTATTAGACCTACACACTTTAAATTTGGTTAAAAGGTTTCTTTCGTTGTGTAGAGATCCGCTAAGAGCGAGTTTTGCGGAAATCGATTCCGAGAGTGTTTAGATAAAATTTCCTGTTTTTGAACAATATCACCAACAAACGTGAAATTTGCTGAGCACCAGTAGGGATCCTCTAGAAATGGATTTTGTGTTGATCGATTTCCGGGGGGAAAGCGGATTCGGGGATGTATAAATTAAAAAAAATTCCGTTTTTAAACTATTAAACCCATACACTTGGAATTTGATTCCAATTTTTGTTTTGTTTTGTTGAGTATAGTACAGTTCTGCTAAGAAGGGTTTTGTGGAAATCATTGCCAAGGAAGCTTGCGATAGGTTCTAGGTAAAATTGACGTTTCTGATTAAATGTATAGACTTGAAATTTGATAAGTACGTTTCTTTTATTGAGTAGAGATCTGATAAGAACGGGTCTTATGAAAATGTATTCCCAAGGGAAACTTCAAGGCATGTAAATAAAAAAAAAACGATTGTTTTTACACTGTTAGACTTACAGACTTGAAATTTGGCAGACATGTTTATTTTGTTGTGCAGAGATCCCCTAAAAATCATCTTTGGGGGGAGTGACAGGGGGCTAAAAGTATAGTTATACTTCCGTTTTATAAATGCAAGTCCTGTCCTTTTTAATTCATATAGTCAGGGTTATAAGAAAGTTTTTCATTATAATCGAGCGCTTAATGCTAGGACTAAGATCTCAAAATTTATATGTATATATAAACATTATATAATAATACAACATCATGAAGTCTCCAGTGAGGCGGGCGGGTAACGGCTAGTTATGATATAGTCTTGACCAGGAAATAATGCATGGAAAAGAACATTTTTGTGTGAAATTATATGAAAGGTCAGTTTTCTTTTCTTTTTTTTATTTATACTTAACTATTGGAAAAAAAATGTACCTGTATTTGCATATACATTTAAACATTTGTTTTAAAGACAGTTACTTCCGTATTAAATTGTTTTCTATTAACAAAGTTTTTGAGCATCAGTTAAAACTAATAATTTCTAAAGCAGGAAAAGTTCAATTAATTGGTAAAAATTCCGCCATGTGAAAACACTCCTTAACGCGATTTCCGCAGTTCCTTTATTTGCGTACATGAGTTAGAATACACTCTTGAAATGGACAAGACATACACTTAGGCCCCCAATAGAAGTAACAAAAACTCTACCTTATTGTATGGCATGCTTATTGTATGTAAAGGCTAGAAAAAGATCGCTGAAATGACTCTAAAAGAAATCACACTTTTTCAAGGATACTTTTTCACAGTTTCCAAGAAAGTTTTTCTATTCCTCCCCTTTATCCAGTATCGTTATATTTAAATGCGCTTTATAATGTATCGCTGATATTTCGCTAAGTTTCCATTGAAACGTTATTATAATGTAAGGGGGAGGGCATTGCTTGCGAATGTTACAATTTTTATCATAAAATAAATACAACAGAAAGTAATATTAATGTATTAAATATCCAGATATGAATTATTTACACTATTTTATGACAAAATTAAGCATTACTTACACAAAATTCTCAACAATATTCTACCTCTGCTACTTGAAAACTATTTCTATGTTTATTTTTAATGATTCATTTGAGGATTTTCACATCATTGAGAGATGTTTAAAAATGTTTTCAAATATCAGAAGAAAAAATAACGATTAAAGAAAAACAAATCTGTATTATTCGTATTTTTATATATCTATCGATCTTATTTTCTATAACATTTAACTAAGCAATATAGGGCACCAACCACTTATCGGTCTTGTTTTTAGTTTTGTCGGAGTGAAAAATTCACTTCCTCCAAGATCCAGTTGAGGGAACTGTAATGCTGTTTCTCTGCCGAGTTAGATCACTTTCCGTGAAACGTGTTTTACAAGGTTGGTCGTATGCGCCTTCTGTATCACAAAGCTTTTAATTTTCTCCAAGTGAGAACTTCGAAGTCATCCTTGCTTTTGGCAACATTGCTCGCCGAAGTTATTTAAGCAATAGTTGTTTTTGTTCCCCCCTTTGAATATGAGAAACTGATTTTGATGAAAGATTAGCATGTGATTCTTATGCATCAAGTTTTTAAAATAAAAATAAATAAAGGAATAAAAATAATTAGAAATAAATTCCTTAGTTATACTGTCAAAGTGAAATTTGACCAAATTGTTCATTTTGACATATTCGCATACTTATACGAGTGTTACGCACATTAACTTGAAGATGAGAATATTAAAGTATCAATAATCGAAATAAACATCATAAAAAACTATTGTTTGCTTTGACAAAATAATTATTAATACAGATTCATTTTTGTCCAAATGTTATGTTTTTCTCATTCATGTGATAATCTTCGAAGTTGTGCTCTCTGGGTATCAATTTTTTTTATTAAACATACGGTAAACTAGAATCTGAGCGGCAATTTTTTCCAATGTTAATGCTATTGAAGATTGGATGCGGCTTAGATTCGAAGGAAACAATTGTTGGGTGATGTATTTAGAACAATTACAGGTTCATGTATGTATTTAAAAGTTTAACTAACTGTTAATTTCTTATTAGTTCTTATTTTAACTTTGTTTTAATTTCGTAAAATTGTGAATATTTCGATAAACCATTTTACACTATTTTTCACAAAATCCTGTTGAGACTTTGGGGTGGGGTTTAGAATCGACGGCGGCTTAAATTCGAATGGCATATCAAAATATTTTTCTCACCACCACATCAAATTCGCAAAAAAAAAAAAAAAAAAAAAAAAAAAAAAAAAAAAAAAAAAAATCAGATTATTCCGCACTTAAGAAAACACATTTATGTTTACGCTAAGTTAAGTGCTCTTGTAAAATTGCTGATTAAGCACAGAAATTGCAAATATTATTTGGATAAGGTTGAAAAACTTCTAACTTTTTGAAGAGAGAAAATGAAGAATAGTTATGATGTCTAGAAATGTTCCGAACAAGATAGGAAAGAATCAATTCGCGTAAGCCTGGAAGTTGGTACATTGTATGTGAATGGACGTTTAATGGAAATCATTCTTATCGTAGAACAAGGGAACATCGTAAAAAGAGAAACAAGATGTATCCTGAATGCCGATTATGTAGAATAGGTTTCAGTAACTCTGAGGAATAGAGATCACTACAAGAGTCATGGACATAAACAAAAGTCTGCAGAATTCCATTATTTAAGAAATTTGACATTTGAATCCATTGAAAAACAAGTTGTTATCGAACCAGTGCAAGTTCAAGAAAAAAAAAAGAATTGACGATAAGCTTAGAAAGTTAGCGTAAAAGTTTCGTTTCCATAAGAAAATAACTCAATGTCTCTCTGGTATGGAGTTACATCCCAAATATCAAGCACCATATGAGGTTCAAAACTACAAGCATCATGATCGCTACGATGTTGTGAAAATTGTTTAAGGTATCCGACTACGTTCGGAAACGTGATTTTGCAAAAGCGTATAAATGTATAAAATTTATGATATTTAGTGTCACTTAGATTTAAAAATGTATATAAAATTGTTTTAAGAATATTATTACAATAAAAAACTATTTAAGTACAATATTTTGACAAAAAATGAACACATAATGACCCATTTTCAAAATATTCTCCTCTTGTGAAAAATGCTTCTATTATAATAATATTTTGCCTGTATGTAGCTCAGACCTCTGTACAGAGGCTCAACTAGAATTTTTGAAAGATATAACTTAGAAGTGGGTTTATCCATGTTTTACGATAACAGAGGGGAGAAATTTTAAGAAAAAAAACGCTGATCATTATTTCAATGGGTTGTAACTCTGAAAATAATTTGAATTTTTCAAAAATCATAGTTGAGCCTCTGTACAGAGGTCTGAGTAATATACAGGCAAAATATTATTATAACAGAAGCATTTTTCTTAAAAGAGGATCATTTTGAAAAAAAATTATCCTAAGTTAATTTTTTGCCAAAATATTGTACTTAAATGATTTTTTTTTGTCAAAATGTCCTTTAAAACAATTTTATACATGTATTCTAATCTAAGTGATACTAAATATCATGAAAATTATCCATTTATGCGCTTTTTAAAATCAAGGTTCTGAACGTAGTCGGATACCTTAACCGAATGTGTGTCACCACTAAATTAGCTCACTATCAGCTGAAATATTTGTTGATTCTACTGTAAACTTAGTGTCACGGTCACTAACTTGTGCCCTGTAATTTCTGAGTTCGAGTCTTGGTACCACTGAAAACCTACCCTTTAGAGCAGTGATACCCAACCTGCGGCCCGCCAGCCTTTTCTGAGTGGTCCAGTCATGGCTCATTGCAGTAAGAAATTCAATTATTGGAGCATAATGTACCAAAAATTTAGCAGGATATTCTATCAATCAAGCAATCAAATCAATAAATTTTGCCATCAATTTGTTTTTTAATAGTAGAATGTAAGCAAGTGGGGCTTGGTCATAGATGAAAGAAAATAGAATGTTTCCCATAACCCAGTAAAAAATTCATAAAAATAAATATTTTGTGTGCGTGTTTGATAGAATTGTTAATATAGTATTAAAGTAAAAGCCAAAAATGAGTTTTAATATTTATTTTGATCAGTTTTGTTTGTCAATGTTGCTTGGGTCTTATAGTGTGTTTTCCCCATTAACCGCAGATTGCGGCCCGCGAGAAATACCTGTCATGTGTTTGCGCCCCGCCGCTAAACAAGGTTGAGTACCGCTGATTTAGAGAAACTGATATTTTTCCGATTATTAAATCTATCGCGGAATATAAAATTTTGGTGTTGTTCTCGTCACTTGGCCACGGTTTCAAAACTACGAGGTCCATAGCCAATAGCCCTCATGTTGCTATGGAGTGTGTGACTTAAACACACAATCACTCACAATCTTAGCCTACTCCTTTGTTCAGCTCCTCTCATCCTCTCAGCTTCTTACAATTATAATCTCAACATACTCTCCTGCCACCCATTCGGTATAGTGATTAGTAAAGCTGGCCACTGTGCAGCAAGGCCTGGGTTTGAATCCCGGAGAACGTATGGATGTTTGTGAATGTGTAGTGCTTGTGCACTCTAAACAGCCGTCGAACTGCAGATTCTCTCGTGAGGTTGGTGGGAGGCTCTGACCACTCCACAGGGTGTCTTCCCTCAAAATTGGGGTGGGACTGAGCTAAATCGTACTGTCACTAATATGGTGCTCAAAGCTACGGCTAATGACAAGCGTACTTCTAGCTTTTTGCTGCGATTAATTTCATGGCCTCAATCTGACACCATCAGACAGGTGGCATCAACAACACACACAACATACTTTCCTTACAAATACAATATCAAATTCTTTTGTTTACTATTAAAATTTCATTATCTTCTCCATACAATTACAATCTTAGTATCCTTTCTTCATAATTACAATTTCAACTTCTTTTCTTTACTATTAAAATCTCAACTTCTTCTCCTTACTATTGGAATCCCAACATCCTCTCTTTACAGTTAGAATTTCCTCAATGTACACTCTTTACAATTAAAATCTCAATATATTTTTGTTACAATTTCAATCTGGACATCCTCCTCTTTCATTTATATTCTCAACATTCTCTCCTTACATTTACTATCTCAACATTATCTCCTTATATTTAAAATCTCAACATTCTCTCCTTAAAATTAGAATCTCAGCATCGTCACCTTACTTGTAAAATCTCAATATCTGCTTACAATTACAATCTCAACATCCTCTCCTTACACATTTAGAATCTCAACCTATTCTCTTTAAGATTAGTCTCAATAACCTCTCTTTGCAAATAAAATCGAAACACCATTTTCTTACAGTTAGAATCTCAACATTTTTTTTTTTACACAATTGAAATCTCAGTATTTCTTCCTTACACAAACTCAGCATTCTCTCCTTAAAATTAGAATCTCAGCATCATCATCTTACTTATAAAATCTCAACATCTACTTACAATTAGGGTCTCAACATCCTCTCCTTACAATTTCACATTCTCAACATTACAATTACAATCTCGACAAATAATCCGTATTATAGATTTTCCCTAAGGTTTGTCGCGGTAACTCGTTAAGAACCTGCTACAGGTGTATACTGCGGTGCATTTCATAACAAAACTAGCTAAGGGAAAAAAGGGTAAGTGTGAATAATCTAGAATATAAGTTTAAAAGCTTTAGAATCTGAATCTGAATAACTTTATAGCCATAAATCTATGCTTTGGCTCCTTATAAGCATAAAATTTCGATTTCATGAATATTCCTCTTGCTTCAGCAATTTCTCTAGATGTCTATAACCCATGCAGATAAGTCCAATCCACACTGCAAACACGACCGAACAACCGTTGAGCATGACACCAGCAGCAGCACGAAAGAGATAACGAGCCTTCGAATTCTGATTCAAAGCCAAACAAGGCAGAACACCTTTCTAGTATCGCATTTATCTTCACTCACCGGACAGGAAGGAACTCCAGGTGCACCGCAATTAACCGAAGGAAACTAGCCTCAATCGATAGGAACTTGAAGAAGGTGCTGGGGTTGGATATGAAATGGTCTTGTCTGTGGTTAGCTCAAAGAAATGAGGATTATCCGGCTTAAATTTCACTTCCCTGTACACACAACGAATATTTTACTAAAATTTCATTCTTAAGGCAATTCTTAAATCATTGAAGCAGTTAAGGAAAATACGCAAATTTTCAAAATTAAAGGAAATTATTCTGAAAGATGTTTAATAATGATAAATATACAAATGTAGCAATAATTATAATAATTATTTTTTTTAAAACTCAATTCTCCTACTTAGGTCAACAAAGAAAATTTTTATTTTAGTTACTTTCTATCAAATAATTACAATTAATATAAATATGTATTTGCATATGGCAGAATCACAATATTAAGTGGCCATTAATTTTTATTAATTATTATTTAAGTATCGTGTTGTCATCCAAAACAATCGTGTCTAAAATTTCAGTTCAAATGAATGCTTTAAAACGTGAGAAAAAAAATCTTTTAAAGTTTTGACCCAAGTCGTTAAAAATGAAACCAACGTGACTCTGTATCTGTAATTCCTTAAATAATTAGTTTCAGTCAATTAATTTTAATTAATTGTAATTAAATTATTGTATTGTCACCCAAGAAATAGTGCATAGAAAATTCCAGCTCAAATGAGTACTTTAAAATGTGAGAAAAAAACCTTTTAAAGTTATGACACAAATCGCCAAAAAGGATGCTAACTTGGCTGTATCTGTAATTCTTAATCAATTAATTTTTATTAATTATAATAAAAAACTACCATATTCTCATCCAAAGTAATCGTGTGTATAAAATTTCAGCTCAACGGAGCGTTTTAAAATGTATTTTACTAAAGGTTGAAATTTGTGAACAAGGTATATAGGTATATATTCTGAACTAAAAAAAATAGTAGGAATTGAGTTGCAAATTTTTTTTTTCTAAATTAGTAATTAAATTTTATTAATTAATGTAATTTAACCTTAGCTTAATAATACATTTAAAATTAATTCCTTGCGTACATTATATGGGCAGTGGTAGCCGTGCGTTATAACATCGAGCCGTGGATTCGAAGCTAAAAGTCTCTATTTGGCGTGGTGGGGAAATTTGGTGAGAGGGATGACTGTGAACTACATGACCGCGATTCAAAATATGAAAAATCCTTTGTCAATGACTTAAGTTACTTCCTTCTATTTTTTTCCCGAGGATTAATGAAGCTTGATCATTCCATGGTCCTGCATTAAAGACCTTTATATTTAGCATAATTACAAACATATGAAATCCAGATATTTAAAATATTTACAAAAGATGCCATGTTAAGCAACAAAATTTTAACAGCAGACGATTATACATCAGCAAATAAATTAATTAATCAAATAGAGTTGCATGAATTATCGAATAAAAATAGACGATATGTGTGAAAGATAATCTTCAACCTGAATAATATCTCATAATTTCTGTACAATTTAAATAATCAATTAAAAGTTAGTTCAAAATAAAGAAAAAGATGTTTAAATAGAACTCAATATTTTGCAATACGAAACTCATCGAATCCATGTCTCGTCGAATAACTGTTGCTTTAAATGCAAAAGGAGACTATTCCGGATATTATATAAGTGGTTATAATATCAATATATTCGACTATATAATTAACTATCAAGTTTGAGAACTATGTTAAACTTTCTGCTTAATCAATGAATATAACTTTTAAGACTTTAAAATGACTGAAATATAATTATTTTGATATCATTACAAATGATACAAATTTGATATATCAGTACGTTATGCTCAAGCTGTTGTTGACATTTGAAAAATTGGGCGATAACATTACAATATGGTTACCTTGATTCTTGACGTTTGGCAATGTGTGGCTGCCATCATTATATTATGTTTATAATACCTCGTTTTTTGGTTTATTTTTTATTGCAATAACCCTATTAATTTCTCAGACGATTTTAATTCGCATTTCTTATAAATGTCACCATTTTCATATTTTACGTTGGCTGGATTGCAGCTTCCGTCTTCTGTTGTTCATTGGAATACAGAGAATTCGAAAATTATTGGTGAGTAACAGATCTTTTTTTAAAAAAATAATGGGGTTCCGCTTTTAATTTTTATGGACCGAAAGGACTGCCGAATCCGCAATTTTGTCTATTGTTTTCTTTTCTGTTTTTTCCCCGTTCTTGAAAATGACTTGGCTCATTTCGGCCGCCATGAAATGTGATAAGTGTTGCAGCGAAATGAAAATTGTCTACAGATAGGATAAGAAATTTGACGGCTATACATATGTTTTATTGCGGATCAAATTTGCTCGGCTACAATAGTAAATCTATCTGGCATAATTCTTTTTTCACTGGTAGCAAATTACAAATTTACGCCTTACTTTATTTCAATTTTACTTTTGATTAATTAATTTTTAAACTTTCATCGTTCAATGAAATTCATTAAGGGAACTCGGAATTTTCTTATCTGTTATTTGTTTATTTATTATTTTATTTTCCTTACATTTCGTTTTTCACACTTTTTCTGCTTTTTTTTCCCCCAGCATTTTTTTAAATTCCTTAAATTCTATTTTTTTAAATCCTCGTACTCTTCATTTTTTTCAATTTGTTTTTCCACAAAATATAATTACATTTTTTGCTTAATTTATCTTTTTTTGCTTCTTTTAAAATCTATATAATGAAATTCTTTAGCGTCAAGAATAAACTATTCTTTTCAATTATTTTCATGTCGAGTTCTTAGTACTGGAACACCATCATATCAGAAATTTTATTTGGTGTAATTTGAAAACCGAGCAAAAAAAAAAAAAAAAGAATCACCCGAGCATTTGTCATGTAGAGTATACTGATAAAAAATTAGCTCCGATTTTTCATAATTTCACAAAAAGTCATAATAGAACATTTAAATTTTATAGGGTGTAAATTTATAGCGTCTTTTGCAACAATTTTGTATAAAACTTATCTAAAGTTAGAAAACTTTTAAATTTCCACTTGTTTTTGATATTTTTTTTTTCATGTGTCGTTTCCAGCTATTTGAACTATCTATTAAAAGGTTTTATGTTACAAAATAAGATTTATGAATCAAATGTATATTGAAAGTAAACACGTTATTGTGTCAGTAAACGTTTTAAAATTTTGTTTGCGACAAAATTGATGATGAGGTTTTCAATGTCTGGATATTTTTTAATTTTTCCCCCCTTTATTTTTTAAATATTGCTCCTGTTCCGAATGAGTCATTTTTCAACTTCGTTTTTCGACATAGAGATCTTTCTAATATCTGATTTTTTTTATTTATAAGTTTTTCTTCGATGTGCTGTATACGAATGTAACTCGGTGATTTATTTTTTGAGTCTCACGAACCGGAACAGCATTCATATATCATCTTTCATTTCACAAAAAGGCTTCCACATCGGTTAGAATCCTAGTTAATGATTCGTTTCCAACTGCTGATGACATTGATCGAAATTTTTTCCTGGTCTATATAATTCGTTATGGACTTTTTAACATTCAATAATTCGATTCCGGCTGTGTCATTAATATTCTGCTCTTTGTTAGAATTTATGAACGGGAATGTCAAGATTTTAATTAATGATAGATACGATGTGAATATTATCTGCTTGAAAAATAAAGCAAATTTCATAACTTAAAAAGAAAACTAATAAATTTAATGAAAAATTCGATGTTTTTGCTGGATACTTCAAATATAATCGGTGTAAAAATTATGTCATTTGCATATTCGTATAGTTGTGTTTCAAACCCGAGGCTCATCAAACACGAGCAACTACTCAACTCTCACTGGAGGGTTAACTGTAACCATTGGCTTGTATATAAGAAGTGTTCTTAATAAAAAATATTGATTACGTGGCGATTTGCTTAAAGTGTTTGCTTCTCTTTGACTTTTAACTTAAAGAACCACATTTGATTTTAAATTAATCATACTTTTTACACGTATATTGAATGCTTAACCACCTTAGAACAAGCAGCAAGTCATTTTGAACTCATCAGATTATGTTTTGACAGACAAAAAAACTCTCTGCTCACCCTCTTCTCCGTACTCTATGCAGGATTATTTCAAGCCTCGAAATTTTCCCTTCTGCGTTTTAGTGTTTGTGTTGTAAATTAAATGTAAGTGAATAGATGGCGCTGTAAGTCATCTGAGAGTTATACTTTTTTTGGCTTGTAGAATCAGTTATGTAATGTTCTTTGTGCTGTGTGCATGCCTTCTGTGTCTTCTAAGGAAATAAACCAAAATGCCTAAAAAGATGGACTGAATTATTGGAATAACATAAAAATATAATGGATGTAATCGTCTAACTGACCAGTGGAATTAAGGACTTAGGAATTATAACGGTTTGTTTCGAGTTATTTAGCCAGAGCTCTCTATCGTTGATTACTAGTATGAAAAGCACTGTAACACGCTACGAATATTGTTCTTCCCGCAGCAACACTCTCCTTATCGGAAAGTGTTAAAAATTGATTTTTACAGGCAAAGTTCGCTTCCGAGCATGAACTTCAAAAATAAAATTATCCCAACCCTAGAAGTTGTGACCAAGGAAACCAAATTGGCGACTTTATCGCCTTTGGTGACTAATTTGGTTAAAAATAGAGTATTACCAAGGAATCATCGAGAAGGCTCTGGAATTGATCCTTCTAAAAACTACCCTGAAGCTATGTAAAGCTTTGAAATAGGCCGTTTCAGCTAGAACAGAGTTCAGTCGTATGCTTTAACTGCGATAAGAGAGAGAGAGAGAGAGACGTGACTTGTCGGAGTTCTTGCTAGTGGAATTGTTTACAGTCGTTTGTGGAACGCTGTAAAGCTTATTTACAGTGAGTGTGATTTGCAATATTGTAAAAAATAAAACATTTTAGTATAGTAGTAATACTTTTTTGTGTATATGTGTTGATTTGCCTACGTGTATTCACATGTTTCTCACTGTATATTAATAAATCTGATAGTATTCAAATAATTGAAGTTGTCGGCTACTTTCACCCATTCAAATTTGTAACAATTCAAAGACTGCTCTTTTAAAATGTTTTGCCTTCAAACGATGCTATATATGTTTAATTGTTGTTGCCATCTGTCCTACGATGTTAGATCGAGGCCTACTAAATTCATCGCGGCAAAGGGCTAGATGTACGCCTGTCGTTAGCTGTAGCTTTGATCACATTACAGGTGACAGTACGTGTTGGCTTGGTTCCACCCCAATTTTGTGGGAAAACACCATAGGGGGGGGTCAGAGGTCTCTCACCTATCTTCCCCTTTCACCAACCTCACGAAAGGACTTACGGCTCGACGGCTATTTAGAGTACCCCCCATGCCACAAAGACACTATACATTAACAAACATCCATACCTCCTTCGGGATTTGAACCCCGGCCCTACGACACAGCATTCAGTGTCACTAACCACTATACCGGATGGGCGACTTAAAATTGATCGCGGTGAAGGACTAATTGTACGCCTGTCGTTATCCGTAGCTTTGAGCACCATACAGATGACTACGTTTTGGCTCGGTTCCACCCAAAGAAAACATCCTGTTGGCCAGAGGTGCCAAACTCGCGACCCGCGGGCTGCATACGGCCCACAATGAACATTCTTGCGGCCTGACCAATATTTCGGCACACAATCACGTATAATAAAACAAAAAAAAAATATTTGTTCCTCCCGAAATTGGAAAGATAGTTACAGAAAAGCGATGTCAAGTGCCAGGACGTAAATATTTAATATTTCACGTTCTTTTATATTCATGTTTTTTTTATAATTCATTATTCGTAATAAATCTAAGTTTCTGTGAATATTGATTTTTTTTTGCGACGCAAATTAGCCCTTGAGTTTGACACCCTTACTGTAGGTGGCGAGGGCCTACCACATTTCTTCTCTTTCCACCAATCTTACAAGAGGACTTGTGACTCGACGGCTAGTAAAAGCACTATACATTTATATGCACTATATGCAAAGGCACTATACATTTACAAACATCCATGTTTTCTCCGCGATTCGAACCCAGGTCCGACGACACAGCAGTCAGCGTCACTAACCATTATACCGGATGGGCGACGCTTCACACGGAGGATCATTAGTGGTATCAGGACTCAAACCCTTATACCTCCCTGCACGAATTCGTGGTCATATGTTTAATTAAATGACTCAAATATGTAATTAGGTATATTAAAAAATATATTACTGGTTTAAACAAGTTAAAAAAACAATTTTAAAAGTCTCGTAGTTATCTTTATTGTAGAGCTTTTGTGTTGTATACCAATGCACAGTATTTATTTTTCTGCTAAAATCTACTTCAGAAATAAGAGAAAAATAGAACTTAAAGAAAAAAAGAACCAGATTTAAGATTCTAATAACCAGACAGACAAATGGCTTTATAGACAGTTTTGACGTTTAAATATTTCAATTTGGAGAGAATGGGACATTTGAATCGCGTATTCTTAAGCCATTTACACTCAGTTTATTATTTTTGTGATTTTTTTTCTTGCAAAAATAAAAAAAAAGGCTTATAAATCTTTCGAATCAATTAAAATGTATTAAAATATTTTTTACTTAGCTTTGAAAATATAGACTGTCCTCGTTTGATAACACTGATCGATAACGTATGTGTACAAAGACTTTTAGTAAATTAATATGTTTTATCTTATTTTTACGTTAATTACTTTTAATTAAATGATCTATGTCAGACTTTTGATTTATATTGATATTTAGAAAGGCAAGACTCGATGACTTGCTGTATGCGGACGAGCATTATCTTGCTGGAAAATTGCCCCTGGGAGACCATTTAAGAAAGGTCCTACATGGGGTCGAAGAATATCATCAACCTAACGTTGGCCCGTTAAGGTTCCACGCATCACGATTAAAGTGGTCCGGCTATCATAGGCTATGCCCCCCCAGACCATTACACCAGCTGTGCGGGCAGTGTGGCGTAGAACAGTGTGGGGGGAATTGTACCGCTCACCAGGGCGCCTCCACACTCGTACACGGTTATCATCTGTCCCCAAAACAAACCGGGATTCATCACTAAACACAACCTTTTGCCAATCTGTGACATTCTACATTGATCTGGCTTGGCACCACTGTAGACGCAGTTGCCGATGTTCCGGTGTTAAAGGGAGTGCATGGAAAGGGCGCTTGTATTTAAGATTTGCTTCTGCAAGGTGTCTGGAAATTGTTTGTGGAACACTTGCTACGCCTACGTCTGCTCGTATCGTTGAACGAGTCACTGTGGGGTCCACAAGTGCTTGCCGCACGATCCTTCGATCCTCTCTCCTCGTGGTCTTCCTTGTCGCTCCAGACCCGGTTTTCCGCGCGTGGGTACCTTCTCGAGTCCACTGCTCCCAACAATTTCTAACGGCACACTCCGAACGATCCACCTGGCCAGCAACACGGCGCGTCGACCAGCCTGCAATTTTCATCCCGATGATCAGGCCTCTCTCAAACTCGCTTAACTGTGATAAATGTCTTCTGGCACGTTTATATGGCATGTTTCGCTTACCAAAGTCTTCCTACAATCGGCGGGTAATCATCACGTTTATGAATCTTCGAATTTGCGCTGGCTTATATAGCACCCTCTTCCTGATTGTAGCGGCACCTCGGCGTGTATGAGCATGCGTATTGGCACAAAACTCGGATCATTTGCATATCAAATTACGCTGTACTTATTTGTAAAGTTTCGCGATTGTACTTAGCTTCCTTCTTGGGTTGCTATTTTCAATGTTCCTGAGTCTATAGCGTTACATATTACACTTTTTGCTGAGGTTTTCGTTGAGGATTGTTATTTGATGAGTGATTAATTATTAATATATATATTGATTAAAATCAAATTTATTAATTAGTCAGATAAAGCATTGAAAGTTATTCATAGTTTAAGTGAATTCGTTAAATAACTTGATTTACTTAAACTCTTAACAGCTGTGGTTAAAATTCATAACACAAATATTGTGGTGCGTCTAAAACAAGGATTTGGGTGTCCATGGACAGTGGTCGCCAAATTTTTTCACCTCTCTTACCATAATTTAAATCCCATGAACCCCTAATAGAATTTTTTAAGCTATATGTATATACACTCACTTCCAAAAGTTAAGCACGGAGAGGAAAATGCTAATTTTCGAAAGCCAATCAGAATTGAAAAGGATGCAATTCGCTGCTCGCAAAAACTGTTCTGCTCGCAAATGCATGCAATTCGCTGCAGAGGTAGATGAACGTATGCAAATATGTTAGGTAACAGCCAATTGTGCTTTTATGTCAATAAATACGCAAAAAGGGCAGTCTTATAAGAAGCCAACTTTATGAAGAGTTACAGAAGTTGATTGTAAGTGCTGATAGAAGGTGTTTAAAACTTCCGTACAATTTGTTTTTAAGACATACGTGTTTCTATGACATCCAGAAAACGAATGGAAGATTTTGAGCTCTGGCGTGCTGTGGGGCGCATTGAAACAGGACAGTCGATCACAGATGTCGCTCTTTTCTTCGGCGTTCATCATTCTGTAATTTCATGTTTATGGAAACAATTCCAAACCACACTGACAGTTGTCCGTAGGCCCGTAGGCGGTCGCTCAAGGATTACAACCCCCGTGGAAGACCGATATATTGCTATTGTAGCCATGCGGAATGCGTGGCATCTATGGTTACAGCGTCCATTGGTAAGGCTATATCTGCAGCTACTGTACGCCAAAGATTACATATGAATGGACTGTATGCCCGGGTACCTCGAGTTTATGTTCCTCTATCCGTCCAATCAAGAGGGGCACGATTAAAGTGGTGCCGGGAACATGGCAATTGGACTGTGTCTGACTGGAACATCACGCATTCCGAGGCGGAAGCATTATGGTGTGGGCAGGGATTTCATTAGGATACCGCACCGACCTGTACATCTTTAAACGGGGTTCTGTGACGGCTGTCCGGTATCGAGTTGAAGTCCTTAAACCCATTGTGAGATTGTATGCTGTAGCAATTGGCCCTACTTTTGTTTTAATGGACGATAATGCACGTCCCCATAGAGCTGACATCGTCAATGACAACCTGGAGAGTGAAGGGATTGCACGTATGGCTTGGCCAGCAAATTCGCCCGACCTTAATCCTATTGGAAAATCTTTGCGATGCTGTCGGCCGTGCTGTATCTTCACGTTTCCCACCTCCAGCCACTCTTATTGAGCTGGAAACTGCTCCACAAGAAGAATGGCGATTGCTTAATTCTGCGGTGGTTGACCAACTAATTAAAAGCAAGGTCAAAAGGTGTAAACTTTGCATACAGATGAGGGGGGATCACATACCCTATTAATGTCCTTTTTTCATTTTATGCTGTTTATTTTCATTTTACACATAATTCTGTTTAAGTCTCCTGTATGACATTATCTGATAACCAACAAAAATTTAATATTCTTTTCATTTCTGTATAATTATTGATTTTGTTTTATGTATAAATATTTATGCTAATTTACTGCCAAATTTTATGTCAATCAAAGCAGTATTTGTTGATTTTTTGCATTTTACATCTTCGTGCTTAGCTTTAGGAAGTGAGTGTATATAGTTAAATATATTTTTGTTAAATATGTATAAATTTAAAAAAAAATGTTATCTAAGAACACATAAAATGTACCTTGTTGGTAAAATGAGACAATTAATTGTAACCAAATTATGGAATCTAAAATAAAAAAAGAAGAAATTTAGAAAGACAATGTTCAGCCTCACACGGCAAGGGTGTTCCAAGACTGTCTCCGCACTGTTACTATCCCTTGGCCTGCTCGATCCCCAGATTTGTCTCCAATAGAGCATATCTTGGGTTATTTGGGACAGCGAGTTGGGCATCCCACGAATTTCAACGAACTAGAGCAGGGATGGCGAACCAGTGGCACGCGTGCCATTGATGGCTCGCGACACAATATTTTGGGCACGCGAGCGATCAAAATAGTTTGCATTTTATTTCAAAATAACAAAGTTAACTCTGAAGTATTACGAACAAACGCGAGTATCCGGTCACAGGGCGGCGGCTGGAAGCACGCTCGTTTCTTATTGTCTTGCTTTAGTTACGTCGTGGACTACAGTTGCTTACGATGCACGCGATTGTCTACACATAGCATAGTCAATTCCGTCGACACAACTGTATTTTAAAGTTTATTTGTGATATATTTACGATTTTTAACTGTCACTGCTAGCTCAGAACAGAAAGTGTAAAATAGTAAGTGTAACAGAATTTCAAACTTGATGAATCTAGAAATATGGCATTTGTAGTAAAGGTGACAAAAATGATACGTGTTTTATGTTCTGGAACAGAGGTTTGCAGAACAGCGTCTGTAAAACGGCATTCTGAAACAAATCATCCGGTCAAAATAGTGAGCCACAGCAAAAATAATATATTGCCTAGAATGATTCTAATTCAGCATGCATTCTGCTCTAAAAGTAACATCTCACAATCCTAATATAAGTTATTTGTCATTCAATCTGCAGCAACAGAAATCACACTAAGGTTACTTTAATTTGAATTGCACGTTGTTTTCAACTATATATAGTGCAAAAAGGTATTTTTGTGTAGTAATTAAAGAGTTTTAAGTTGTTAGTATTTAGTTTTATTATTTTCCCAATAATCACGAGTCAAAATTATTTGACGGCACGTCTATGCCTCACTCAGCACTTCTTTAGGGAAAATGGCACGTTGATTCATAAAGGTTCGCCACCCCTGAACTAGAGTCAAGGTTACAGCAAATATGGAACGAAATGTCTCGAGACATCATATAGAACTTGCATGCTTCAATGCCCGATCGTATCGCATCGTGCATTTGTGCTAGAGGGGGTTCAACAGGGTATTACATCCTCCGTTCTTTTGCCTTTTTCTCTGAAAAAAATAAATGATCCTTTTTTTTCTTTGATTTTCTAATCTTTTACTTACATCAAAGTAGTCATTACGTATGTAAAGTTTCATTTCATTTTGACGATTCCTTCTTGGTGCGCTAATTTTTTTTGTCCATGAGTGTATATTCCACATTTTTCTTCGGGACCAGCAACATTTTCTCGTGTACCACCACTTTGGCGATCTCTGTCCGTGGAAGTATAGAAAGGGTCTAAAGCAGGGATCGGCAACCTAAGGTACGATGTACTATTCTCAGTGACACTCTGCATTAATCTACAAATT
Organism: Trichonephila clavipes; assembly: GCA_019973935.1. NCBI lineage: Eukaryota > Metazoa > Arthropoda > Arachnida > Araneae > Nephilidae > Trichonephila > Trichonephila clavipes. Next base: position 331,255 of record BMAU01010583.1, on the reverse strand, counting down.
TGTCAATTTTTGAGAGGATAGATGTTGATAAATTTATAATGGCCATTTACGGAAATATGAATAAAAATTTAAATGAATGAGTGAGTGAATATTAACGTCGCACTGTTCAGCTACACGAGGGTTTATGGCGACGAACCACGTAATTTTGAACCATGGTCAAGCGACGTGGACGACACCTGAGCTGGCATCCCCCTCCTCGATCTCATGACACGCTTGCCATGATCCGATACCTTGACCACTGGGCTACCGCAGCCCCGAAAAAATCTGAAAGATAACACTAAATATAACTTTACAGCTCTTTTGTAAATTATTGAATGTCATTGTTGTTGTCGTGTGTTTATTACTGGGATACATACGAAAGACAGATAACATATATCACAACCACACAAGAATACAGATTTTATTACAAACAATGATCCCAGCATATAACAAGAAGAGATGCGCCTGCTTTTCTTTTTGAGACGGAAATCCATTTCAGGCGAAAGACCGACTTCTTCCCCGAAGAAGATACAACCAAGTCTTACTCGGGATTCGAACCCGAACCCACTCGGTTACAAGCCGAGGGTCATAGCCACCATACTGGCTGGGCGACATTGAATGTCATTGCTGAAGAGATTTAATTGATTGAAAAGAGAGAAAAATGCATGGACTCTGCTTTTCGCTTTTGGTTCTACATCTTGAAAAGTAATAAATCTTTCCCCATATGAAATATATTTCGAGTCCGCAAAGAAATTGTTTTAGAATCATGCCAAATTAAAAATCACAAATTACACCCCCTGATTTTGTGATATGAAAGTAGAGTGGTGAAAGCACTAGATTTGCATTGAAATTTTTATTTAACTAATGATGAGAAATACTTATGTTTTATCTCTATATTTCTAAGTATGTAAATAAATACATAATACAGCTTAATTTTTTTTAAAGAAGTAGTTATATTTTATGCTACTTATTTTTATGTTAAGAAACATCTTTAAATGATGCAAAATTAATACATAATAAAACTGTAAATATCTATGTTAGTGACCTGTATTTTCTCGCTTTGTATGAATTATCGCGGGAATCGGATTTTTCCAAATATGTCCTGCTGTGAAGCACGCTAAATCATATTGGTAGATAGTTTTGGCACGTCATAGCTAAGAGGTTGCCGAACCCTGGCCTATAGTTTTCTCTCAGAGTCTGTTGGAGTAAGGTCAGAATTTGATTGTTTTAAAATTTTATTTAATTTTTAAGGATTTTAATTATTAAATAACAATATCCGTTTTAATATGTATAGATATAACATAGATTTACTTGAGGAGATGTGATCTCACACAAAAGCAGAATGTCACATCATAAGAAAACAGAATATAAATATAATTATATAACCACTCCCCCCCTAATTTTCTGTTCATATTTCGAGTTGAATTGCTATCTTTAAGTTCTTATTTTTGTGAGCCATTGTTAGTATTATGATTATTGTATATGTTGTTTATCATATTGAAAAATGAAAGGGATATGGGAAGAAAACTATTCTTTAGAACAAGGGTAGATGTTGGGAAAAGTTTGGGAGCTACTGGTTTAAAATATCGCCAATGCAAAAGCAAGCTAAAAACAAACTCTAGTTGTTGAATTTCGCAAAGTTTTAGAGATAAATTACATTCTTATTTTGCCTCATAAATAAAACTAAAATGATTTTTACGAAAATCCATTTTTTTTTTATATTTTATTTTCAAGATGAAAAAAAAGGAGTGAAGATAATGGTTATAGATGGTAAGTTGATGATTGCGTTAGGCCTGTTTAAAATAATAATGTGAATAACAAGTATTATAAAATTTTTTTTTAATTCAATTCCTACTTAGATCAACAAAGAAAAATTTTATTTTAGCTACTTTTTATTAAATAGTTACAATTAATGTAAATATGTATATACGTATAACAGAATCACAACATTAAGTGTTAATTAATTTTTATTAATTATCATTAAAGTATCGTATTGTCATCCAAAACAATCTTGTCTATAAAATTTCAGTTCATCTGAATGCTTTAAAACGTGAGAAAAATCCTTTTCAAGTTTTGACACAAGTTGCCAAAAATGATGCCAACGTGGCTGTATTTGTAATTATTTAAATAATTAGTTTTAATCAAAATTAATTTTTATTAATAAAAATTAAATTACCGTATTGTCATCCAAAATAATCATGTATATTAAATTTCAGCTCAATTGAGCGCTTTAAAATGTATTTTATTAGCGATTGAAAATTCCACGAAGATAAATAAATAAATAAATATTTAGAGAGTGTGAGTTATAATAGTAAGAATTGAAAAAAGAGTGCCTATTTATACAATTGTTTATATTCAGCCTTTCATCGCTTCAGTGGGTCGATAAATGAGTACCAAGCTTGCTTGTGAACTAAACATTGGGGGGTTCGCGTCAAACTGACTACCGGATCGGAACATCTGCTCCTGCAGCTCTGCGCCCAAGGTCACGAATCCTAAGATGAGCACACTAGTTCTTGGATCTCACGGGCTGTTGCGCCACTGAAGAGAAAGAGTGAGAGAGCATGAATATAATTCATGATTTTGAACTTATATTTCATTGGCTTATTTTTTTTTACCAAGATAAACTTTCTTATTTACGAGGCATGGGGAAAGGAAGAAAAAAGACTTTTATTTTAATTTTTTCATCTTTATTTTAGAGACAAAGCTTTCATAAATCTGACTTCAATGAGCTATTATGTATGAACAGAGGATAATCAACATTGCCAAAGATGCAGTGCCGGTTTATCCATTGAGTACTTGGGGTGGGACCGCAGGGGTTCAGAAGGGTCCGGATAAGCTGGACTTCACCAGATTTTCGGGTTATAAATTTCGATCCTCCAGTGCCAAGGGGTCTGTAGCAAATACAATGAATAACAAAGATGAAAATAAAGCTTAATTTGTATATAATGAATTGAAAATTGTTGAATAGTTTATGAAACTGACATCTAGCTTTGATTTTAAAAAGTTAATCTGTTAAAATACGCAAGATTTCTTCGATCACTTTCACATGTTTTTGTATCGAAAACGATTATTATTATAGTTATTTATACGTAATCTGTAGTAAAGAATTAATTTGTGGTTTAAGTGTGTGAAAAATTTCAGCCTAAGAATATTGATCAGATATTTATTAAGTAAATTTTTTAAAATAAATTAAAATTTCATTTTTGAAACCGATGATTTTAGCAGTTTTGCAAATTAATATTTCAGTATTCATTTTATACCAGAGAAAATTTAAAATAAGGAAGATCTTTTTCTTGACTAAATTTTTATCGCCCTCCCTGGGTTAAGAAATTTTGTCAAAATTATTGTACTAGTTTCATAACAACTGGTGTGTGTAATTAGTGTTATTCTACAATAATTTTTCCATATTTTTTCAAGAAGTTGTTATTTTGCATTTATCTTCCAGGTCTTTTACGAATGTATATTTACTTTAAGCAGAAAAGGGGACAAAATAGTTCTTTTGTTTAGAATACTTAAAGTGCGCGGGAAAGTCCTCGTTCTATTCGTTCTCGCGCGTGCTCGAGGGGAGGGAGGGATGACGTCATGCAATGAAACCGAAGGCAGCAGACGACTCGGAGATTACGTCTGGGGTGGTCGTGCGGCAACCCCTGTTCTCGGAACGCCGGCTTCCTTTCAATGGAATACGCGGACAACGCTTTGTTTATATTCTATTGAGATTCGAACAATTTTTCGCTGCAAAAATGATATTGCAAAAAATGTGCGACATGAAAATTTATTTCAGTTTAGAAAAATAATCATGTTATTTTTTTTCTTCTTTTTATGAAAAAAAGCTAAATTATTTTAGAATTGAGATTGTACATGTTGAGCGAATCTTTAATGGTTTCGGTTTTGGAATTGAAGATAGAATCGTTCCTTTTACTGGATACTCTTATTCAGGAGTTTTATTCTTAACTTCTGTAGAATATGAAGTGTATTTGTGTAATGTTTCAACTTGTTGAACATTTGTTTTAGTCTTTGTATAGCTGATGGAGTTCTGTAAAACTTAGTGTATACAGCTGTGTGCTCGCGGACACCGCTTGCGTAGATTTTATTGGAAAGAAATACTTCAGAGAAAATTTAGTTGTGAACTGTATATATTTTCCATTAAATAGGACGATTGGAATTCACCAACTTCAGTATCTGTTAGATATTAAAAAAATTAGATGATAAAATATCAGCGTAACGCAATTTTAATTTTTTCAGGAATATTTATTGAATAATTATCAGTGGTTAAATTATAACTATTGTATGATGAACCATATTTCCTAGTGAGTTGTTGGACATTCAAAATTAATAACTAAGTAATTAATTTTTTAAAAAATTTATCCTTACTTTCGTCAAGATATAGAAAATTTTGTCTTCTTTTTTTAAAAATAAATTTTATAGGTGTAATGTCAAATTTATATACCACAGAAAATTCGCTAAATTTAAAAAAGTAATTGTTTTGTCGGTTATTTTTAAGAAGTGTAGCCACTATTATCATTCGGCAGCATTTATCTTTTTAGTATGTACTACTTCGAAGCACTGCACCACTTATCAAAGTATTTAAATTTGATGATTGTTTAGAATTGTCATCTGCTAACAAACGTTTCTTTCGTCGGTCGATTTAAGTACAACAAGAAGAAATTAAATACTTTGGAGAAATACCTGGTTTAATATAACATTTCTCGATTTCTTTGTACAATAGTGATGGATACATTTTCGAAGTTTTTGGCAATTTAGACTTGTGTTAACCGTTTATCAGCACTCAGTTTGGTAAGATTTGACAAACGAAGTCTGGCGGGTCTTGAATTCAGAGTGGATCCATTCAAAAAGATTCTAGTGTAAGGATCTGTTATAAAGCCAATCTAAAAACTTAAAAATCGCATTTTACCATCTGTCCACGAAGTGTTTGATGACTTTCAGCATCTGAAACAAGATTTTCCAATTACTTAGGTTAACGAAGGATAAATTTCCCCTAATCTTCGACTACGCCGATGTTCTCTTGTTGAGCAAGCTATTACAATCACCATAACAGAGCGAATTGTGCGGTACCTGGATAATTTGCTTTCTTCTGTCTTCCAATGCTAATGACTATGTGCAACGGTTGATAGTTGGATTCTCAAGAGAGGCGGTGATGAGGCTCAAGGATTTTCTGTTGTTGGGACGACTGTTCGCCGGAATGGGTGAGTGATTTCACTTTAAATTATTTTGTGCATTCTTTTGTTTTATTAAGTGGAATATTGAATGAAAGAAGATAGTTGAAAAGTAGTTTTAAAAATGCGTTTGCATTAAAATTTGAGAAAAATGTACTGTTCGGTTATTGAAAGTGATTGCCAAAAATATATCCAGTACTTAAATGATTTGGTTTTTCTGTAGTTTTTAACTGCCAATAATTAAAGTGACTGACTACGTTTGGAACCGGAATTTTGAAAAAAAAAACATCGTATAAATGGATTCTTTTTTTGATATTTAGTGTCAGTTGAATTAGAATATACATATAAAACTGTGTTTTAGGATTTTTATTATAATAAAAAATTATTTGAATGTATTTTTTTGGCAAAGAACGAAGGAAAAAAAACGTATTTTCAAAACGTTCTCCTTTTACGAAAAATACTTCGATAATAATAATGTTTTGGCTATATGTAGCTAGGACATCTCTACAGTGCCTGAACTAGGATTATTGAAAAATTCGCATTATTTTCAGAATTGCTATCAATCGAAACAAAAATCGGTGTTTTCTGTTTAAATTTCTCTTCTTATATATATGAAAATATGAATAAATCCACTTCTAAATTATCTATAACAAAAATTATTATTTTGGTTCTGTACAGAAGTTGTAACTTATTATATATATATATATATTGCTGTACGGGGAAGGTTGAATCCATAAAGCATTGTTAACTCTAAATCGATGACCTAATTCAGCGACAGCTTTAGAAATCATAATCTGTCTCCTGTTTAGTCCAAATACTTTTTTGTATCTACATCTGTTGTCTTGTGAACTCCAATTTCTTCCTTCTTTAGCATTGTAGGTCTAGAACTTTTTCACTTTTGTTTAATTATACCATATATATATATATATATATATATATATATATATATATATATATATATATATATATATATATATATATATATATATATATATATATATATATATATATATATAGGCAAAATATTACTATTATAGAAGCATTTTACATGAAAGGAGAATGCTTTGGAACCATGCTATTCTTTATTTCTTGGCAAAAAAAAAAAATTCTTTTATCTAAATAATTTTTCTTGTAATATTATTCTTAAAACAGTTTTATATGTATATTCTAATTCAACTGGCACTAAATGTAAAAAAAAGTATTTATTCATGTGCTTTTTCAAAATTACGTTTCCGAACCCAGTCGGATACCTTAATTAAGAACCCTATTTTTGAGAAACGTATAGATGTATAGCGGTACATTTTTGAAATAGTTATATATTTTAAAACTGAGAAAAATGATATTTTAGTTGTGATTTGATTGTAATCGATAAGTATGATGGAAATTTTTTGAAGCAAAGACTGAGCATAATGAAGTAAAAACTTTTCACTTAACAACTTTAGTCAACCAATAATATTTTATATTTTGTTACTTTTATTTTCAATTTATTTTTACTCTGTAGGGTATATATAGAGAAGGGACCAAGGTATATATTGAGAAATTTTGAAATTTTATTAACTCAACAAGACTCAAAGACTAATTGTTTATTTGATAATTATACTTGCATATTATTTACTTGTGTAGAATGGTTAGATTTTAAACATTATTTCCCTCGAAAAATGACTAAACAAGTCTTGCTTAGTTTTTTTTCTCTCGCAAGCACCATTTCAAAATTAAATAATTTATTTTTTGTATTTAAATATAAGCAATGAAAGGTAATAATTATTTATGAGACCGATTTCAAAATAGCTTCGAATTGCTTTGATGTTCAAAAGAGACCGACAAAAATTTAAATCATTCTCTTTCGAAGCGTAAAATAGTTTTCCTGCCTTATATGATCATTTTGAATTGCAAATTTTTCTAGAACTTATTTTCCTTCTTCTAAAGTAAAGTATTAGTGTTTTCAAAAGTTAATTTTTGCTGTTGTAGTAAATTATGTATAGGCCTCTAAATATAGACTAATTTAGCAAATAAGTACAATACTTGTTTAATTCTTGAATTACAAACTTATATTTTTGAAAAAAATAGCATGATTGAATGGAAAAATCAGGTATATTTCGTTATTAACGGAATCTGGCATTTTAAAATCCATATATAATACGATTCTTTTTATGAATTTTGAAACATGTAGTAAATTTTCAGTTCGTGCAATATACCAAATGGTAAAATGTATGTTCAATTCATCTATAAGCTTTTCACGAAGAATCATTATGTTATTTTTAAAGTAAATTTATTATGAAATTATTGCAATTAATTTATATTACAAAATTATGCTTTTTCGATAGAATTAATTAATATAGCACTGTTTAAAATTCATTCGTCATACCCTAATTAATACAGTTATTCGTTTTATTTTCATGTATCGTATCACATAATGATTTCAAAGTGTACAATACCTATTAATAAGTTAAGAAAAACTTATTTTATAACTGCCTTCTTTGAGGGTATGCTAAAACGTTTTTGATACTGATCAAGAACATAACGAATGACTCATAAATTACGTCTGGTGTAGTTATAAAATTCTTGTTTTTAGTTCTTTTTATTGTACTTTTGGAAAGCATTTTAACTACATTAGTATAAAAATATTGTGTTAAATTATGCTTGGTTTATAAAGCCTTCTAATATTGAATTTATTAAATTTTAAAGAAATCCTTATAAGAAGTTGTTAGAAAGTATTTAACTGGGATTTCAATTATTTGATTTATTATTTGAATATTATTTGGTCTCTATTTTAAAGCTCAATTCCGTTATAATCCCTGTCTAAATAGAAATGGACTATTTTATCCATTCGGATTGAAAAATACATTTTGTAAAATATAGGTACACTAACTGTTACAATTATGACTTTTTTTACCTAAAGATATAAAAGATAAAAAGGTACTTAAATTAGGTTGGCATTTTTAGATTGTTTTTTTGGCGTTTTTGGTCTATATAGTCTTCGATTGAAAGGCCACCATGTCTTATGACAAAAAATTGGGATTTGAACATTAGAATTTTTTGGATATACTTATTCTCTTAAAGACCTGTAGTTGTTACATCTCCAAAGACTTTTTAAGATATTGGCTTACTGAGGCCTGGTCCAGGTCCTCGGTTTCATGATCGGAATAGCTTTAATCGTTAAATGTTATTTTTTCTGACTTTTTCTCCGAAAAACTGGGAATTTCGAACTATATTCCAACTGGCAACAGTGGCAAGACTGCATTATTATGTCATGTCCGTGTCTATGCCTAGGTCTACCACTGTACACCATCATTATTCATTTAGTCAAAAGGTGGCAGTTTGTGGTATAGGAGTGTAACTAGTTTGCGAGATTGTGAGTCATGCACGTTTTTTGTTTCTAGCTGGAACACACGTTCTTCGCACGGATGGATTGAAAAAACAAGACAATAAAGATAAAAGGATTATATATATATATATATATATATATATATATATATATATATATATATATATCAAGTTTTTAAATTATTAATGTACCTAATAAATCAACGCAACTCTTAGCTTAAAAACTTAGCGAAAATGAAGCTCTTGAACAAATAAATTTTACGACATATGATTTATGTGAAAAATAATTGTAATTCCTCAGAAAAGAATAAATAAATGAATAAGAACAACTACAAATAAATACATTTATAATAAAAATATGTAACTCTCATTCCTCAAAATAAATAAATAAATAAATAAAAACTGCACGAATCATAAATTTTTGCATTCAGAGGTAGACATGACATTATGTGATGTCTTATCACTAGTTAGAAGAAAAATCACTTAAAAATTGAATTAAAAAAAAATCTAAAGTGAATTTCGAAAAAATCTCTTTGGGGTGCACATCATCATGACCTGTAGTTTCAACGCGTGTCACGTTTCATTCCTCTAGATCAGGGGTGGTGAACCTTTATGGGTCAATGGGCCATTTTTTTTCTAAAGAAGTGTTTAATGGTGTATAGACGTGCCGTCAAATAATTTTGACTTGTAATTATTGTGAAAACAATAAAACTAAATACTAATAACACAAAACTCTATTGACTACGAAAAAATTACCTTTTGCACTCTATAGTGATAAATGTTTTAGTTATATCTCAAATTAAAGTAACCTTAGTGTGACTTCTGTTGTTGCAGATTGGATGACAAATAACTTATATTAGGATTGTAATGTGTTACTTTTTGTAGAATATACGCTGCATTGGAGTCATCTGCCAAACGGTTTCTAAGTAGTTAATTATTTTTGATGTGGTTCACACTTTTTTTGACGAGAGGGTTTGTGATTTGTTTCACAATACCGTTTTACAGACCATGTTCTGCATACCACTATTCCGGAGCATAAAAAGCACACCGCTTTGTCACTTTTACTAATGATGCCATGTTCCTTGGCCTCCGCCAAATTTGAAATTCAGTTACACTTACTATCTTAAACTTTTGGTTCTTTTGCCAAACTAGCCTTACTAAATAAGAGTTAAAAATCGTAAATATAACAAAGATAAACTTTAAAATACAGTTGTGTCTTTAAAGTACAGTTGAAATTGGCAATGCTATGTGTAGACAAACTTTACATCATAAGCAATTGTAGTCTACGACGTAACTAAGGCAAGACAATAATAAACGAGTGTGCTCCTCTCCGTCCCCCCGAACGATAACTTCCATTTTTGTTCGTTATACTTCATAGTGAACTTTGAAAATTTGAAATAAAATACAAACCATTTTGATCACTGGCGTGCCAAAAATATTGCGTCGCGTGCCATCAACGGCACGCGTGCCACTGGTTCGCCATCCCTGCTCTAGATTGTTTAGTCTTTTTTGCTACATCTAAAACACATACTCAAACTCTTCATTTTATTATTATAGATAGGTTGACATTTGTACGAGTATTTCGCAAACTGTCTACTTAAAAGGCTTGAATGGTGGGGCCTATACTTTTGCATAGGGGGCCAGGGACTCAAGAAGTCACTTCTTTCTTATCCTTCTCATTTGAATCAGATTATATCTATGAGTTTGTTCGCCTTCAGTCCAAAACACCACGTCGGGTCTTTTGACAAGTTCGCCTTGCATCAAGCAATACAACGGAGCAGATGGTGAGGTGTAGCTTCACACGTATTGCACTTTGTACAAACCGTGAAATTTTGCCAAAGCAATTTGGTCTTTTCTGTTCCCGTCAAATTTTATAGCAGTGCCAAGACTTTCACTACCATAGCATGCGAGCACTGGTGGTTGCCTCAAAGTAATATGGACAACACTGTAACGTTTGAAAGAATAACGGTAGCGTATTCTTGGTTAATTTAAATATTGAATTTATTTACGTCACAACTATTGAATATTATATACTGATTTATGCATTGAAGTTATTAAACTTAGTTAAAGATTGCTAGAGTCCAATAATTTGTGGGAGGAGGAATCGTCTGGCCACCGCTCCCGAGTAAGTTCAAAGCATCTCTCCTTCATCTCCCGGTCGACGGGGTTCGATTCCTCGGGGGTCAAAAAAGGGGTTGCGAGGTCAGCCACGCCGCAACCTTATATCTGCAGCTGCAAGATGCGCGTGTGAGTGCCGGGTCCACCAAAGACGCCGATCCCGGTTCGAAGTTACGACGTTACAACACCAAGTAATATGGACAAGTACAATTTTTTGAGTATAGTTCGAAGCAGGATAAAGAGGATCCTCATTTATCTGAGGGACAGCAATGCCATTCTTTCCCTAAAAATCTAATCCAGAGGTTCCCAAACTTTTTTGCCTCAAAGACCCCTTGACGGGTTTTTCGGTTTGGGAAGACCCCTACTTACCTAATATTAAATTTTTGCAAATTCATCAACTTAAATGGGTTTTTGACAGCAGGTATAGAGCTACATCCTTTAAAAAGATATGAATTTTTAACTGTAGTGAAGTATAGTGTTTAAAAATTAAGAAAACACATGTTAATTAATTAAATTAAAATTTAATTAATTAATTCACATGTGTTTTCTTGATTTTGAAACACTATTTTATGCATTAATTAAATTAAAATTTAATTAATGCATAAAATAACTGTTAAATAGAATAACTGAGCAACTAACAAATTCTTTTAGTGGTAGGGATGAATCTGGGGATGCAATAACAAATTTTCAACATTTGGCATCGCAATCTTGTCAGGTTTAACCCTAAATATCTCCTCGGTTAATAGTGTCCAGTCTTTTCTTCTTTCATTTTTGTTTTGTTTTGGAGAATGGCAAGCGCAATAAAAATTTCCTTCTCATTCGGAGAAACAATTAAAAACTTTCTCAAGATATTCCATAATGTGGAATAAATAACAGGTATATCTTTTTAAAGCCAAAATTATTGACATCCGTTTATAAACTTAACTTTAAGATCTTAATTAGTGCCTATTCCTAGTGTCTAGTTCTTGTAATCTGACCTATTTTTTCAAAGTGACCATATGAATTCATTGCCTATTGTGGTATTACGATGGTGAAAACATTTTCAAACCTAGTTTCAAATTCCAAGAAAAGGGCATTTAAATGTTGAACGTAGGTCGCCTTTTTCCAGGCAGATTGTCCGTGACAATTGTGAAACTGGGAAAATTTGAGATGTCCAAAATTATACTCCTTTAGCTTAATTCTGGCACACACAAGAGAGGATGAAATGTGGTACTTGTTTAAAAAAAATTACGCTGTCACCTTGAAATTGCAAATTAACCTCATTCAATTTAGTAAATAAATCTATTAAATAGGCAAGTCTGGTTTCCACTTCATTAAATTTCTTTTATTAAAATCACGATCTGGTTTAATGAGAGCCACTACCGCAGACCCCCATTTGCATTCCATGGACCCCCAAAATATTTTTTCGGTGGCGTGGACCCCTTGCAGATAGTCGTACACCCCTGGGGGTCTATATAGACCATTTTGGGAAACACTGGTCTAATCTAACAAAACCTCAAAATCTACGCCCAACGTCGTTCGAAATATAGGAAAATTGAAGTAATCCTTGTATAGCTCTCGATACTTGATAAAAGTCCACATCTATTAATACCATCATCAATTACGCACTAAAAGGTCTTTAGTGACACATCCATCAAGAAATTTTGATAGAACTCAGCTTAAATATCTAGTTAAACAAATAACTATTTCGTATAGGAGGGAAATTTATGGCTCCGGAAATCAGATCAGTTGCGGTCTTGTCCGAAGAATAGACCTACCTTGGTGCAACTCCATCGGTAACACAACCATCACTCAAAAGACCCCTAGTCCATTAAAATCGAAATTAATTAGTGCAATCATTTGATACCGCGATCTCATTTCATTGACCCACGGGTAATCATTGTAGAGCGAGTCCTATGCGGTTGAAGCAGTAATCCCGAAGTAGACGTCCCTGACATCGTAATTAATGATGCAGTCCGTTCCGCTCGAGATCCTCTATCCGAGCCTCAGATGTTCCCGAGGTAAAAAATTCATTCCCCAATCGAAGGGTAGGCATCCTCTGATATCGACATAACAGTCAGGGTGTGTGACATGTCGCTAATGTAAGTAGAGGCTCGACGTCTTTCTATTTCACATCACGTTTGCGGAACTTGTCGCCACGTTCATCCATCTAGATCAGGCCCCCTGCTTTCTTTCTGTGTCCCCCACCCCGAGGGTCAGTTGTTGGGAGGGGATCTAATGGAATTTGAAAGGCTTGCGAGTGCCAATTGCAAATCGATCTGTGTCATTTTGGGTTTTGGGTTTTACCTTTTAGGATGTCATGTTGTGGAAAGTATCTGTGAAACGTATTACAAAATATTGCTATCGCGAATATTTAATTAGAAATGTGCACATCTTTATTTGGAGAAATATAATTATTCAGTGCAAAAACTGGCTTGATTCCCAAAGTGATCGATATCGACACTTAGTTGTCTACGTCAACAGGAAAAAAATTGGGGGTTTTGGAGGGTGTAAATGAGGTCCATAATTGTGGCTCTCTTTTAACCAGTTCGTAACTTTAATTTTAAATTTTAATGAATGGAATAAATATTTTCTCTCTCTCTATCCACATACACAGGGGCCGTTACTTATTTACTCGCGTAATATTTTGTTGTAATATAAACATATCTGTCTCGAATTACGGAATATCGTGAGAAAGTTTGTGATATTCCCCCTCTTGGGAGAATATCTCTCGGAGTATCAGCGTGAGCTATAGAGGCGTAGGATTAACGAAAGAACTAGAATCAAACATTATCTTAATATATCTTTATTAAGATATTCAACTTAAACCTTTAACAAATTAAATTATAATAATTAATGTAAGAGAATCTACGATGGCAAAATACGCAACACACAATATATATAGATAATAGCGACTTAACCTAACTCGGACCACTATCAATAACTGAATCACCTAAACTCAATTCTAATACAATCACTGATTCTAATATTAAATATTCAATCCTACCTTGTTGCAGTCTGGAGAATCAATCACTAATATCCTAAAGGCAATCTTGTATTTACTTGCATGCACTGGTATGCACCTTGCTTCTCTATATCTTTATCATTTAAAACTAGTGGTTCTCAAACTTTCACTACTGGCGACCCAATTTTCAATCATAATTTTTATCGCGCCCCCCCTAAAAATAATAATGTATTGAATGCAATAATAATGCACTTTGGCGCTAAAGCTACAATACGATCATAATTATAAACCGTACAAATTAACAGTATAAGTATTAAATTTTGTTTATGTTACTTTTAAGTAATATGCATTTTTTTATTTATTTTTTACTTTTTAGTTCGATTCACTATAAAAGCGTGTTTTTTAGTTTGTTTTAAAACTATAATTTATTTTATAATTATTTTTTACTATACACGATAAAAATCACAATTCCAGTGAATAATTTAACTAAGAGAAAATATACTTACCTACTTTCAAGGACTTTTCAATTTTTTTTTGATAATTTCAGAAAAAATCCGATAAAACTCAAGAAAATTTTCCAAATGTACGTGGCCTTAATAAAGGACATGAATCACAGACGCTTTTTGCTAACAATACAGGGACGTTATTTTCCAGCAAAGCTGTCATATTTTGTTCGTGTTTTTGTAGTTTTGCTGTCGTTTGATGATCTACAAAAAGCATTTTGAACTTTTTCTTCCTTGTGTCTTTTTGACAAGGTGAAGTGCTACATTATGGCTTCATAGTTTTCTTCATAGAGATCTTTAGGCAGCATTTGAAAATTTCAAATCAACTCAAACGTTTCATGTCTAACGCTTTTCTGATATTTACTCTTTCGCTATCTGGATTAATATGCATTATTTCAGTAGGTTCTTCAATTGCTTGATCAGTTTCAACTTCCTTCACAATAGGGATCACAGATGCGCAATTTTTTAAAAATATTCTGCTCATTTACATTTATAAATCATAATAAGTCGTACAACACAGCAATCAAAACCACAAAATTGTTCATGGGGAAAGTGTAGCATGTTCTAAACAATAATTGTGTAATACGTTTTTCATTATGCAGTACATGTTTCGCAATACTCATAAAAATAAATCTTGGCTAAATAATTCTTCAAAGTGCTCAATATGCTTATCCATACATCATAAAACTCTTTCACATGGAGAAAGGCGAAACAGAAATGTATTATTCACAACTTCCCTAAAAAACGACGGAGATAACCATACCAGTAAGTTCGAAGGTCAGCTCAAGAAATATTTAGGTTAAAAGAAACGTAATAAAAAAATCTCTCACCGTGGGATTACAGCAAAGAAAACAAAATAATTTTTTAATTTGGTTATAGGATCAAAGATGACTAATGAGCGTTTGAAGTGGAATCTTTTATTTTTGATGATCACCAGATGATAAAAATAAATTATATCAGTGTAAATGTGTATTTTTTACTATGTAAGAAAGCATTTTGTGTTACCTCATTCGAAATTATAATTTTTTAAAACCTTTTATTTACAATATGCTCGCGCCTCCCTCCCAGGGTTACCGCGTCCCCAGGGGGCGCGCCCCATAGTTTGAGAAATACCGATTTAAAACTTCTAATCACCACCACGTAACCTTATCCAAACTTGAACCACGAACTATATTAACATTCCTCTACTTGCCATCAACTGCCACAAATTGCCATCTCGCTTATTTTAAGTTAAGATATTTAAAAGCTTGCTAATTTGCATCTTTCATTCACACTTCACTTCTTGAATTTGTTTGGAAAAGAGTTGCTATTAATTCTGGCCCAAAGAACCCAAAGGACATGTTA
The DNA here is from genome assembly GCA_019973935.1 of Trichonephila clavipes. Taxonomy (NCBI): domain Eukaryota; kingdom Metazoa; phylum Arthropoda; class Arachnida; order Araneae; family Nephilidae; genus Trichonephila; species Trichonephila clavipes. Next base: position 315,869 of record BMAU01010583.1, on the reverse strand, counting down.
AAGAAAAGACGCGTGATTCCGTCACAAGTTTTTTATTGTTTTTTGTAGTGAAAGAGAATTTCAGCGTAATTGCCACCCTTCGTAACAAAAAAAAAAAGATTTGAAGCTACTAACTGAGAAGATGTGGGATTCAAGCTATCAAAATTGATGCCGAATGTTGAAAATTTGTTGAAAAGCATCACTTTCATCTCTCCCATTAAAACTGTTTGTTGATCAGTTATTTTATGTAACGGGTAACAAATTTTAATATAATTAATAAGTGTTTAAAATTAAGATGTGTTTGTTTTCTTAAGTTTTCCACGTTACACTTCACTACAGTTAGAAATTTAAATCTTTTAATGTAAGTAGCTCTATGCCAGCCATCAAAAACACATTTAGGTTGGGAAATTTTAATAAAATTCAATATTAAGTAAGCAGGGGTCTACTTCAAACAGGAAAACAGGGCAAGGGGTATATGAGACAAAAAAAGTTTCGGAAACTGAGTTACACGAAGATTAAGTGAGGATGGTAGTCTAGAAATCATGGTTGCGCATCACTGGCGTAGCTAGCTCTGGGGGGCCCTGTATCAAAATTCCTTCGGGGCCCTTCTTTAGATATGGAAGCCCTGTTAATGCGACTGTAGTTACACATGTTGGGGCCCCTGTAGCTGAAGGGCCTCATATCATTGATACGGCAGATACGGCAGCAGCTACGCCCTTGTTGCGCATTCTAAGTCGCATATTTTAGTCTTGCTAAGTCTTATTCGAAGTCATATATTTTGATCTCATTGGTGACTCCTCGACTAAAGGAGCCGATGCATATGAAATCTGTCAAGGCTCAAAGTCCACACGTTGACATGATATATCAGCATGGAGAGTGGAATGCCACAGCTTTGGTCCATACAAAGTCTGTTGTCAATTGACAAATAATCAATGAATTATACAAAAATAAAATAAAATAATAATTTGTTCAGGCATTGTTTAGAAAAAAGATACTTATTTATTTTTGTAAAAGCTATCTTTCTGAGGAGTTTAAAAAAATACATGAGTTAATTGATTGCTTCTTTAAAGTTAGGGTACTATTTTTCAAAGTATTTTATTCTTAAATTTGCATGATTTCCCGAAAATTCTTTTATTTACAAAATTATATTTCTTTTCTGAACACACACATAGATAATGATATTTTCTTCTTTCTATGCACTACAGCCGGTTACTGGCTAAGCCTCTCAGTCAGCTTACACCATCTTGATCTATTCGATGCTATATTCTTCCATCGGTTAACTTCCAAGTATATACGCCGGAGGCACTTTCGAAGTTAAAGTATTGTAGCCTTAGCGTCACAGTAAAGTATTACTGAATTCAATACATTGTAATTGTACGGAAGGGGGGCGCGATGAAAATTATGATTGAATATTGGGTCGCAAATACTGAAAGTTTGAGAAGCACTGCTTTAATATGTTGGTTTCTCTGTATTTCGATTGAAGTTCGAGGTTGTATTATATTCTCTCCAGATTCCGTTTCCACAAACTGCACCAAATTTTTTTCTTAAGGTTTTTTCTTGAAGTCAGCTGTTTCTCATTGTCTTCTTTATTAATTGTCCAGCATTCACTGCCATATAAAACAATGGGCTCAATTCATGGTGATCACACGATAAAGCCAAACACGTGTTCCTCATTGAATTCAAAGCAGACACCAAATTGATTGTACTTGTTGTTCTCTTTTTTTGTAACACTTATGTAAAATTTCAAATTTCATAATCTGATAAAGATGTTAAAATGTTATAAAAAAAATTTCTTCTCAAAATATTTTAATATAAAATAAATCTTATTTTATGCATATACTTTTAAATAAAATGCATTTTGTCTACTTTTGTGCGTTATTGTTGCTGGCAAATTTGTACTTTTTAAGAGAAAGTTTCTGAAAAGATCAGAAGTTGGCAACAACGAAACTCAGGAACTGATTAGCTGAAAGCATGATTTTTATCGTGACTGTGACGTCACATGAGTTTTTTAACTGATTGGCTAAAAACACGTGGTTATTATAATCATGTGACTATGACGTCACATGAATTTAGCCCATTGGTCTTATAAGAGTCTTGCATAACTGAATTTTTGTTTTAGAGATACTTTCTATTTCATAGGAAAAAAATAATAATATTACACACACACACAAATGCGTGTGTGCCATAGGCTACATTTCCCACGAGTTACTCTCCATTAAAAACCTAAAATGTTATTGAAAGCTGTCTTTAAGAATGAATAAAAAAAGTGTTTGCATGCTGCCATCCGATATTTATGAGAAAAAGAAACAACTTTGCTATGAAAAAATTAGAATCATCTTAGAGAATTTGATCCACATTGAATATGAATACTTTATTAGTAAATATAAATATATGGACGATGTTAAAGAATTCGTACTTATTTTACCTAATTCCTGAATTTTTTGACTTAACCCATACATCTAACTTTTCTCAGAAAATCGATATTCAAATATTGTACATCTCGATTCTTATTAGAAATGTTTGAATTATTTATAACTGTTTTTGAATGTGAGTGTGAGTATCGAGAAAGTTACATTTCCTTCTTATTCTTTCTTTAAAATTTAGAACTGTGTCACGACGAATATTTTAATAATAATGATTGACTGATGTATACTTTTTTACTTTTGACACCATTTTCTGCCTTGTGATAAATTGTGGCGAGGCTGGTCATTTATTATGAGCTTAGTAAACTTTCCCTATGTTGAAATGGTATGATAAATTGCAAGTATGACAAAAAATTAATAATATTTCCTTTAAAAAAACTTTTTTTCGAATTTATCCTTATATTATTATTTATAAATATTGCTTTTCCTGATATATATAGGTGAAACACAAACTTACTCATTACGATATCACCGGAACTATTAAACCTACAGTCTTGAAATTTAACTGGAAAATTTTTTTAATTAGTAGAGAACAGCTAAGAACGGATTTTTAGAATCGACTTCTAAAACGTGTTGCGGGGTAGTTATAGATAAAAATTCCCGTTTTTGAAATATTAGATCTACAGAGATTTGAAATTTTTGGTAAGCATGTTTCATTTGTTGATTAGAGATACGCTAAAAATGATGTTTGAGGAAATTAACTACGAGGGTGGGCTACAGGAGAGTAAATGATAAATATACTTCTGTTTTAGAAATTCAACTCTTGTTCTTTTTTAATTCCTACTATTAGTTCACACTCTTCCCATTTTCAATCGTTTATAAAACACTTTTTATTCATCCACTCAAGCTCAAATGCAATTTTTAAAAATTGTAGTGGATGACACTTGATGTTAATACAGTTTTTTCAAATATTAATTCATTAATTAAACTTAACTAATGAATAAATAGTAACAAACAAAAATAATAGTCCAACACCATATATAAAAAGGAAAATCGCTCGTTGTGTCCCTGTAGTGCAATGGACAGCACGTTGGATTTCTAATCCGAAGGTCGTAGGTTTGAATCCCGCTTGTGATGTCCTAATTTCTGAGACTGTGATTTCTTTTTACTGTACTATTTTATTGGAATAATTAAATTTAATTAATGAATAAAGAGTAACAAACAAAAATAATAATTCAACACCTTATATAGGAAGAAAAATGGAAAATTGCAAGAAAAATTGCTTTCTATTTTGCCACTTATTTAGTCATATATATATGACAAAATAAGTGGCAAAATAGAAAGCGATATATATATATATATATATATATATATATATATATAACAGAAGAATTACATATATAAAGATTATTTGAAAAGATATTATTTAAAAACGCGCTAAAAAGCGTGACTCGTCTGCATTTTCGTAACAATAAAGACCGAGTTTGGCCAGTTTGACTGAAGATCAATTTTCGACGCCAACTTACGTCTTTTTCAATTCCTACTATTAGCTCACGATCTCTATACATATTTTATTTGTTTGTTTGTTTATTTATTTATCTTGATGGAATTTTCAATCGTTAATAATATACATTTTCAAGCGCTCAATTGAGCTGAAATGTAACGTACATGATTATTTTGGATGAGAATACAATACTTTAATTATAATTAATAAAAATTTTGATTAAAACTAATTATTTTAAAAATTACAAATACAGCCACGTTGGCGACTCAGCGACCCTTTTGGCGACTTATGTCAAAATTTGAAAAGGTTTTTTTCTCACGTGTTAAAGCATTCAGTTGAAAGGAAATTTTATATACACGATTGTTTTGGATGATAATACGATACTTTAATGATAATTAATAAAAATTAATTACCACTCAATGTTGTGATTCTGTAATATGTATATACATATTTATATTAATTGCAACTATTTAATAAAAAGTAGCTAAAATAAATTTTTTCTTGGTTGATCTAAGTAGGAATTGATTAAAAATTTTTTTTTTTATATTACTTGTTTATAACAATAGCGTTATTACAACAATGCAGGTGAATATTGAGTTGTATTTTTTAAATGTTTTTAATTAATATCTTTTTAACTAATTGCGCGATATCGGATCGAATTGTGAATCAAAACCATTCTCGAATTGACCTGAACCCACACAAAAAATTTCATCGAAATCGGTCCAGCCGTTTAGGAGGAGTTTAGTGACAAACACACGTACAGAAGATTTTTATATATAAAGATATATTTATATATATGTGTAAAAATTCCCTCTAGCATCCTGTTAAGTAACTCTTTTAATAATATTGAAATAATCTTTGAATTATTTGGTTCGAAATTAACACCCTGATCTTAATCGTATTTGACTAATATTATTACAACAGAAATCCCTGTCCCGCCCATTCTATCCAATCAGAACTACGATTACTGCACTGTTGGTATAAAACCAAACTTCTTGTCTAATCCCGCGCTCTTCCTCTTTGCCGTTGTCATCTAAGAATGTAAATAGCTGCTCTTTGTGTTGTGTCTGTCCTCCAAGATGTTGCTGTTGCTTGTCTCCTGTCCACTTTGCTTTAATATCGTCGCAAGTTTGTGTGTCTCGTCAACGTGAAAATGTACAGCAATTTTGTCCTAAGCTTTTGATGTGTGCTTCAAAATAAAGAAGATGAATGTCCACTGAAGATGTGTTTAATGAAAACCTACTAACACTCGACAAATATACCACTAGGCCAATACTTTACACACACTTATATATATATATATATATATATATACTAATTTATATTAATTGTAACTATTTAATATAAAGAAACTAAAATAAAATTTTCTTCGTTGACCAAGTAGGAATTGACTTAATTTATATATATATATACAGTTTTTTTTCCAGGTATAGAAGTTTAAGTTGGCATTACTTTCCAAGATGGCGACCAATTGAACAGCTGTCAAGTGATTTGTTCTCAGTTTGGTTTGGCAATTCATCAGGAATAGACTCACGCCTGAACAACGCTTTCAAATTGTGCAATTTTATTTCGAAAATAATGGTCGATTTTCATAAGCGAATTTTGTTTAGCGATGAAGCGCACTTCTGGTTGAATGGCTACGTCAACAAACAAAACTGCCGCATTTGGAGTGAAGTTAATCCACAAGTGTATGTCGAAACACCGTTACATCCAGAAAAACTGACTGTTTGGTGCGCTTTATGGGCTGGTGGAATCCTTCTTCAAAAACGATGAAGGCCACAACGTTACAGTCAATGGTGATCGGTATAGAGCCATGATTACTAACTTTTTCATTCCTGAATTGAACAATCATGATGTCCAGGAGCTGTGGTTCCAACAAGACGGCGCAACATGTCACACAGCTCGTGCCACAATCGATTTATTGAAATACATGCTTGGTGACCGCCTAATTTCACGTTTTGGACCTGTGAATTGGCCTCCAAGATCTTGTGATTTAACACCGCTAGACTATTTTCTGTGGGGCTATGTCAAGTCATTGGTCTATACGGATAAGCCACAAACGCTTGACCATTTGGAAGACAACATTCGCCGTGTTATTGCCGATATACGGCCACAAATGTTGGAAAAAGTCATCGAAAATTGGACGTCCAGATTGGACTACATCCGAGCCAGCCGTGGCAGTCCTATGCCAGAAATCATATTTAAAATGTAATGCCACAAGATTATCTTTCGAATAAAAAAAATTCATGTCAATCGAATAATACATCGTTGTTTTTTATTGCAATTAAAAGTTCTATACCTCTCAAAAAACACCCTTTATATATATAATACTTGTTAAAATCAAGAGGTAAGTGCTGTAAAAATATTTTTTAATAAAATCAAAAGCTTAATGCTGAGACTAAGATAACAATAACCTAAAAAGAATGCATAACCTTACAATATCATTAAATACCCATCGAAGCGAAGGAGCAGTCTGGTGCAGTTGCGACGTTTTAGCTTCTTTCTAATGCCAAATCGGGTTCTTTTTGTGGATAGGATAATACCGTTCCTATGCATACGTGCACTCCTAAATATTGCGGTGTCTTATCATCCCACATCGTCCCGGCAACCTATAACCGAGAGAAAACCCAACGGCTGGATATCTGCGAACCGGAAACTGCGAGTTGGTGTCAGAAAGAAACCGCCCCCTCCCACGACCATGGAGGGGAAGAGAATTCCGTGGAAAACACCGAAGAGAACGGTTGTGTTGCCTCCTCCCTCACAAATAACATATTTTGAACTAATGAAATAATCAATAGTATGAATAACTTCAATATAAATGTATTTATTGTAATTAATATCTGTGATGTAAATAAATCAATTTTTAAATTTCTCAATTTCCCAAGCGTTACAGCAACATATAAACGCCCACACTTTCTTTACATGATTTTGAAATAACACCGTTTACCAATATACTTTATTACACGAATGTTTTGCTCTAGCAAGAATCTTATTTGGGTAGTGTAAGCAGAAGGTTGGTTTATGCTCACACATGTGTGAGAGTAGGGATGGCTATTCTTTCCGAAAAAGATCGATTTTTAAATCGATTCTTATCATAATCTGATGAATCGATTAAAAAAATCGAGGTCTGAAAGATCGATTTCTAAAAAATCGATTTTTTTAAAGTCTCCATTTGCAGTATAAATATAAACCCATTTTACGAAAAACGAGAAAGATACCGTAATAAACGATATCTTATCAGTAAAATCAGAGAATTTTTTAGTTCAGGGAATTCGACAATTGCAATTATTTTTATTTCCATATCAAAGTATCAGGTATAAAAGTAGACATTTATTTTCTGAATGTATTTGTTACAATTAAAAGTTTAAAAAATAGATAATATAGCTTATAGTTCCGAATGCTTAATATCTAAGCTTTTTAAAAACAACAGTCTGTCAAGTCTACTGGGATCCAAGTGGTTCCGCTCATTACTTGCGATGTTGCTGGCAATCGAAGAAATGCGCTCACAAGGAACAGATGATCCCACGATTCTCATATGCATCATGGCTATTGAGTGAACGTGATGATAAATAGAGTTTTTTTCCTTGACAGTAAATTAACCCTTTAACCGCCAACACCGTAATATTACGGGTTTTAAAGATAGTACATTCAACTAATTGTAAATAATTGTATAGTTTTCACCAAAAACAGAAAAAATCAAATGTCGATTTTTAGGATGAAATATCGATTCACTGAATCGATTCAGTGCTACATATCGAATTTTTTGGCCCGAGAAATCAATTTTTCGATTAACCGATTTCAGATCAACATCCCTATGTGAGAGTGTACTAATCTGTCATTTTACTAATAACCCTTTTGGGTAAAATAATCTTTTTAACTAAGATTTCAGTTGAAAACCACTTGCCGTGAAGGAGGGTTTATGTAAATTAGAGCTTCTCTATTTAAGTGTTAGTAGCAGAGTAGATGCGTTGATGGTTAAAAGTTTATATAGAAGCGTGAATAAGATAGCGACCGAAGGTCGTATTGTTTATTCAAGTTGGAAGATATCCAAGTAGTGGAGACAAGAGAGCTAAGGATTAAGGTAAGTGTATTTATTTCTATGATATTTAAATTAATTAAACTTGATTGCTCCTTGGGTTTAGTGATTAAGTGAATTCTCCCCTTAAGTTGTTTAAAGTTATTAAGTGAAATAACCAATAAAAGTGTGTTATTATTAAAATGGCTGATTTGCTGATCTTTACTCGAACCCCCCAACACCAGGGTCCACCGGGACGCGCCAAGAGAATTGGTCTACATGGTTTATTTATTTTGTATACTGAAATTACGGAGAATACCCGAATTTTTTATGATCTCTTTTTTTCTTCGTTTTTTTGTTCTTCAACTTGTGTGAACAGCATTTCGTTCTTCAGTATAAATGCATTTTGTGTTTGGAGTTTAGTTCGTAGAATGAAGTAGATAATTCCAATAAAATCCAAAGGTTGATGCTCAAATTAAAGTTTTTTTTTTTAATTCAAAGGTGAAATTTCCAGCATAATTTGTGTCGATGACATTTCTTTACTATTCAATTAAATAGGTAGAAACAAATAATTTCGTAACAAGAAAAGAAAAAAAAGCTATTGAGGCCGTTAATAGCGAACGAAATTTTTTTTATCTGAATCAAAGCCGGCAGTTGCGCTGGATATATCTGAGACATCTACTGATGATATCATTTTTGATCCAGTTTGTAATATGTTTTGTTATCAAGTAGTGATAAATAGTTGTTAGTAGTTTTATTCCTAATTTCAATTTGAATATTTACATGATGTATGTACTTATAGACTAAATTTTCACTGTACACTAAAATTTTAATTTTTTTATAACAAAAATGAATTATATATATATTTTTGTTTTATAAATGCGTAACACATGGATTTCATTAGAATATTAACTCTCAGAAATGCTCAGACTAATAAAAAATTATACATATATAATTTTTGTAAGCAATTTGAGTTGAGTAGATTCGAAACAATGATATAATAATAATACGAGTAATAACAGCAAACGATATAAATCTAATAGCAATACACGTGAAAATATTTTAATGAAATTCAAATACACGGAGTAGAAAAAAAAATCTATTTTTAAAAAAATATTAATTTTACGAAGAACTTTCGAGAATTTAATTAAACATTTGAAACATTATGTGACTTGCTTCGTTAATTAATAAAAATAGTTTTATTTGTTTAAGGAATAGAAATCCGAGTTAAATTTTATTAAATCATTCCTTTTCAAAATTAAATATCGTTTGGAGCTACAATAATTACTCGGAATGAATAAGAATAACTTTGTAAGAAAAAAAATTATTACATTTCTTGTAATTATTAAAAGTAAGAATCTAACATAATTCTGCTTTAAAAACAAAATTATTAATCATCGTTATTTCTAAACCTTTTTTTTTTTGCTCGTTAATATTCTTTAAACTGATAAGAAAATGAGCTTTATTATTAATTTGGAACCATATTTATGAGATATCTAGATAATTAAAGAGTTTGATTACGAATTCAACGATTTTGATAGCAGGAACGCATGCGTTTATTAGGTTTTCAGCAAAGTAATATAGACGAGTTAAATAAAATGTAGCCATCAAAATTTCATGCCGAACAAAATATTTTTTAATGAAGAATCGATCTCAAGCGATACAAACCATCCGGGATTTCAAATAATTTCGTATTAAGAAGGTTGAATAAGAAAAGTTTTACAAATTTATTGCGTTACATATATTTAAACTGAATAACCTTAAGCACACACTCAAAATTTTATTTTCAATGTATTCAAACAAATGCCATTTTTTGTTTCTAGTACATTTAGTTTGAATGAATGAGTGTTTATTAAGGTATCCGACTACGTTTGGAACCATGATTTTAAAAAAGCGCATAAATGGATAATTTTCATGATATTTAGCGTCACTTAGATGAGAATATATGTATAAAATTGTTTTAAATACATTTTGACAAAAAAATTTATTTAAATACAATATTTTGGCAAAAAATTAACTTAGAATAAACTTTTTTCAAAATGCTCTCTATTTATAAGAAATGCTTCTAAAATAATAATAGTTTGCTTATATAAAGCAAAGACTTCTTCAGAGAGTTTGAACTATAATTTTTGAAAAATTCACATTATTTTCAGAGTTACAACCCATTGAAATAATTATCGGCGTTATTTTCTTAAAATTTCTCCCCTCTGTTGTCGTAAAACATGGATAAACCTGTGTTCATTTTTTTGTCAAAATATTGTACTTAAATAATTTTTCATTGTAATAATATTCTTAAAACAATTTTACATGCATTTTCTAATCTAAGTGACACTAAATATCATAAATATTATCCATTTATACGCTTTTGCAAAATCACGTTTCCGAACGTAGTCGGATACCTTGATGTAACAATCCAAACCTACGCGAAGATTATTTACGACAGGTCTCGTAATTTTAAGCCACGGTCAAGTCACGAAGACAACATCTAAGCTGGCACTCTGCAATCTCTACACTTCCACATCCCACCACAACTTAAAAACTTTTAACCATGACGTATTTAACATGCATCAGCCTCACTGCACTGTGGTTCTTCAGTGGCATCAGGACTTCGTGTGACCATGACCACTAGGTTACCGTAATCATCATTTTCTTTGAAAATATATTGTGACTTATACGTGTTATTTTCTTACCACAATTTGTTTATTTTGAGATCTAATTATTTTATTACATTGCTTTTTAAAAAATGTTTTGAATCCCTTAGAATGTTTGATAGTCAAGATCTAGTTTCATGATTTGTATGCAGGGATGCATTAAGATTTCTTGAAGCCCTAGACCCCGATATAAAAGTAGGCCTCGTCTGCTTCCCTTTTAAGTAGATAGTATATAGGATACGTGGTAAATCACTCGTACGAATAGTAAGCCGAAACAAATTAATACATCTGACACACAATTACACAAACTTCGGGCACAAACCGATTCGACTAACTAAAACCTTTTATCTAAATGGTGGTTAGCCATGACACGGACGACGGACATGACACAATAATGCAGTCTTGCCACTGTTGACAGTTGACATTCCGTACGAAATTCCTAATGTTTTAGAGGATATGTCCGGGAGTATAACTTTTGACAATTAAAAATGTTAGAGTCATGATCTTATTGAAGTTAAGTCAGAAAAAAAATATATATAAAAAAGATCAATAAGAACATATCTTAAAACATCCCTGTTTGTATGTGTCCATTAAACACATTTTAAAGGGTAAGAACATTTATGCTGTTCAAAAAAGCACTGAGAATCTTATATTGGTTATCGCTTTTGACTACTCATTATGTGCGATTGTACCTTTGTCAATTTTGTGTGGTGGTGGTGGGGAAGCAGTCGACGATTGCAATTATTTGAATAATAACAGATTTATTTATATGATCAAAGACAAACAGATAACTACAAGAAGACTAATCGACGTATATGTACAAAGAAAAATTATAACAGATTATTTATAGTAGTTGAAAACGAACTCGTTGAACACAAGTTTTACATTGCTCCAGAAACGGGTCTCTGAACAGTTCCACTAGAAGGAACTCAGACAGACACTCCTTCTTATCGTAGTCAAAGCACACGACTGAATTATTTTTTTTAAAACTGACGCAACATTTGTTTCAAAGGTCATTTTTTTGCCTCATTGAAATTTCTAGAAACAACGTATAAAGCTTTCTCGATGATTCTTTGGCGATATCTTATCTGTCACCAAGGGTGATAAAGTGACCAATCTGTGGTGTCTCTGGTCATATCTTTATCGTTGTCATAATCTTATTTTTTTAAGTCCGCTCAGGAAAGGGAACGTGTAAATCCAACCTTCCTTCTCTGAGAGCACCACTGCAGCGAAAACAACATACATGGCGTATTTCAGTACATAATGAATTGTTTCCGTAAAAGCTCTTCAACATTTTCCATGAAAAATGAGTGACAAAATGTTTTTCTGTTTACTGTTATGAAGAACATATAACCCGAGGTATCTTTCATAAACTGGAATGACATTCGAAATGTGAGTAAATTTGTCAGCTTGAGGTTTTCTCGTTTTTGTAGAATATTGCTGCACTATTTTTTCTTGAAAAGCGAAAGGTTACCTCCCCCTTTCTAATTATGATGTTCTTCCTTACCTGAAAACACATTTCAACCTTTTTACATAGCTGTTTACTCGAGCAAAGAACAACTTCCTTCACAAATATAAATTCTCAGTTTCGAAAAGAAAATAAAGTTAAATCCATACGCTCCAGCAAACTAAATCCTCATTCCGTTTTTACATTTATTAACATGTTGGCTCTTCTGTTTCGTATTTTACTACTTTTTCTTTTAAAAAACCGAGACGACCAAGTATCTTATTTTATTGATTGTTTGCTTTCATATTTCATTCTTTCGCTTTTGCATTATTTCTCCTCTTCTGTCGCTCGTTAATTACAAGATATTACTAAGGCTTTCTTATTTGGCGACTTCATTATTTTATCATTTTGCGCTCGCTTGGCGTTCGAAGCTGTTTTTTCTCTCAGAAACGGCGCGAAAAAAAAAAGTTTGGCTGAATTTTCCCAGACTTTGCGAAGTAGAAAGAGCATTTCCCCCTTCGAGTTTTTCTTTTTTCATTCTTTTATTTTCTTCTTTCTCTTCCTAACTTTTTGTTACTTGCCTGACCGAATTCAGAAAATTTACCTTCAATATTTTTTATTGTTCTGAAAACGTATTCTGGAATGAGAGGGAGTTATTAGAATTGCTCGCACTTAAAAATACTTTTTTATTATTTTTAAAAAATAATAATTTATGTTTCCGTCGCTCTTTTAGGAAATCTGTTAGTATACTTTTAAATTTTTATTATTAATCTTTAAGTTTTATTAATTTTTTTTAGAATTAGTCTGTTGAATCGTACAGCCTTTTTTTCCCCCTCGAAGAGTTTCTTGGTCGACTGCTCTGAAACTATTTAACCTTTTCTTTCTTGCTTAGTGTGCAGTATTTTTACGACTGGGTCGCAAGAGAAACACGTTAAAAGAGTAATTGAATTTTGGCTTTAGTTTATAACAGAATTATTTCAGCCGAAATTAAAATGAAGTAAAGTTTGCATTGTGAAAGAGGAGTTGAGTTGTCAAACTTTTATTGGTAATGAAAAATTTTAAAACTTCAGAATGCAAATTTTTTTTGAATGTGTCTTGTTTTGTTTAATAGATTTTTATTCCTTTTATTTTGATGAATACGAAGTTATTATAGAGTAGCGTGTTTAATAAAGATATTACGTTTAAATTCTTTTATTGATCAAATTTATTAATTTTTTACCTTTTCAAATATCTTAATGTATCATTTTTGACACAGATTTAACTCTCTTAACCTTAAAAGATTTTGTGGAACTTTTTATCAGTTAACAAGCATTCTAAAATTATATTTGGAAATTTTTTTTCTAAATATTCGCGTTTTAGTTTCCTTTTAAAAATATAAATACAATAATTTTTATACAGTTTGTATATATTGCCGCACGCATAATTTGCTACAAGTCCCGATAGCCGAGTTGGCAGAGCGTTGGACTGAACTTCCTCGGGTTCGAATCCCGGCCCCGGCAGATTTATCCAAAGACTGGAATTTTGTTCTCGTTTTTAATGTATTGTTTCGCTAGGTTCTAGATGAATCCAGATCATTCTTTAGAGTGCATACTGGGTATTTCTCGAATATTCCGAAGTGTATAAAAGCAGAGTTCATCGCCAGTTGGGGATGTTCTCAGTCCAGTGTTGTATCGAGCTCCCAGCGTTAGAATAAATCTAATTGTTTGTTTAATTGAACTGTGTACTTCTTTCGAACTCCGTGACAAGTTTGGTGGAAGCGCGGGGTACAATTACGTCAAACGTGGATAATAGCGACAACCTTCGCAGGAGCCTCCGGTTAAGAGGATTATCCCCCGAATTCGGACTGTTAAAAGAAAATAGTAGGAAAAGGACAAAAATGCCGACCGAGCAAGAAGCCAAGCGTGCTGTAGTAACACCTTCGTTACAGCAATGGAGGAGCCCATCGACCTTCCGAGGAGCGCCTGGGGAAGACCCTCTCAAATGGCTTAAAGAGTACGATCGAGTAGCCAACTTTAACAAGTGGGATGCCATGATGTGCCTGGCTAACGTTTATTTCTTTCTTGACGGTACTGCGAGACAGTGGTATGTCAACAACGAAGACGCCTTAGATTCCTGGGAAGCGTTTAAAAATGGACTAAGTGGACTTTTCGGTGACCGTCAAAAATATACCAGAGAGAAGGGCAGAAGAACTAAAATGCCGAGCCCAGCGTTCAGGCGAGAGTACACAGTCCTACATACAAGGTGTATTAGGACTTTGCCAAGAGGTAAATCCTCTGATGAAAGAAGACGAAAAAGTGTCACACCTAATGAAAGGTGTTGCTGAGGATATTTATCAGGCTCTGTTGACGAGAGAAATCAACGACACAGCAAGTTTTATCAAATGGTGCAACTATATCGAAGATATGAAGCAGAAGAGAGTTGGTCGACCGAAATTTGAAAGGCTTCCAAACGTCGTACCGGTTGCATCCCTGACGGATGAGACTGATTTGGTCTCTCTTATTCGCACAATCGTATGAGAAGAAGTCCATCGACTAGTTAACCAGACGCAAGAATCTTTGGACTCCGATCCCCAATCCTTAGAAGAGATCGTTCAAGACGAAGTTGAAAGGGTTTTGGCCCCAGTGTCAACAAAACCTACAGAAACTAGACCACGACCAACATACGCCGCTGTAACCAGGAAATACAGAGCTCCTGTTCAGAAATTCCCACCTGAACCAAGAAAAACAGATGTGTGGAGAACGGCTGACAACAGACCTGTTTGTTTCCACTGCGGACGTCCTGGACATGTAATGCGCTACTGCCGAGAGAGAAAGGCTGTCTTTGACAACTCTCGAAACCGCCGACGGAACTTCGACGACGTTGGCACTGAAGAAGAAATACGCCGACCAAACTCTTCTCGCCGTTTTACGCCAAGTCCCACGAGAGGCCGATCCCCAATACGTCATTACAGATCCCCGTCGCCATATCGCCGATCCAGTCAGTCGCCAGGCCGTAGGAGCGAGGAAAACTAAAGAGAGCGACCTTCCAAGGAGGTGAGGCCGCGTGTACTGGAAATCCTCCGTCGACCGCCAAGATGACTGGTAACCAACTAGACGTAATAATAGATAAGAAGCCGATACGTGCTCTAGTAGATTCTGGGGCATCGTTTTCTGTCATATCCGATAAGTATCGCCGATTTTTAAAGAAAGTTCTGTTTGCTGATGCCAAGAGCGTTATGCTGAAAGTTGCGGATGGAAATTTTGTTCGGCCGATAGGGAAATGTGTTTTACGTGTCCGTATAAACAATCGAGAACTGCCTTTTGAATTTATTGTTTTATCCCATTGTAGCCATGACGTCATCCTAGGATGGGACTTTTTAGAGGCGTCTCAAGCCGTTATAGACTGTGGACAAAATGAACTTGTTCTAGAAGACATCTGTCGAGACTCCACAGCGCCTGACGCCTGGAATTTGTATGCCACCAGAGACTATACACTTAAGCCGCATTCTTTAACTAGAATAACAGTATCAGGATATCAAACCCGAGGAGACATAAATGTAGTTCTAGACGGCAGCAAACATTTGCTCTTCGAGAAAAATATTGCTACACCGTCCATGGTATCCACATATCGTAACGGAAAAAGTGATGTCTGGGTTACCAACCTGCAGTTTCGAAACCAAATCATCCCTAGAGGAATGTGCATAGGCCAAGCTGAACCACTAAATGAAGGGCATCTATGTGTTATTTCCGACACATCGGGTTGCTTGGATGACCAGCAAGAAACTTCGGAGTCACAGATGAATTGTTCGTTAATGATGTCACCCGAGTTAAGTGACGAACAGAGAAACAAGCTATCCGAACTACTCCGGAAATTTTCTGGGCTTTTCACGAAGACCGACAAGTCGACAGCCGCGAAGACGAATGTGAAACACAGGATTTTTACTGGTGATCATGCTCCAATCAACCAACGAGCCTACAGAGTCTCGCCGACTGAAAGACGCATCATTCATGAAGAGGTTCAGAAAATGCTTGATGAAGGTATCGTCCAACCCTCTGAAAGTCCTTGGTCATCACCCGTTGTGCTCGTAAGAAAAAGACGGTAGTTGGCGTTTTTGCGTCGATTATCGCAAGCTGAATAGCGTCACGAAAAAAAAAGACGTTTATCCTCTGCCTCGTATTGACGATACGCTCGACTGTCTGAAAGGTGCCAAGTTCTTTTCTTCCATGGATCTCCGATCTGGTTATTGGCAAATAGAAATAGACGAAGCGGATCGTGAAAAGACGGCATTTATTACCCCGAAGGCTTATATGAGTTTAAAGTCATGCCGTTTGGTCTCTGTAATGCACCTGCGACCTTCGAGAGAATGATGGACAATTTGCTACGCCATTTTAAATGGACTATGTGTCTTTGTTACCTAGATGACATAATAGTGTTCTCAGAAACTTTTGAAGACCATCTTATACGATTAAGACTTGTTCTAAAATGTCTTCAGGAAGCTGGTCTTAAATTAAATTCAAAGAAGTGTCTTTTTGCTGCCCAAGAAGTAAAGATTCTAGGCCATCTTGTATCTAGTAATGGCGTTCGTCCCGATCCCGACAAAATAAAAGCCGTAAGAAATTTTCCCACTCCAAAGAATATACATGACATACGAAGTTTTCTTGGCCTTTGTTCATACTTTAGAAGATTTATTAAAGGTTTCTGTTATCTCGCCGAACCTTTGCAGTCGTTGCTGAAAAGTGGCGTGGAGTTTCATTGGGGGCCTGAAGAGGTGGAAGCATTTCACAGTCTTAAGAAAGCACTTACTTCGGATCCAGTATTGGGGATGTACGACGAAAGAGCTTCTACAGAAATCCATACTGATGCAAGCGGGTACGGTATCGGAGCTGTCGTAGTACAAATTCAGAATAATGTCGAGAAGGTTATAGCATACGCTTCTAGAACTCTGACAAAAGCCGAAAAGAATTATTCCACCACAGAAAGGGAATGTCTTGCCATCGTATGGGCTACCAACAAATTCCGGCCGTACATATTCGGAAAACACTTTACTGTTGTAACTGACCATCATTCCTTGTGCTGGCTCATGAATTTAAAGGATCCTTCAGGAAGGCTTGCCAGATGGGCCCTCCGACTTCAAGAGCATGATTTTGACGTAAAATATAAAACCGGTAAGAAGCATAGTGACGCCGACGCTCTTTCGAGAAATCCAGTGGAAGAGGAAACGGAAACACCAGACAAATTTTTAGCAGTCACGACGAGTATGAACCTTGCGATGGAACAGAAAAAAGATCAAGACCTTGCGAAATTAAAACTTTTGAGCAACTCATCCAAAACGAAGAATTCAGATTCATCGACGGTATCCTTTGCAGGAAGAATTTTGATCCAGATGGAAAGTTGTGGTTACCAGTCATTCCTAAACATCTACGAGCAGACATACTAAGGCACTTTCATGACGCCCCCACCGCAGGACACCTTGGTTTCGCGAAAACTTATGACAGGATTCGCAAGAGATTGTACTGGCCGGGAATGTACCGAAATGTCGTTCGGTATGTCATGCATTGTCGGGAGTGCCAAAGGAGAAAATCCATTCCTCAACGACCACCTGGACGTTTAGTTCCCATCCCTCCAGCTATAGCTCCTTTCCATCGCATTGGGAGATTTCCAAAGTCTGCTCATGGAAACAAATGGATAATAGTCTGCACGGATTACTCAACGCGATATGCAATAACAAAAGCCTTGCCGACAGCCGAAGTCGCCGAAATAGCGAAGTTCTTACTTGAAGAAATTGTCCTCAGGCATGGAGCTCCTCGAGTAATTATCCCAGATCGTGGAGCCGTCTTTCGATCCAGACTTGTTTCCTCTCTCGTCGACTTGTGTAACATTGATCATCGTTTCACAACGGCGTATCATCCCCAAACAAATGGACTGACGGAGCGCTTCAATAAGACCTTGGCCGACATGTTGTCAATGTATGTGGATGTAGAGCAGAAAAATTGGGATGAAATTCTACCATTTGTAACCTTCGCTTATAATACCGCTAAACAAGAGACCACAGGTTTTACGCCGTTCTATTTACTTCATGGTCGTGAAGCGGAAACGACACTAGATACAATGCTACCATTCTGTCCTAACGATTTTGATGACAATAACATCACCAAGATAGCAGCCAGAGCCGAAGAATCACGACAGCTAGCCCGAGTGCACACTCTGAGAGCTCAAGACAAAGATCGTCGACGTTACGATTCCAAACACCAAATGGTATCCTACGCTCCCGGAGATCTCGTATGGGTTTATACTCCAGTGAGAAAAGTCGGTCTCTCCGAAAAACTCTTAAGAAGGTATTTCGGACCGTATCAGGTGCTACGCCGTTTATCAGCCGTGACTTACGCAGTACAAGATTTTGATCCTGCTTCACGAAAAAGAAAACTAAGAGAAGTTGTCCATGTACTGCGTATGAAACCGTACCATGATCCCGCCGAGCAAATCGAAACCGAGGATATTCCTCCCAAAGAATCATACAAAGGACCCATCACTCGTTCCAGAATAAAGACCCTTGAACAAAATGACAGCGGGGCGCTGTCTTCTTTTTCGAGGGGAGCAATGCCGCACGCATAATTTGCTACAAGTTCCGATAGCCGAGTTGGCAGAGCGTTGGACTGAACTTCCTCAGGTCTCGGGTTCAAATCCCGGCCCCGGCAGATTTATCCAAAGACTGGAATTTTGTTCTCGTTTTTAATGTATTGTTTCGCTAAGTTCTAGATGAATCCATATCATTCTTTAGAGTGCATACTGGGTATTTCTCGAATATTCCGAAGTGTATAAAAGCAGAGTTCATCGCCAGTTGGGGATGTTCTCAGTCCAGTGTTGTATCGAGCTCCCAGCGTTAGAATAAATCTAATTGTTTGTTTAATTGAACTGTGTACTTCTTTCGAACTCCGTGACAATATAATACAGTTAATATACTACATTAATGATTATTTTTAATTATTAGTGAAGAAATCTGATCGTTAGCCGTAATTATACGGATAATCTCAAAAGGAATATATTCTTGGAAAATACATATCTTTCAATAGGGATTCATAATTTTATTCATTTTAAAAACAATTTATACTTTACATAATGAAAATACTGAAACCCCATCGGTACAGTCTCGAGTAGATATCAATTCTAAATGACATGATTGAGTTAACAATAAGGTTCATACATGTGGTACGTTCAAGGTTTTACATGTGGCACTAATTTTGATTAATTTCCGTGATTAATTGACAAAAAATATAAAATTTTCCAAAAAACAACAACAACCCCAATTAAAACGTGTAATTCTACAAAACAAAACCAACAATAGCTAATACTTTTGGTATGTAACTCTTATTAAAACCAATTATTCGACTATAATGACGGATTAAAATGTTAGTACACTGCTGGCCATCAATATATTATATCACCCTGAAGGAAGATTAATACAAAAGTTAAATTCACATGAATGAAAGATAATGACGGGGTATAAGTATATGATTAATATTAAAGCGCAATCGAAAGATGCAGGAGGAAGAAACAACATTTCAGACGTCCAAAAGTTACACAGGAGATTTCTCATACGGAAATCACATTTGCATGCTGATTCTTTCTGAGAGAGAGAAGATCGAGTTATACTTCGTATAAGAATAAGAAAGGACATCAAACACGGGTTAGAATTCGATAGCACATGATCGTGGCCTATCGAGAATGCGTTTTATCGTTCCACAATATTGCTACTTGGTACAAATACAACGACTGTCACTTAAATATGGATGTAGGAAAATCATACTGAACGCTAGGTTATATCTCAATGGCCTCCCTCCATTAACCACATGCTATCCAGTCAATCTTTCAAAGATAGTGCAGCCTCTACCATGAACTTTGGATCAGGAAGTGGGCTTATTGGTAGCGTGGATAGTACGACGAGGTCTGGACCAGCTCGGATTGTCTGCTCGGTAACAATTATTGCGGCTTCCCTTGACACTACAGCATAAAGAAGCGTAGAGACAGTGGTACGCCAACGGCAAAACTGGATACATACCACGTCGTCTTTTCAGATGAGTCTCGGTTGTGGGTATAGCATAGTAATGAGCGTATCTGGGGGCATCGAGGAGAATGCACGTGTCCTGTTTGCATTCGATGTCGTCGTACGAACCCTACACCTGGTGTGATGGTACAGCGTGTTTTTTTTCCAGGTATAGAAGTTTAAGTTGGCATTACTTTCCAAGATGGCGACCGATTATACAGCTGTCAAGTGATTTATTCTCAGTTTGGTTTGGCAATTCATCATGAATAGACTCACGCCTGAACAACGCTTTCAAATTGTGCAATTTTATTTCGAAAATAATGGTCGCGCGATTTTCATAAGCGAATTTTGTTTAGCGATGAAGCGCACTTCTGGTTGAATGGCTACGTCAACAAACAAAACTGCCGCATTTGGAGAGAAGCTAATCCACAAGTGTATGTCGAAACACCGTTACATCCAGAAAAACTGACTGTTTGGTGCGCTTTATGGGCTGGTGGAATCCTTCTTCAAAAACGATGAAGGCCACAACATTACAGTCAATGGTGATCGGTATAGAGCCATGATTACTAACTTTTTCATTCCTGAATTCAACAATCATGATGTCCAGGAGCTGTGGTTCCAACAAGACGGCGCAACATGTCACACAGCTCGTGCCACAATCGATTTATTGAAATACATGCTTGGTGACCGCCTAATTTCACGTTTTGGACCTGTGAATTGGCCTCCAAGATCTTGTGATTTAACTCCGCTAGACTATTTTCTGTGGGGCTATGTCAAGTCATTGGTCTATACGGATAAGCCACAAACGCTTGACCATTTGGAAGACAACATTCGCCGTGTTATTGCCGATATACGGCCACAAATGTTGGAAAAAGTCATCGAAAATTGGACGTCCAGATTGGACTACATCCGAGCCAGCCGTGGCAGTCCTATGCCAGAAATCATATTTAAAATATAATGCCACAAGATTATCTTTCGAATAAAAAAAATCTTTGACAATCGAATAATACATCGTTGTTTTATTGCAATTTAAAGTTCTATGCCTCTAAAAAAAACACCCTTTATAAGCAGCCAATGGGTATTCGAAGCGTATAACGTACTTGTCGATAATCTGAACAGCTAGCGTTACGGTTCTCAGATCTTAAGAGGGGTCTGTGCTCAGAGACGTTATTTATCAAAAAGATAACGCAAAACCGCATGTTACCCGTCGTGTTCTGACCAATTTCGACACAGATTGTTGTCCTAACTAGCACGATACCTTGATCTATCACCCATTAAAACATCTGTTAATGGATTGAAGAGAAACTCTCCATGATCTAATTATTGAAAGGTGGCATTGACTTGAAGTAGCGTGAATTGACCTGCCCGTATCTGTCATCAAAAAGCAGTTCGACTAGATGTCTTACCGGGTTAGAACCTCTTTAGCTGCCAAAGGTGTCTGCTATGTGTACTGATTTCGGACTCAGCATACCCCTGAATTGCTCACCAATTTAACCATGTTGTCTTCCTGCTGTGCTATATACGTGTACAATAAGTACATTGTGATTTACTTTTCTTCCTGGTGTTGCATTTTTAATGGCCAGCAGCATATATGTTTACATTGTCATTGTTGAAGTTTATGGTCCTTTGTCATTATGAAGGTAACTTCTTATCTGAGCACTCTCGATACTTGATTAATGAGTCATTTGCAAAAAACGCATGACCAAATAACACGAACGGAAATCTATTAAAACACCAGCCTTTAAAATTACTGATTAAAAATTTGGTAATTATATTCTTTCGTATTGAGTTCTCAAGATAAGCTTCTCTGTTGCGATTTAGATGGCCCAATCCATCATAGAAGACAAGTTGCATCATTTGCACCACTATCCATCATCTTATTCATCATTATTACTTTCGAAGAAACTGCTGTTAACGAGAAGAGTTTCATATCAATGATTTGGTTCATTTTCAAGCGAATCAGTATCAATGTCAAAGAATAAGACTTTTAACACAAAAGGTTTTTATGTTGAAGGAAGACTTAGAAGAAGTATTCCTAACTTTTTTTTGTGCTTTTCGAAATATACAATTTCAATTAATGATTTATTGGTTAATAAAGATTCTACATCATATAAAACTTTTGTGTTTGCGCGAGATATGGAAGTTTATTTATCAACTGTATTGAACTAAAATGTTGTAACTAAAAATATTACTTTCTGAATCATGTTATTTATAATAATTTGGAAAAACATTTTTAAATATAAAAAACGATTATTAAAATTAACGATAGACGGCGTTTCAGATCTTAACCTCTTCAGCAGTCAGTTTTTTTACCCAAAATCTGTTCCAAAAAAAGGCACATTCTTTATTGCATATAACAAAGCTTATCATAATTCGAAAATGAAATAATTTTGTTTTAATTTTCAAGTTTTCCCACTGTTTTTTATTTAATAATTATGGAACACAAACACTTCTAAATATTTGCTTTTTATAAGTACACGAATCTTCAGCGGTATAGGATTGAACTCATGACACGCCGGCCACGAGTCCGTTATCTTGACCAATAGGCCATCGCAACCTCCCAGATCTCGTCAAAGCAGTCAAGCAGATAATTCACCGAAATCCTTTTCAAAAATACACTCATCTAGCTAAACAGATGAACGTGTCAAAAAGAACAATGTGTCGCATAGAAAATAAAAGCATAAGACCAAGAGGTTACCGAAGAATAATGGGCCATTTTCTTGACATTAAATTTAAAGATAAAACAAGACTTGAGAAAGATTTAATTTTAAATTTGATTATATTTATATATATAATATAAAATTTTTGATTTCAGCACCTTTATAATTGTATTAGAACTTTCTTACACCTCGTATGCATAGTACCTGTAAGAATAAGAAGTAAGTAATAAATAAAATGCAACAGCTCTTTTTTTCTTCTTTTATATAATTTTCTAAATATCCCTTTGTAAATAAAACATGGGGCTTGTTTTCTAATCAATATTTTAAATTTAGAGCAATTTGTAAAGAACCTTCTATGTAAACCAGGGGTATTCAACCTTTTTTCCAGCTGAGCCACATACATATGACAGGTATTTCACGCGGGCCGCAACATGAGTATAATGGAAAAAAACACTACAGGGCAGCGTTTCTCAAACTGGGGGGCGATAACCCTGCGAGGGGGCGCGAACATATTGAAAATAAAAGGTTTAAAAAATAATTTTGGGAATGAAGTAACACAAAATGCTTTCTGACATAATAAAAAATACACATTTACACTGATATAATTTCTATATATCATCTGGTGATCATCAAATATAAAAGATTCCATTTCAAACGCTCATTAGCTATCTTTGATCCTATAACCAAATAAAAAAGACATTTTGTTTGCTTTACTGCAATCCCACGATGAGAGATTTTTTTAATACGTTTCTTTTAACCCCTAAAATACTACTTTTAATTATCATATATTTGACCTTCAAACTTACTGGTATGTTTCACTCCGTCTCTTTTTCTTTTAGGAAAGTTGTAAATAATATTTTTTTGTTGCTTTTTTCCCATGTGAATGAGTTTCATGATATATGGATAAGCATATTGAGCACTTTGACGGATTATTTGGCCAAGATGTATTTTTATGAGTATTCTGAAACATATGCATATTGAAAAACGTTTTACACAATTATTTCTTAGAAATGACATCGATATTTTTATATTGAATACACTTTTAACATGGGAGCGGTTGCATGAGGTGCCCATGAGGAGTCAACCCAGGCTCACGAAATCGTTAATTCTGGGGAAACTGTTTATTCGTTAACAGTGACCTTGACAGTATCCTCCTATTAGACAGTCTTAATGGGAGCTAAAATGAATTTGCCACAAATATGCCTCTTTTTTTGAAAGTGGCAAAATTTTTTTTACAATAAATGTACTTGTTTTGATCGAGTTCCCTGCGCGATCACTTTTCTTCAAAAATATTTTCTATGAACATGCTACACTTCCCCTATGAACAACTTTGTGGTTTTTATTGCTGTGCTATACGACTTATTATGGTTTATAAATGTAAATAAGCAGAATATAAAAAAAAATGTGCATCTGTGATCTCTATTGAAGGAAGTTGAAACTGATCAAGCAATTGAAGAACCTGCTGAAATAATGCATATTAATCCAGATAGCGAAAGTAAATATGAGAAAAGCGGTTGACATGAAACGTTTGAGCGGAATTGAAATTTTCAAATGCTGCCTAAAGAACTCTATCAAGAAAACTATGAAGCTATAAATGTAGTTCTTCACCTTGTCAAAAAGACACAAAAAAGAAAAAGTTCAAAATGCTGTTTGTAGATCATCAAACGACAGCAAAACTACAATAACGTGAACAAAATATGACAGTTTTGCTGGAAAATAACGTTCCTGTATTGTTAGCAAAAAGCGTCTGTGATTTATGTCCTTTATTAAGGTCACGTACATTTGGAAAATTTTCTTTAGTTTTACTGGATTTTTTCTGAAATTATCAAAGAAAAATTGAAAAGTCCTTGAAAGTGGGTATAAGTATATTTTCTCTTAATTAAATTATTCACTAGAATTTTTTGTGATTTTTATCGTGTATAGTATAAAAATAAATATAAAATAAATTATAGTTTAAAAACAAACTAAAAAATACGCTTTTATAGTGAATCGAACTAAAAAGTAAAAAAATATAAATATATATTACTTAAAAGTAACAAATACAAAATTTAATACTTATTTTGTTAATTTGTACGGTTTATAATTATAATCGTATTGTAGCTTTAGCACCCCCAAAAAGTGCATTATTATTGCATTCAATACATTATTATTAAATTTGGGGGTGCGATAAAAATTATGATTGAAAATTGGGTCGCCGATAGTGAAAGTTTGAGAACCACTGCTGTAGGGCCAAAGTAGCATTGGACAAACCAAAATTGATCCAAATATTAAATCTCTCATTTTCGGCTTTTATTTTAATACTTCATTAACTCATCCGCCATACACACGCAAATATTTACTTTTATGCATTTTCACTGAACTATGGGACAATTTCTGTTTTACCCATGACCAAAGCTCTCTTGTTTACATTCTACTATAAAAAAAAGATAAATTGATAGAAAAATTGGTAGATTTTATGGTTTCATTGATAGAATTTTCCACTAAATATTTAGTACATTGTTCTTAAATAATTGATTTTGTTAGTGCAATGGGCCATAACCGGGCCATTAAAAAAAGTGCCATGTCACATGCGGCCCGCGGGCCCCTGGTTGAGTACCACTAATGTAAACTATTCTTTTTAGACTTATTGCACTGTTTAATCCTCATTTCATTCTAGCAAACTGAAAACTTTCTGCATTCCATCAGAAATAGGAGTGAATTACATCACAGCATTCGAAAAAAAAGAAAGAAAAGGAATATTTTACTTCTCATACATTAAATGCTACGGAGAAGACATTCCTGCAGATCGTCTGTTGGAAAGAATTACTGGCAGAAGGGTTCATCTCTTCCCTTCGCCTCTACCCCCTTCCTACGCGTGGCCTACCCTGCAAGCCTCGTTTAGAGAATTATCGCCCCTCGGAATGCGGATTGAAGGGGCGCCCCTGAGAAAGAATGTTTCTCATTCCTCTCGGTGATGTGTTGTTCCTTCCTCGTGCTGAGCGGAAATGAGAAAAGATTAAAAATACAAAAAAGATCGAAAAGTTCCTTCCCTTTTCCACTAAATGAAAGTGAAGGTTTAAAGACAAACACTCACGAACTTGGCAAATGTAGGGACTTTAAATCGGGGGCGTAATAGTTTCTGAACACATCGCTGAAGTGGTAATGATATTAAAGATTTTTTCGAGGGGAAAAAATGGAAAGATTTTCTTTTATTTTTGATGTGAATGTTGCTTTTTTTTTCTTTAAATATACATAATTAGTATTTTGTTATTAATGTTGTGATGTAGAAATTATTAAAACAGGCTTGAGAGAAAAAGAAAGGGGAAAATGCTACTTCCAAAACACTTAGTTATTTAACATTTAAAACTACATGAGAAGAAAGTTATGCAACTGGAGAGAATTTTGCTGCTAGTTAGTTCAATTGGTTGCCATATCTCTTAGAAATGATCATATTATGATCTTCCTCTTTCAATATAAATGTTAGAATTCCTAGAAAAAGGATTGACTTATAAAAATACCTAATGGTGGATTAGTTTTACAGTTTTCTTATAAATCGTATCAGCAGCGGAATGATTGTTTAAAGAAATCATTTGCTATAACTGTTTCCGTAACTGACATGCTGTAATCATTATCATGTGACGTCAGTCACATGATAAATGGTACGTGTTTCCAGCCAAACAGTTCGTACGTTTTGCTGTCACCAACTTTTATACTTTTTACCGAATTTTTTAAAAAAAGGACACATCTGTCAACAATAACAACGCACACAGATAAATAAATTGCGCGTGATTTATAAATGTATGTAAAATATAATTTTTTTTATAATTTTGAAAATTTTTTTAAAGCATCTTAATATTTGAACATTTTTTTTCACTCATCAAATCTGAAGTTTTATCAAAATTTTACAAAGAGAACTGCAAGTCCACTGTCAGTTTTGAATTCATTGGAGATTACGTGATTGGACTCATCATGTGACCGTCATGAGTTTATCCCATTCGATAGTTTGAGATTTTTTATGGAGTTAGTAGTATATAAACCCATTTCGAAGCATCTTGTTGCAATGGAGTTCGTACAGTAGAGGATGTGTTGATTACAGTTGATATTGTGATTTTTTTAGTTTGCAAAAAGTTCAATGAGTAAAATTAAAATAAGGAAGTATAGTATTTTAAATTGATAATTAAGGCGTTATTTTGATGTTTTGTACTTAAAATTATGGTGAAAAGTGAAATTAAATTTTTTTAAATATAGTTCATACATATACAAAATTTTAATTTCAATTTTTAGTTGCTAACTTAAGTGTCATTTATATTTTAATTTGCCGTCCTAAGAAAGAAAAAAAATGAACAATACGTCTATTTCATATAAAATTTATTATTTTTTTTCATTTAAAAATAAAATTTAACATATATTTTAAATTTTTATTGGCATAATATTGTATTATCTCATTTTTTCGTTCTTTGCTATAGTTTATAAAGCAACAACTGTAAGCTACTGTTCGAAAGCAAAAACAGAAAAAATTACAGCTCTGAAATTTTCTTTTTTTTTTCTTTCTTTCTAAATGATCAAAAAGTATATCAATTTCAAAAAGAACATTATGAGTGGTATCAAGCTTTATACAAATAAATGTTCCATGAATGCGTTTTTAATTCGAATTATTTGTGGCTCACTAAAGCTTTCCACCTTTTTCTTTTTTAATAATTCCACGCTGAAAAGAGCAGACGATTTTTACTGCTGCCAATTTTTTTTATCGCAAAACTTGACAATCATTTTTCATCATCCCCGACGGAGGAAAAAAATAACAAAAAAGAGCTTAAATTCCGGGAATATTTTGCCGAATTTTAGATCCGGTAATTGAGAGTTAATGGCTTTCACTGAAAAAGAATCTTTATGCAGTCGATTTAAAAAGTTAACTTTTATTCTTGAGTGTGAAATGATTCTTTTCACTTTTAATTTTCATCTCGGAAAGTTTTATCTATCGCGGTCTGTGGAAATGAAAGAAAAAGTGTGAAACGATTTATTCCAACAAATTGTTGGATGTTTTTTTTTTATTGTAAACGTTATTGGGGAAAAATGCATTGCTCAGTTCTTTTTCAAAGGCATTTTATCACATTTGGTTGAATGTATGTAATTTCAGAGTGCTTTATCGCTATTTCGAAGATATATTGAAGAAGATATTGAACGATTAAAGAGCTGCAGTTTTTATAAACTGCTTCCTTTTTTATTGTTAAATTTGTACAAGTTATTTTTAATCATTAAGCGCTCTTAAGAATATTGAAGATATATTTTTTATCGGAAAAAGATAAATTTGTGTTTTTGGATAATCATTAAAGAAATAAGAAAAGAGTTATTGTCCAAAAATTTATTCAAATAAACGTTAAAATGATTTTTAGTCAAATACATATAATGAATATAGGGTGTCCGGGCTTAAAGTATCCAAAAGTTATGGCTTATTATAACGGAACTACCCATCGGAATGTAATAAACTGTTCATCCGTGGATTGGAAATCTCTCCGGCTTTTCTGGGTCTAGTTCGATCGGCCGCACATGCGCGCATTATTGGACAATCGCAGACGATAAACTTTTTACATTGACTTCATTAGTAAGCGTTCCTGATGTATATACGAATTAAATTTTCTGCTGTACAGAAAACATGACGTCACATGATAAATGCAATCACGTGTTCGCCAATGAATTTAAAACTGACATTAGACTTGTACTTGTTATTACACTTGTTATGAAACTTGGATAAAATTTCAAATTCAATAATTGAGTAAAGATGTTGAAGTATTTTTTTTAAGATTCTTATCAAAAAGTTTTTCAAAATTAAAAAAATTCGTTCGTTATACATGTATTTTAAAGTCAATTGCATTTTGTTTACCTTTGTGCATTATTATTGTTGACAATTATGTACTTTTTAAAAGAAAGTTTCTGTAAAAAACAAAAGTTGGCAACAGCAAAATTCACGAACCAATTGGCTGAAAACACGTGATTGTATTTATCACCTGACTATACCGTCACTTGAATTTATGATGTGATTGACTGGAAACATGTGATTGTAGCTATCACGGGACTATGACGTCACTTGGATTTAATTGCATTTATCATCTGACTATGACGTCACAGGAATTGAGAAACTGATTGGCTGGAAACAAGTTATTGTAGCTATCACATGACTATGACGTCCATTGAATTTAACTTATTATAATAAATAAACCTTATAAACCATTTCCTTTTCTATATTTGATAATCGGATTATGATTACGAATTTAATAAGAAGTTAAAATAAATAAATTCTTTTTACCGATCTAAGAATTTCTTTGCAAACGGTAATAAATTTATTTCAGCAAATTAACTGTTCCACATTTTCACCTGTTCACGTACGGAGTCTTAAGTGCACAAATATCATACTAAAACCATCAACATAAAATACGGAGTTTGATTCAACACATAACTGTGAATAATTTGTTAAAAATCTTACAAGCACATATAAGTGTGGTAATCTCTCTCTGATTCATCTTTTACATTCTGTATTCCTTCCGTTTCTGTAAGTGCTCTATTTATATTTAATGGCAACCTCTGGCAGCTCTTGATTATAGTGAATGCTGATTTCTGCCTACACCCTATTA
Organism: Trichonephila clavipes; assembly: GCA_019973935.1. Lineage (NCBI taxonomy): Eukaryota > Metazoa > Arthropoda > Arachnida > Araneae > Nephilidae > Trichonephila > Trichonephila clavipes. The sequence continues at coordinate 286,625 of BMAU01010583.1, read as the reverse complement.
ATCCGGAGAAAATAACCCTAATCTTCTCTTCCCCCTAGTAATGAGCATTGCAGTCCCTGAGGTGCTATTTCCACCTTTCTCACTTACGCGCATTTCTCTCATTAGACGATATGCGTTTATTCAATTGTTCCTTTCTTGGTCTACTGTCGTTGTGTGTGTGGGATTGATCTAATAATACTAAAACGTGGCTCTTTTTGTTGCTTTATTAGTGAATGGGGATGTGTTTTTTCAGACAATAATAGTGATTTCCCAAGTTCCTGAAAGCAAGTACTCCCGTTATTTTTTGGAATTAGGGTAAAATGTTAAAATGTGGATAATTTTCCCTACTTAACTTTATAAGCTACAATTTGATTTTAATATACATATCAGAATGTTTTAGTTATACATGTGCGGAGGATAGAACTCGCGTGACCTATGGATCCGAAGTCGAATAACATGACCACTTGAAAAAAGTGATCACCCCTTTCCGAAGGCTATTACGGGCTTATGTAGATTCCGCTACAATACTCACCTACCAGAGCGTCGGTGGATAGGTGAACGAACGAGATATTTGTTACAGCGAGCGTGTATAGCGTGTGAGTTGTTGCTGTTAATTGGAGGTGTGGTGTCAAATGAGTCTGACGACTTTGGTTGCTGCGTCAAATGAATCTGATGACTTTTGTTTGCTCTTCTTTCGGGTAGATGGCGCCACGACAGATCAGAAGGTTTTGCGTTTTTCTTCATTCAGCCAAAGTCACGAATGTGGTGGATAGAACCCACGATCTATGGATCCGAGGTCGAATAACATGACAAAAGTGATCACCCCTGTCCGGAGGCTGTTACTGGGTAATGTAGATTTCGCTGCATATGACTAGCTGATACGCACCCTCTTTGGGCATTTCATGACATCGTAAGACTATACATTTTTTTAATGTTATTATTAACTAAATCTTATCATTAAGCCTTCGATTGTATTGAAAAATATTCTTATAACCCTCATCTCTCGATTTAAAAAAGAACAGGATTTTAATTTTTAAAAATAAATTGTATTTATCATTTAGGCCCCTTTGGAAAAAATTGTCCCACAAGACCCGTTTTTAGCGGATGTTTATTCAACAAAAGAAACACGCTTCTAAAATTTCAAGTTTGTAAGTCTGTCTTCTTAAATTTCAAGTCTACTAGTTCATTAATGGGAATTTTTTTATTTATAAATATCTTATATTTTTTATCATGTTCTGCAAAACCCGTTCTTAGTGGATCTGAACTGAACAGAAGATATATGTTTAAGTTTAAGTTCTATGGCAGGGGTATCAAACTCGAGGCCCATAACGAGCATTTTTGGGGTCCAGCTAGTATATCGGCTCACAATAATATACAATAAAATATCAAAATTTCTCTTGAAATAGGAAAGATAGTTGCAGAGAAGAGATGTCAAGCGTCAGGGCGTAAACATTAAATTTTCTTGTTTTATTTATGTTTGTTATAATGTATTATTCGAAATAAACCTACGTTTCTATGAATATTGAACCTTTATAGATCCACGTGCCATTTTTTCTAAAGAAGCGTTTGATGAGGTAAAGACGTGCCGTCAAATAATTTTGACTTGTAATTATTGTGAAAACAATATAAAACTAAATACTATAACACAAAACTCTATTGACTACGAAAAAATTACCTTTTGCACTCTATAGTGATAAATGCTTTAGTTATATCTCAAATTAAAGTAACATTAGTGTGACTTCTGTTGTTGCAGATTGGATGACAAATAACTTATATTAGGATTGTAGGATGTTATATTTTTTGTAGAATGCATGCTAAGTTTTAATCATCTGCCGAACGGTTTCTAAACAATTAATTATTTTTGCTGGGGTTCACTCTTTTTGAAAAGAGGGCTTGTGATGTGTTTCAAAATACCGTTTTACAGACGATGTTCTGCATACCGCTATTCCAGAACATATAACACTCACCGCTTTGTCGGCTTTACTAATGATGCTACGTTTCTCAGTCCACCAAATTTGAAATTCTCTGTTACACTTACTATCTTGCTTTTGTTCTTTTGCTGAAATAGGCTTTTTAAATAACAGTTAAAAATCATAAATGTAACGCAGATTAATTTGACTCGATTGAGATTTGACTTTAAAATACAGTTGTGTTAATGAGATTGATTATGCTATGCGTAGACAAACTTTACATCATAAGAAATTGTAGTCTACGACGTAAAATAACAAACGAGTGTGCTCCTCGCTTCCCGCGACGGATCACTCGTGTTTTTTTCCGTCTTACTTTATAGTGAACTTTGAAATTTTGAAATAAAGTACAAACCATTTTGATGACTGGAGTGCCAAAAATATTGTGTCACGTGCCACTGGTTCGTCATCCCTGCCCTAGAGCAATGTTAATGAACAATTAATTATTTATTTTAGCCTCCTTCGAATCTTACAAGGAGAGGGCACGACTAAGGAAATTCATTTGGGGTCGAGTATTGGTGTTGTAGTAGTACTCCTTTAGGGTGTTCACCCCTCAATGTAATTCCGCGGAATGGTCAGTTAATTCGGAGAAATCAGCCTTCGAAATTCATGCCTTTTATACAATTACATTTTAATTTTCCGCAACGAGTTCGTAGCTTGATTGGTAAATCGTCTGCTTTCTATGCGCGAGGACTGGGTTCGATTCCACGCGATCAACTTTTTTTCTTCAATTCATTTAATTATTTTTTCAAATTAAATAAATTTATTTACGAAAGGTTTAGTAAATATTAAATGATATTTTTTGTAATTATTTTGTATTTTATAAAGTAAAAAAAGTACTGTAATTATATAAATAATTATATTAAATTTTATAAAAATATTTTATATCAATAAATAATATTTATAATAAAATATATAAAATAAATATTAAATGATATTTTACAAAAAAGTTAGTTACAAATAGTTTTATAATGTGTAATACAATATAGTATAAATAAAATATATATAATGTAAAATATATTATTATTATTAAATTAATTATTTTATAATTAATATAATAAATTTTTTTATATATATTATTAATAGAATTATTTTATAATTATATAAAATATTTAATAAGTCTTTTTCAAATAAATTTATTTAATTTCAAAAAATTTATTTAAATAATTTTAATAAATTTATTTAAATAATTTCAATAAATTTATTTAAATAATTTCAATAATAAATCTTTAATAGTAAACAATAATTTTAATAATAAATGAATAATAATTTTAATTATAAATTAATAATATTTCTTATTAATACTAATGCTTAATAATAATTAATTAATTATAATAAATATTAAATAATTATCAATCATAATAAATAATAATTAATTATTAATTATAATAAATAGTAATTAATTAGTTAATTTTAATAAATAATAATTATTTACTGATTTTAGTTATTAATAATTTTCATTAATAATTCTTTTAAATATTTTTATTTAATAATTATTTTAAACATTTTTAATTATTAATACTTTTAAATATTTTTAATTAATAATAATTTTAAATAGTTTTATTAAAAAATAATTTAAGTTATATATCTTTAATTTTTTTTTACTTTATAAAATAAAAAATAATTACAAAAAATAGCATTTAATATTTGATAAACCTTTCATGAATAAATTTATTTAATTTTAAAAAAATAATTAAATGAATTGAAGAAAAAAAGTTGATCACGAGGAATTGAACCCAGACCTCGCGCATTGTAAGCAGACGTCTTACCAATCAAGCTACGAACTCGTTGGGAAAAATTAAAATTTAATTGTATAAAAGCTAAGCATGTATTTCGAAGGCTGATTTCTCCGAAATGACTGGCCATTCGACTGAATTGCATTGAGGGATGAACACCCTAAAGGAGTACTACTATTACACCAAGGCTCGACCCCAAATGAATTTCCTTAGTCGTGCCCTCCCCTTGATTATTGCCTTACTATTTGTTTCAGTATCTGTTTAGGTCAGGGGAGAGAAGGTTTTTTGACTCGAGGGCCACACTGGGGGAGCGGAGCACACCGGAGGGCCGCCCCTTTTAAAAATGATTTCTTGTTTAAATTCTCATGAGAGCCTACAAGTTTAAGTCATCTTGTTGTACTTGCATCTGATATTGCATATCAATATCATATCATCCTTATATTGCATATCATTATCATATCCTGATCTTATATTGCATATCATTATCATATCATCATCTTATATTGCATATCATTATCATATCATCATCTTATATTGCATATCATTATCATATCATGATCTTATATTGCATATCATTATCATATCATGATCTTATATTGCATATCATTATCATATCATCATCTTATATTGCATATTATCTTGCATCTTGCATATTTACTTTTGTTGATCATCATGCAAGGAAAACTTCCTACCCAAATGTATATAAACTAAAATATACAGAACAATTCCCCAGAAAATTTTTTCATGCATTGGAATTTTTCAGCTAACAAAGATTTGAAAAAATTAATTAATATATAGTATCTGACTGCAAGTGAATAAATTACAGCTGCAGATCCTTAGGGGTGCTGTATCAATATCAGCAATAATGGGATAACAGAGAAAATTTAATTTAGGCTCTATTTTCTTAAAATCCTGATATCTCTATCTGGAGATCTCGTCCTCCGAACTCTGCAGATAATCTACTGTCTACTTGTGGAAAATAAGAGAAGAATATTTTAGTCAACGACGGAAATGACGGTTAAATACGGATTTTCTGAGTGTCTTTGCGTGACACTATTTGCCTGATTTAGATCAATAAGATTAGAAATCTTGTGATTGCTTTTTTTTATTTACCAAACTAAGATGAAATGAAATCGGCGATGAACTACAATTAATACTAAAATGTCGAAATTAATTAAATACATCCTTTTCATTTCTTGACTAATTATTCCTGACTTATCCCTAATCACTTAACATGAATTCTTAGTTGCTAAAAATCTTCGGAAGGCTTTGGTAATTCATATCAAGGCGAATCTATCCATTCGTTTTAATTACTGAATATATCATGACAACTGCTTCACTGTTATAATGAAGAACTCTTATCTGTTCGTATTACGAATGATAACCTTTAACGAGAAGCAAATTAATGTGCATATTAGATTGATAATTAACTATAAATAGCATTCACGACACATATTCTGAAGGGAAAACGGCTAGATTTATCTACATCACAAGTTCTCGTAATAGAATTAAAAGAAATGACGTATAATACCTTTGGCGCACTCTTCGCCAATCGTGCCAAGACAATAACTCCCAAATACCAGTAATTGCTCCCCTCCTACGCAATTATTCATACCTGAATTCCTGCCACTTGCTAATTGCTTTCAATCACGTGACCTCCCCCCTTCGCATTTATGGATGCGTTAAAAAACCGGGCATTTACTCAAATATAATTACGTAAAAAGTTTCAAAACTTTCTAGTCTCTCTGTGCTTTGAGGTTCAATGGAGTTCGATTCGTTTATTAGTTCGAGCTCGTTTTTTGTTCTTCTTTCTTTGCTTCATCAAATTTGGCTCCCAACTCACAAGATAATTAAGCTAGCAACGGCCGCGTTTTTTAATTTTTCGTCTCTGGGAAGAGTAATTCGTGGGTTATCGTTAAATTTGTTGCTCTCTCGGAAAGTTTGTAATTAAGCTTAGTTATATCGGGGTTGTGTACCCTGGTTTATCAAAGTGTACCTCTCGTTAATCTGTTTTGACAGACGCTAGATTACATTTTCTCATTTTTAAAATTTTACATGCACTATCACTTTAATAATTTTCCTCTTTTTCTGTGCAATTTATTAACGTATGTGAATTTAAGTAACAAAAGAATGCATCGGTAATTTATGAACTGTTTTCATGTTTTTACTGAAATTATTTTCTATTAAAAGCTAAGCAACAGGCTATTGATGAATGATTTCGTAAGTCAGAATTACAATTAACAGAATGGCAACACGAGCTAGTCCCTCATTCCCCCGATATCCACATCATGCCAAACTGGGGCTTTTTAGTTTTGACGGAAGATTCTATCTATTGATGATGATGATGTCGTATCCATGACGGTACCAAATCAGACAGTACCATGGGCCTATATGCCTGTTATGGCAATCTGTTCAATATTGTTCACATAGAGGTTTGTTGAAGAAAACAGGAACTCTACTTCTTGTAGGGCAACAAGAATAGCTGGACAGTCAAAAATATGAGCAGGTGTAAGCTCTGTATCTAAACAGTTATCCTAATTCCTGTAAGTTCTTTTACCATCCCTATCAAACTTCATTCCTCTGTGATATCCTTCCTGTGATAGTCTCGGCCTAGCAATAGTCATTGCTATAAGGCTGTCTCCACTTATATTACAGATTTGATACTTTAGAGGAATTGACTTCTCTCTCAATTTGGAATTTGTGACAGCATTTACGTCTAATAAAGGAACGTTGACGATTCTATCTATTTTTTGAAATAAAATAAAATAATACACATTTTAAACTCATTTATTACTGATTAATATTATTAGCTTTCGCCGCTACTTGTATGCTTCATTATTTTTTCGTCTTTATTTAAACACATTTCATATTTAACCTTCCTTGAAAAAGATTAAAAGAGAGATTCTTTTTTCTCCTCTCAATTTATAAAACCACTAAATATAGTGAATTGAAATTGAATGAGAAAGCAGTAATCTGATTTATATATTTACAGCTGATGTGATATGGAGCTACGGATTCGAAAAGAAAAAAATGTAAACTAAATGAGGTAACTATTAACTTCTCATTAACACTAAGGTGTCAGGTGCTAAGTAAAGTGAATTATTGTGTATTTAGTGCAGAGGTGGACAAATAGCGGCCCGCCAATACAATCAGAAAACCAATTATAAAGAAAATGTTCTCTGTATGTGGGTCGACATATATTTGCGAGCAAAGTCTTTCTTGCATGAAAATCAACCAATAAGTTGGCTGACATATTAACTCGTAAGCTATGGCGAGAATTTCAACGAGCAATCTCGCTCATGATTAAGAAATATTGCAAAAAAGCATGGTACATTTACCTCAATCTACTTATTCTAAAATTAAAGGTACTTGAAGTTATAGATATGAAATTAATACAATAAAAAGGTATTCGAACACGTTGAAAATGACCAAATTCGGTCAAGACAGATATATATTTTTTTTATTTTATTTTATTTGGCTTTACGAAACATACTTTGCTTTGTTTCTACGTTACCTAGAAGCTAAGTTACAATAAATCTTAAGAAGTTAGAAAAACCGGAAGTGGGCCTTTGTGATATACCAGAAGTTGGTTTTTAAATTGCTCAAAATCTATCATGGCGAATCTAATAACTCAAAATGTTACGAATGTATTTCTGTACAGCTTTTTGAACCTGATATTTATGTTATTTTCTAGAGAATGTGCAAAAATATTTCTTATTGTCTGAATACTTTTTGAGTTATGGCTTGTTATTAAAATAATGGTCTCATAAAGAATGTAACATTTCTTACAATGTTTACTCAATCAGCTCTAAAAATTTCAAATTTTAATGAAGCATTAAAATTTTAGTACATTTTCTAGATAAATGCATCTAATTTGTTTAGTAATACTTTTACTAATATATGTTCATTACCTTTTCCTCTAACTGCTTTGAAGTTTTTCAAAAATATCGCTAAAATTTCACCTATAATTGTGATTTTTGTAAAATTCAGGTAATTTATTTTAAATATCATTAGTTAAATAGTAGCATTTATTGGTATTGAGTCCTAAAAAGCATTTATAATGCTTAAATATGTTATCTTGTTAAAAAGTACTCCGAACATGTTCGGATATTTTAATTGAATAAACCTGCCATTGTTTTATTTAATTTATATTTACAGATTTTTATAGGTACAATGTACATCTTTTCTGAGATGCAATAATTTTAAAAAAGGTTCAGCCCTTCGGTAACCTCCGCTACCACAATGAGGCCCACGAGCCAAAATAGTTGCCCACACCTTATTCAGTGCGTATTAGTATATCCAAATGATAAATAATCAATTAATTTAATTAAAATACATTGAAAAAATTATCATTAAAAACATTAATGTTTACACTGTATTTCTGAGGTGGATAGACCTTTCCAGGTTACGGGCTACTTCTAATTTTTTCAAGATGTAGCGGTCCGTCTTGTGTTAGTGGCATACGCAAGGGAGGGGGAGGGGAGAGGTCCATGGGTCCGAATCCTCCCTCGTAGCCCTTGCTTTTTTTTCCGATTGATTATAATCTCATGTAAAAAAGAACGCAGAATGTAATTAGGTATTTGTTATTAGTATTATTTTTATAATTAATGTTAATTATTTATTCAGTAATTTATTTTTTGCTGTTTTTTTGTTCCCAACAATCGACAAAATAAAAAAAAATATGTTTGGCAACGTATTGGAATATGATACGAGAATGGTAGATCTTCGATCCTCGAATCCCCCCCTCCCTCTTCTTGAAAAATTCTTGTGTCCGCCACTGCCCAATGCCGTAGGTATGGAGAGGAAAGGAAAAGGTTATTATTTTAACTTAATAATAAATACGGAATATGTACTCACCTTTTGTAACACAACTCTTTTAAAATCGAGTTAAAACCAAAACGCAAGATACAAACATAATAATAATAGCCACAAATATAATAATATCCAATGATGCATCTATTATGAAACAATTCAAAATACATTAAAAAAATAAAACATTTTTATCTATAGTTAGTTTTTGTTGTTATAGTCAGTAGAAGACTTAAAGTCTCCGTACTGTCAGCCAATCTTGAATTTTCCGTATATAATTAATGCTAAAATCTTCAGGCGGTCACCCCCAAATGTCTTGGCAGCCCACCGGTCGATCGCGATCGATGTAATGCCCACCTCAGCTGCATTTGATTAGCAGTAAGGAATACACAACTTCCATATTTTTTTACGCTTTCAGTCTGTGAGAACCCCTTTGGGTTCCACCCTGGACACCAAGATTGAATTGAGGAAAAGAATTACCAGAAGACATTTTTACAATAACAAATTATATTTATTCACTTGAATCAATTATCAACCTTCTAAATACAAAGATGAATCAATATGCCTACGTCAATGGGATTGAACTTTACTATTAAATTAAATCACGAAATATGATACTAATCAACTATTAAGCTCAATATCGAACGGGTTTACCGGAATAAGATGACCGAGAGATATATGCAATTTGAATTACTAGCAATCATTAACTTTCCACTAACTCTATTATATATTTACTCTTATGATCCTATAATTGAAATTTAAATATCACCTGACTTTTACTACTTCACTCCTTTCCAGTCGGCTCAAAATTTCCGAATGTAGATCGCTGCCTGATAATCAGCCAGAAACTAATCTCACAATCACCTGAATCTTCTTAGAACTCCGTCAAGGTATCTATTGGCTCAATAGCCTTCTCCCTGATAACTTACAACACTCTCCTTAAATACTTTGATTCATTTGCATATCCCGTTTTCTCCTTTTAAAGCTGGTTGGAAATATACGCGAATTTACAATCCCCCAAAACGCCCAAGAGTATTAGTGATAAAGTGACGTACAAATTCGCCACAAGTCTACAGCAAAGATATTTTTTCCTTTTATTATCATTCATTTGCCTTTAAAAAGATTCTTGTAAAAATTGATTTTGGTCATTATCGACAGCATGTATAGACTACGCAAGTGATGTATCAATGCTAATATGAATTTTCATAGTTTTGTATCTCTTAACTTTTGTTGTGTGAGGTGTGTAATACATTGAAAGTAAGAGCTTTCAACTCATGAATATAAGGGATTTTAGGTAACTAATCGTGAGTTATTACAAATATGAAAGAAAACACTTTCCAAAAAATTATTTTTGCTAATTGTTCTTTCAAGAAATTGATAACTATATTTTATAAATTAAATTAAAGAAAAAGATTACCACGTTTTTCTGTAATAGTTGGGGAGGGGGAGAACCCTCTTCAAAAAATATTTTTTCTGTAGTTACTATACTGAATTATTTATTAATTTGCTTTTATAGAATAAAAAGAAACCTGTTCGAATTTTTTTAAATGGCAAAAAATAAGGAACTTCATACCGTGTTCGAGAAAGTCTTAACCTTTTCGACTTTCAAACAATTTTGGGTCAAATAAAATTCAATCTTTCCTTCAACTGCTGTGTCTGGGGAAATGTGTGTGTGTGTGATTCTGAGCTTCTTTTATTTGAGGCAAATAAATGGAGATAAAAAATAAGATCAAAAGTCTTAAACGCGATGATAGGTTTCAATTTAAATTACTTCTCTAGTTTGCTCTTTTATATCTCCATTCATTGCTTTGACAAAGTGAAAAATTATGGAAATTTGAACTTTTGAAGATTCTTTTCAGGAAAAAAAAGGGGGAAGTAGTTTTCTCTTAAGGGTGTTCAGATAACGACGTTTTGATGCTAAGCAAATGCGAAGTGTTCTTTTTATTCTGGCATCTGTCAAAAGTGAGACATTTCAGGATATAGCTGAGTGGTAATTCCACAAAATGATACAAATTTATCTACTTTCATTTTATAAGAATTATATCATAAATACATTGTACTTTTTTTCCTTCAAATAAATCACAATGGCAAAGTAAAAAAAAAATGACAATACTTTTTGTAGGAATAAACAATTGTTTTAAATTCATATCACTACTTTTGAAACCGTGTATTATTTAATTACAATTAATAATTAATTTTGTAGCTTAAAACTAATAATTGTAAGTAATTAAATTACTTACAATTGTGCTTCTTGTTGCTTTGCCCTTCCACGACCAAGGAAAGCATTTACCCCTCTTTTTAAATGGGTAATTATGTGCACGTTTTATATAGAATGCCAAATAGGACGTATGCCGGCGGACGTAATGACGTAAATGTGAACGTTTAATGTAGGAAAAAAACTTTCAAATCCATTGGTGCCAATGATAAAACATTTATGGGCTGTATTCTTATTCTTATTACAGTTGATTGTGTCATATAAGTGTGTTTTCTCACATGTTTTATGTTTTTCGGTAAGTTTTTAAAAAAAGTGTGCATTGATAGAAGCGAGTCCCCCCCTCCTCCCCAAAGCTGGAGGAAGATACGAACGGCGAAAACTCGACGGCATAAGGGGGCTAAAATAAATAAATACATGCGAAGCCATGATGAGAATGTTTTTGGAAGCCTTAAGTTTGAATTGTATTGAATTTTCTCTAAATTTTTTATATTTTCATACAGTTATCATCAGGGATAATAACACTATGTATGCGCTGTATCAAAACTGTTACCGGTTGATTCAAAATTAGTGCGACCAATTTTAAAAGTAAATTACTATTTATGTGGTGAATTTCAATCGTTTTATTATCATCGGTTTTATTTTAAAAATTAAAAACATTTAAAATACTAATCTAATCATTTTTATTAGTGGGCGTAAATTATGCAACCATAATTAGATCCTCAAACCTGGAACGAAATTTTAAGGCTTTTTAAGGATGGTTGTTCAAATTCTGTTATAAATAAAAATTCTAAAAATTTAGAAAAAACATTTTTTTTAATGTATTACTACCTAAACTACGAAAAGAAATAAAATTTGGCTGGCAATCAAAAGCTCCAGGAAAAAATGTGAACGGAAGGAAGTTTCAATGAAAAAAAAAAGAAGAGAAGTTGAAAAGACTTAACATATATTAGAAAATTCTTTGCCTCAAAGAGAACTTTTACAAGGAAACTGTAGGTATTGCAATCGACAATTTGTCGTCAAGTAAAGAAAATTGGTTATAAAAAAAGTGAATGAACTAGTCTGTCATCAAATGTCTGCAAAAACGAAAAAAAAAAGTTCTTAACCTTTGTATTTAATTTTACGCAAAGGTAAATATAAAACATGGAAAACTTGGGATGAAACTCTGTTTCATCCGCCATCCACAACTGGCGCAACGAAAGTTCAACATATTTTAAGCGAAAAGCGTTGTAAAACATAGCTGTTTTGCAACAAGCAAGTTAACTGTCAAATGTTATGGTATTGACGGGAATGACTTCTCAAGGCTTAACAAAAACATTTTTCTGTTAAACCAAAGGTTAAAAATGATGCTACATACTATCAAAAAGAAAGTCTTGAAGTACATGATAAAAGAAAGTAAATATCTTTACTTTCGATGAAAGTTTTTGTCCCCCCAAGATTCTGCACCAAGTCATACCGCAAAATCAACTATAAAATGGCTGAAAAAGAAAAAAAATCTTCTTTCTGAGAAATAGTTACTATCACCCCGACTGTGCTACTTGCGAATATTTTTTTATGAGGATACTTAAAAAAATAATTAAATAGAAGTAAAGTAAGAACACTTGACACAGGCTTCAAAAAGCAATCAAAGAAAATTTCCCCAAAATGTTCGAAAAAGCTGTTTTGATTTGGCTTAAACACTTACATAAAGTGTTCTACGGTAAAGGAAGCCCCATTGAAAATTTCATGTAAATAACTTTATTCAATAAAAATTTATGATACTCTGAAAATGGTCACATTACTTTTAAATCAACCTGCATTGAATTAGTGCTCGATATTAAAAAGAATATTTTTTTAGAAGATATAATGTAGGAAAAATAAAAAAAAAATTGAAATCGCATTATTTTCTAAGCCACGATCAAGCAAGGAGATCAGTAAATTAGCCGGTGCCTTATTTTATGACTTTGAACCATAAAATATTTATTTTTGTTTTAAACAAAGTTTTACACAGAAAAGTTTTAGTTAGGACTATTATTATTAAATTTCAAAGGAATAAAATATTAATTTTTTTCATTAGGATAATATATTTTTAAAATTAAGTTCATTATAGGGAAAGCAGATATGAATTGTAACATGAACAAAATTTTGAAGCGATTAGTTGACAAATTTATTGGCAGGAAAAGCAATAGTCTCCTTTACGGCTGAACGTTGTAAGAGCGTAACATTTAAAAAAAATTTCTCTTTGATAAGCACAACAAAATTAAATCAATTTTGGGGAATATAAGTATCTTGTGTGTGTTTCTTAATTATTTAAAATCTTATATTCACCATTGTTAGAAATCGCGCTGGGTAGCACGGCGTCAAACAGTCTAGAATTTCTCCTGTTGAAGGAAATAGTTGCTATGGCAACGAACTCTGGCGTTCAATTAAATTAACTTTACAGTTCTATAAGGGACATTTTATTTCCTTTTCACTGTAAACTGCAGATGCTTAAAAATAAAAAACACCTAATGGATTTAGGAAATGTTTTTGTTTGGCATTCGAAACAAAATATAATATTTTTGAAAAAAACTACTGAAGCTGAAAACAAAAACTAGGAGAAACAAAAATGAATTCATTGAATAAAAATGAAGTAAACATATAATAGTATCGCAAAAATAAAATTTTAATTATTCACTTTTGAAGTGATGTACTTGGGAAAAATATCACAGGACATAATAATTCTGATTAATTTTACTTTTCACCTATAAATATTTTTAAAGTTAGAACTCTCCTATGTATAAAGTTATAGTTTATTTTAACTTAATGTACACTGAATGACCAAGTTATTATGACCAATTGACACCTTTATGGAGATCAGCAATAACTTCAAGTAGTTGACATTAGAGAGAGAGGTATATTTTTTATTTATAGCTATTAATAGGGAATTCAGGAATTGTGAAGCATCAATTGCACCGTGTTACTAGTGCAGAAATAGCGAAAAACGTGATTCAATTGAGTTTGAACGCGGGATAATTGTAGGTGCTCAAAACATCCGAACCAGTATCAGCAAAACTGCTGCCTTTGTGAAGTGTTCGAGAATATCAGTTATTAATGTTTACAAAAAGTGGATTTCCAAGCAGAAAACCGGGTATCAAAGTTAGGTTTATGGTCGTCACAGGCTACTGAATGCTGGCTCGAAAAGGGGAATTGTGAAAGTTATCCAGTCCAACAGGAGAGCAACCGTTCGTCAAACTGTGATGAATCTTAATCAAAGATCAATTGCGAACGTCTCTGAGTGAATCGTTGACCGCACATTACACTGGATAGGCTACGGTAGCCAACTACTTGTTCGGAAGCATGTACTGTTGGCCTTGAACAAAAACAGACATTTCCAGTTCGCTAAGAACCAGAAGGACTGGACAATAGATGATTGAAAAATGTAATGTGGTCCGGTGAATCGCGTTTACAATTACATCGTACAGATGACGGGGTGCGAATTTGGAGAAAACAGAACGAAAGCTTATACACACCTACATTTCTAAAACTATTCAAGCTTTTAGAGGCAATATTATAATTTAGTGGATGTTTTCTTGGCATTGCATAGGTTCTTTGATTCGTGTGGAAGAATGTCTGATTGCCCAAGGGTATTTGAGTGTCATCGCAGATCAAGTACATCCTTTTATATTTAATTAACCCTGCTAAAACTTTCAGCAGGTCAATGGCCCATGTTATACTGCTGGCAGTGTACCCGGATGGTTTAAAGAGCATGGCAGAAACTTTATCTTACTTATAGGGCCTGCACAATCACCAGTTCTCAACCCAATTGAGATTCTGTGGGATGAAATCAAATTGTATATATTTGGCTGCTGGATCCTGTACCATCCAATCTGAAGGTATTGGAAAAGGCAATTCATCGGATATAGTCTCAAATTTCAAGCCACCCATCAACAACTCCCAGAGTTTACGCCAAGAAGAATTGATGCAGTTTGGAAGTCGAAAGGTAGCCCAATATTGTGTTGAAGGTGTGGTCATAATAATTCGGCCACTTAGTGTTGTATATTTAAAGAATATCAGAAGGAAAATAACGTTTTTTTAATGTAAAAACTACTTACACAAGTTATTACTATTAGCGAATTTTTAAAAAATATGAAATAAACGTTTGAAAGTTTTTATTTTCAGAATTTTTTTTACCCCAGATTTTAATGCTAATTTTAAACTGATATTTTTCACCGTTAAAAAAGTTTAAATGTCATAATGAATTGTGTTCGTAGAAAAATGGCAACTCTATTTTATAGGTTTCTATAGCTAGTTGTGCCGTAAGTTCTGAAACAAAAATTTGAGACCGTCTGCTGTGACTCAAACGTAGCTGACGATTTTAAATTGAAGATTGTCTGCAATATTTTTCTGAGAATTGTTGTTTTTCACGTAGGTTGCTCTAATCAGTCCAAGCTTTAACACAGAATGAACTTCTAACAAAAGAATGCTGCGGATATTTCTCTGCATTAAAAATAAAGCGCGTCTGAGAATTTTAAAGCTCTTAAACATTTTGACATTAAAATATTTATTTATTTATCAAACATTTAAGATATTTCTCATAGAGGAACTACATTACAGACCATACTAAAAGAGCTCACCCGCCCTCGGTAAGAACCTACGCTTTCTTCAAATCAGTCAGGAAGATAATTTATGCGGAGAAATCCTTGTCAAAAGAAACCTTTTTTTGTTAAGCAAATGAACGTGTTAAAAAGAATAATCTGTCGCATAGTCAACGAAGACCTTAGACTAAGATGTTACCGCAGAATAATTGGCCGTTTTCTTACAAAGGAAATAAAACGCCAAAGATACCTTAAAACAAAAACTGTTACGACTGTCCACTCACAATAGTTACAGAAGAATTCTTTATAAAGGCTCCTAATTGTTCTCATAATATCAAAATTAGGAATTCGGACTTTTGTTCTGTTTTTAGATCCGAGTTAATTGCCATTGATGAAGCTCTCCGAATCATCAAGACGATGACATCTCCTGATGAAATATGGATATTATGTGATAGCCGAAGTGCTATCCAACACCTTAGCGACTGGACAAATGTTGGAGACAAAACATCGGTCTCAATTCTTAAAAATCTTAAAGAACTTTCCCAGCAACATGAGATTTACTTCCAATGGATTCCATCTCACATTGGTCTCTTTGGCAATGACACAGCTGACCTTTTAGCCAAGGAAGGTGTCACTGAAAATTTAATGTCGAGAAGAACTTTGACTTTCTCGGAAATTTTTTCTAAAACGAAATCTTTGATTCAAGAACTATGGAAGACTCCTCCGACTCACCCCTGGTATAATAGGCAGGCCCCAGGTGGTGCCCTTTCCATCAAGGCGGATAGAGTCGTCCAAACAACTATTAGTAGGCTTGCAAGTGGATACATTAGAGGCCTTTCCCTTAACTTAGGCCAGAAAATTTACGAGAATTGTACTAAATGCAATTTGGTACAGGCAACTCCAGATCATCTTTTGTTCTGTGCAGGACTTGAAAGGGAGGACATCTATTCCAGTCCTCTTTTGGTGTACGATTTCCTGAGGACTCTTTGGCTCATGGACCTGGTCTAGCCTGCGGCTAGACAGGAGGAATTAGTCAACAACAACAACAGAAGAATTCTGTTTACCGGCAACAACATTTTTGACTTCGAAAAATCTTTCAACCACTAGAATGAATGTGTACTCAAGAATTGCCTAAGAACCTTAAGAGAAGAGAAAAAACGTGCAGAGAGCTCATCACACGCAGCTTCCGTAATGGTTTGGTGGCTTGTTTGCTGCGATGGAGTCTCAGAAATTCATTTTTTCGGGAAAACAACGGCAAAAATTTATCTGGACAATATCTCGGAACCAATTATGAAGTCCCCGTAAGTAAACCTATTCAATGGAATCGACTGGACTTTTCAGCAGGACTATGCTCCTCAGTGGCGCACACAAAAATTTTTCAAAGAGGGGAGGGGGAGTTCAGGGTCGAAAATCCACCATTCTCGTATCATACCTCAATACGCCAGCAGAGATATTTTTTTTTATTTGTCTGTTTTGGGAACAAAAAATAGTAACAAATAAATTATTGAATAAATAATTAGCGCTAATTAATAAAATAAATTGTTAATTAAAAATATTAAATTAAATTTTATTTAGTATGTATTCATAGGATTATCATCAATAAGAAAAACAGGGCTATGAGGGGGGCTAGACCCGTGGACCCCTTCTCCCCTTATGTGCGTCACTGCTGATCTTGCTCATAGGGTGAAAATTACACAAAGGTCGTTGAAAGAGAGCGAATTGTACTTCATAGAAACAAAGACTGGCCTTCCAGTTGTCGGGATTTCAATCCACTTGACCATAAAATGTAGTCAGTGTTGAAGGTTAAGATGTGCGAAACGACATACCAGTTAGGACAGCTTAAATGTTCTTGAGTGAGTGAATATTAACGTCGCACTACACGAGGGCTTTTGGCAACGGAACTCGTGATTTTGACTCATGGCCAAGTGATGAGGACGACACCTGAGCTGGCACCTCCCTCTCCTAACTACCACACCAACGGGAGGACGTTTGAGTTCTCAGCACATTTAACGTGCATCACTCCCCTACACGGAGGGTCTTTAGTGGTACTGGGCTTGAACTCGTGACAAGCCAGCCACGATCCGATACCTTGACCACTAGGCTACAGCGGTCATTTAAACGTTCTTGAAGGATAGCAGCGGGAAGCAATGAGTACCTCGATAGATGATCGTCCAAAGACGCTTCGTCAAGTCAAAATGAACTATTTATGAAATTTAACGGTAAAATGAAACTTTGAAAATATTTAATTTTATATCTGATTGCAAAGTTTTTTAACTTCTTAGAGAATTTTGCATCATATCTACAACTAGGTATGTTTCGTTTAAGTGGAAAAGATGAAATTCAATAGAAGATTGCAGCATCAAAAGTTATTTCAAAACTGTAAGATATTTTTATCGCAGAAGAGACAATGGTTGAGAAATATACAAGCTCGCTTCTATAATTTCTTTCTTTTATAGATTTTTTCTATTAAATTTACTGTCTTGGGAGAAAAATGAAGGTAGAGAGAGAAAAAGACAAATTCGATTTTATAACTCTCTGACATGTTCTCTTTATTTATTTCTTTCATTTTTTTTAAAAAATCTCTTTCTTAAGTAGAATAAATTTATATTATGCTAACAAAGATTGCAAGTTCTAAAAGAATATATTTTTACATTTATTTCATGTTCTTAAATTTGGTTAAACAAGTTTCAAAATTAACCACAAAAACATCAAACAATCTTCCCCCAGAGAATGTTAAAAAAACCCTAATATCTCTCTCTCTTTAAGAATTTCAATGTTAAAAACAATATTTTTTTCATACTATCAGGAAACAAAGCAACCTTTTTGCAATAATGGAAAGAAATAGCCTTTTTAAGTTAAATGCATTCTTAGTCGAAGAAAGGTTGCGTTTCTTTTAAAATCCTCGAGATACTATTTCATTCACTGCAAAAGTATATCTTAAATGCATCGCAGTTAAAAAATATTAGCGTTGAACCTTCTGGCAATAAGCCAAATACTAATTGAAAACCTTAACGATATCTCATTCATTAACTGATGGAATTCGTTTCAAGATAATGGCAACAGGGAAGAAAGAAAAGAAAAGATACGTTTAAAAGAACTCGGATCGGACACTTAAAAATATAACAGGGGGAGGAGAGATAAAAACCCTTTAATTCTTAATAGGTGGTGTGTAACAAACACGAAAATAATTTAATTGGTGCATAAAAATGGATGTATTTAGAGTCGAACGTTCCGGTAGCGGTTAACCTTTTCTTTTTAGCTTTTTTTTCCAGCTTCTAATCTTTCGGAAAAAGTAGTTTGTGAAGTATTCTGGCTTCTCTAAATGTTTTGGAAAGTAAGCGCTCTTCTTTTTAAAGATTTAGAAAGAAAAAGCGAGCTGCTTCTTAAAAAATTGAAGCAAAGAAGAGATTCCATTAGGTGGAAGGGGCGCTGTAACAAAATTAAAACGGAGTGCTACATAAATAAGAAATAAAAACGAAGAAAAAAAGACTTCTGGAGAAAAATGCTTTACTTAAATGGACCAGGTGGAACAATGGAGTTCGATATCATGAAGGGATTACTAGGGAAGTTTTAACTTGGATGTAATTCATTGGGAAAATGATAGTCTTAAAGTTTTTGTTATGTGTTGCCGGTTTAATAAAGTCTTTTTGAGCCAGAGAGCCCCCTCCCTTTTTTTAAAATATAGATGTGGTATATTGGATACTTTTTTTAAAATGAAATATGATATTTTTATCCATATTATATTCGAAATCTCATTATACATTGTAAAGTATTCGCCCGAGGGTGATGCCTTACTTCTAAGTTATCTTCGTGACCTAGGGGTGTGGGAATGATTAAAGAACCAGGCGTTGCCATAATCTTAATATCTCTTTATTAAGATCTTAACTTAAACACTAACAATGATAATATTTATATTTTAACTTAGCGGATCTGAGGGGAGAAAACACACAATACGTATTACCAAATAAACGTGATCCTGACCACTATAATTACTTTACCGCTGACACCTAACCTCTGTTTATACACAGTTCCTAATAATTAGTAGATCAATCCTACCTCTATATCCTAGGTAGCAGCAACCCTCTTGATTCTTCAAGGTAAATTCCTTATCTCGCGTGGAATGGTATCCACCTTGCTTGAACTCACTTTCACGGATAGCTGACACTGGAACATCCGCTTGCTTCAGCTTACGCGTTTAAACTCAGACTCGCATAATCACTTCACAAAAGGCCACCCGCTTACGCTAAACTTTTGCTATTTAAAAGGTTCCTAATTTGCATAGTCACGTTTCGCTTCTGGATTTGGTTGGAAAGAATTTGCCTTTTTCGGCCTAAAGAACCCAAGAGGAAAATTAATAGAAACCGCGATGAGTCCGTCACAACATCTTTATGTAAGTTTAATTTCATATGTAGTACTGATGTGTGTGTGTGTGTGACTACTGGATATGTTATTTTTTTACTCATCAAATAGTAGAGAGAGAGAGGGGGGAGCAAAAACGATTATACTTAAAAGATACGGTGCTTATCACACCTGAAGCCCCGAGTCACTCATTCAGGGCTCTGTTCGGTTGATTAAATATATATTTAATCATACTCTTGAACATTATTTTAGAAAATATTTCGTTCAGCAATTTTGAGTGAATGTTTATTAGCGTCGCATTCTAAAGTTACACGACGGTACTCATCATTTTTAACCTTGGTCAAATGACAAGGGCGACATCCGAGTTGGCCCTCCCTTCTCCGGAATACCTCACCACGCCAACGCTAGAACTTTGAATCATGACAGATTTAACGTGAATCAGCCCCTCTGCACAGTAGGTCTTCAGTGATACTATAACCACTGAAGTTACAGGGCATCAAAAACACACAAAATACTCTCGTCTACGTAAAGTTTTTTAGAATTTGCAGTACATTACAACACACTTCAAGATCACAGTCACTTACAGTGACGTAACGTAGAATATTAGGGTCCTTTTGCAAAGTCATGTTTCCGACACAAAGCTGGATCGTACAAGAGATAGCAAAATCACAACATCAGGCTTTGAACCTAGTGGCGTAACCTAGAAGATTAGGGATCCCAAACAGGATCTTATATTGGCTACGTACTTGGCATCAGTCAGGCTTTGGACCCCCTAGTACATTACGCCACTGGTCAGATAGATATATTTTTTTCCAGAGAATAGGAAATTGATTAAAATGGAGCTAGAGTTTATACGCGTGAGGGGACTCAGTGATCCGGGCAATCTCTCCTTTGTTAAAAGAGAATAAATACCATAATGCAGAAAGGATTAATAATAAAAATGAGTCAGCTTAGCGACCGGCTAAACAGAGACAGGTTAAATAATGTTGATTGTAAACGAGTCATTTATTAATCAATTGAGCTGATTAAACTAGACATAGTAGGCATTTTTGTAGTAACTGTTTATTTTACCAGTAATTCTGAAGTAAAAACAAAGTATTCTTGCTTTTTATATACCCTTACACGAAAGACCTTTTTTTCCCTAAAGAATGCTGAAAGATTTTCATTAAATTTCGGGCGATGTGATTTCATTGAGCTGAAGGGAGAAGAATTTCCCCTGTTAAGGCCTGTTATGCGCCATTCCATAAGGTATTGACTGCGTTCTGAACCATCTTTATGAAAAATCATATGAATCAATGCTTTTGACTGATATTTAGCGTCACTTGAATTGTATGTAATATTCGCATAAAATTTATTTATAAGAATATTATTGCAAAACAAAAATTATTCTTTTAGGAAAAAATGGAGAAATAATGAAATGTATTCAAAGCGCTCTCTTTTTATAGAAATTGCTTCTATAAAAAATAATTTGCCTATATATGTAGCTAAGACTTCTTTACAGAGCATAAACTAGGATTTTTGAAGTACTTAGTTTAAAAGCGGATTTATTAATATTTTAATAAATCTTAATAGAAAATTTTCAGCAAAAAAATAAAAAAATTATTTCAATTGATAGTAACACTGAAATTGATATAAATTTTTCAAAATTCCTAGTTCAGGCTTTGTAGAGAAGTTAGCTACATATAAGAAAAATATTACTAGAAACTATATTAGAAATATTTTTAATAAAAGAGGAGGGTGTATTAAAAATATGTCATCTTGTCTTCCTTTTTTTGCCAAAAAGGTGCCTTTAAATAATTTGTTCTTGTAATAATATTCTCAAAAAATTTGTGCATGTATATTTTCTAATTCAAATAACACTAAATATTGAAAAAATATTCATATATACGCTTTTTCAAAATCTTGGTTCCAAATCTAAGCAGATACCTTAATACAACCTTCGCAAATTTCTTGCAGGTATTGTGGTGAATGAGCGAGTGTTTATCAACGTCGGACCTGAAATAATACGAGGGTTATTGGTGGTGGACTTCGTAATTTTCGACCATGGTCAAGTTACAAGGATCGATTCGTGAGCCCCCCCACTCTCCTAATTTCCATACTACCCTCACGTGAGGACTTTGGGTCCTTCTAAGCGACGGGTCTTCAGTAATATCAGGATTCTAACCCACGACTCGACAACGCAGGCCACAAGTTCCTGACCATGACCACTAGGGCACAATAACCGGATGATATTTTAAACGTAATTCATATAATTTAAGAAAACTTATATTACTTTGAAGCATGGACTCCAAGAAAAAGTGCTTGGTTACTTAACTTGAACTTTGAACAGGAAAATCTAGACGTAAAAGCAGGTAATAAATACCCATCTTCTTTAGATAAGGGTAATAAATACTCGTATCTAAAGAAGTGACATCAATCTATAGATGTCTTTATGCCTATCATCATCAAAGCTAGCAGCCCTAAAAACCAATCCACAGCGGACTTGGAATCTGATTGGGTTCTGTATGAATGATGGTTATCGCGTATCTTGAAGGGAAAAGTTACTGACTCCCGGTCTGCAGTGGAGAGATTGGTCTGATACAAGAAAAGTTTTGGGAAGAAGTTTTTTTATCCCCTCAAAAAATCCTTAGGAAAAAAGAATACAAGATCAATTTTGCAGGAAATTTTTTTTCCGCACATAAAATGGTACTTTTTGAACCAAAAAACGAATTTAGAGCACATAACACAATTATATATATATATATATATATATATATATATATATATATATATATATACTAATTGAGAGAAAATCAATTAGAGGACGCATTAGGTTGAGATGGTTTATTTAAAAAGGATTGGTTATGTATTAAATATTTCCCAAAATAGATTAACAAAAAACAAAAGAGATGAAACTTAATACCTTCATAAACCTTAGTATACTGTCTGCATTTCTAATTAATTGTTATTATCATGTTTTTCCCATTAAATATTGCATCGTACAATTTCCGGCTAACTTTATATTAGTTTTTTATTAAAATTCTGGCTCATTCGGTTACAGTTTATCCATGTCTATTCTATAAACTGGAATGAAAATAATTCAATTATTTCTCATAGGTAGGATAAGTATAAGAGAAAAGTAACTGGCTAATACACACACACACATGTATATATATATATATATATATATATATATATATATATATATATATATATATATATATATATATATATATATATATATATACTGGCCGTTTCCCACCCTCTTGCAGGGTATTTTATAATGTTGTTTGACTATATACTTTTTTTGAAGTTATTGATATTTAAGTCCTTGAATTAAGTTTTCGATTGTGTTAAAACATTCTTAGAGCCTTCACCTCTTGATTTTACTCCTCCGTAACCTCTCCCCCGGAGACCCCACCAAATCTATTTTTAGCGGATCTTTATTCAACAAATCAAACATGTTTGCCAAATTTAAGATCTGTAGGTCTAGTAGTTAAAAAAATTGGAAATTTTTATCTAATGCTATCCCTTAATCTATCGCATTCCTTCTTGAAAGTCGATTTTCAGAAAACTCGTTCTTAACGAAGCTCTACACTACAAAAGAAACATGCTAGCTGAATTTACAGTCTGTAGGTCTAATAATTTCGGAGATCTTGTGATGACTGAGTGAATAGCTTTTCTCCTATGTATGCATACATAAATATAGGTATACATACAGTTCGATATTTTTCAATTCTTACTATTAGCTCACACTCTTATTTATTTATCTTCGTGGAATTTTCAATCGTTAATAAAATACATTTTAAATCTCTCAATTGAGCTGAAATTTTATATACATAATTATTTTGGATGACAATACAGTAATTTAATTATAATTACTAAAAATTAATTGATTAAATCTAATTATTCAAAGAATTATAAATGCAATCACGTTGGCATGATTTTTGGCGACTTGTGTCAAAACATGAAAAGGTTTTGTTCTCACATTTTAAAGCACTCGTTTGAGCTGCAATTTTCTACACACTACTGTTTTGGGTAAAATTGCGATAATTTGATCATAATTAATTATAATTAATTGACTGAAACTAATTATTTAAAGAAGAACAGATACAGCCACGTTGGTTTCATTTTTAGCGACTTGTGTCAAAACTTTAAAAGATTTTTTTCTCTAACGTTTTAAAGCTTTCATTTGAACTGAAATTTTATATACACGATTGTTTTGGATGATAAAACGATAATTTAATAATAATTAATAAAAGTTAATTACTATTTAATGTTGTGATTATATCCTATGTATATACATATTTATATTAATTGTAACTACTTAATAAAAAGTAGCTAAACTAAAATTTTTCTTTGTTCATCTAAGTAGGAATTGACTTAAATATTTTTTATGTATTACTTTTTTTTTTGTTTCATAGCATATTTTCTTTAGTTTTTTTAAACAATACATTTTTATTTCATGCAAGAGATAGTTTTTTTACTACTTAAAATTTCCGAATTAATATGAAATTTTATCAATCGAACGGGTTTCGAAGCTCAAGTGTTATATCCATTCTAGTATTAGCAGGAGTTAGCTAGTTAAGATACATAAAAGCTCACTGCTTTCTACATATAAAAGCAAATTTTAGATTCTTTCGCCCTCTGGCATCGAAAAAATATCTACTGGAATATTTCAATGAAGGGAGTCGAAAATTTTCTTGCTTCTTTTTTCGAAATTTAATTTCACATTTCTATGGGCAAATCTTCTACGTTAGAAAATAATAATAGAAAGAAGAAATTCTATAGAAATCAAAGAAAAAAAGCTCTCTATCCCCCAACGACCTCTTATTCCAACAACTTTTCTTCTTTCTTCTACATATTCACACAGTTTTACTTCCGAGAACTCTGCCTTTCCCCTCGGCGTCTCACAGACAAAATAGCAAATGCGATAACGATGGAAGCTCTTTTCACAAAAAAACAGTCTTCACTATCAGAAAGACTCCTTTTTACAACTCAGCAAAGAGGGAATCTGAATCGGAATAAAAATTCTCATCTTCACTACCCGCAGGCGAATGGATGGCAACACTGAAAGAGAACAAAAATGTATTCTGAGACACCCCCTGAATGATATTCTCGCCCTTGAGAAAACGAGATGGAAAGATGAAGCAAAAAAAAAAAAAAAAAAAACTTTTGAGTGATTTTCAGAAGTATATAGCTTCTTTATTTCGGGAATTAACATTAAATATCTGCCTTTTGGACGTCTCAGTTACGGATTAATTATTTATTTACGTCGTGCTAAGAAGAAATACAAGGGTTGTTGGTGATGGCCTCGTGATTCTGAACCACAGTCAAGTGAAGAGGACGACACCTGTGAGCTCGTCTGTTCTCTTCAAACTTCTACACTACGTCACAGGGTGTAATTTGAGCTAAGATGTACACAAAAGAAAGCTATTGGTCGAGAACATCGTAATTTTGAGTCATGATCAAGTTCTCAGGGTTAAATCTTTTACTTTTCATCATTCTCCAAACTTACCCGCTTCACCAACGTATGAACTTTGAGATCGACTGATTTAACGTGAGCTATTGGTCGCGAACGTAATTTTGAGCCACGATCAAGTACCCAAGGTTAAACTTTTTAATTTTCATCACTCTCTTTTCATACTCCACCTCAACAAGTGAGCTTTGAGCTCGACATATTTAACGTGTATCTGTAATGTTCTATAACGGTTGTTTAGCGATAACAACGAATGCAACAGCGATGACCATGAACTTGGAACAAGGAACACTGGGCTACTGCGGTGATTGAGGGATTATTGACGTCACACTATTCAGCTACTTGAGGGCTTTTGGCGACGGACCGTCACTTTGAACTAAGATCAAGTGACGAGGACGACACCTGAGCTGGTACCACTTCTTCTAACTATTACATCACACCAACGAGAGAACGTTTGAGCATTGACATACTTAACGTACATCGGCCCCCTCTGCCCGGCGGATATTCAGCTGTACTAGGATCGAACTCATAACACGCCGGCCACGAGTCCGTTGCCTTGACCACTAGGCTACCGAGGTGGCCACATTTTGTATGAGTGTAAACTGGTGCAGTTACAGTTTATTTGATTTCATTAATTTATTGATTTCGCAATCTACCACAATCGGAGCTATTAGCAACCTACCTCATAATTTCGGACCTTAATTCAGTTATAAGAGCGAGATCTGAGTTAGCAACCTACTCTTCAAACTTCAGCACTACGCTGCCAACGGGAGGATTTAGAATCCGCGGTACACGAGTGGATATGATCACGAACTTATTGCAGGCATTTTCAAGTTGCGGTTTCTTCGTCCACCAACGATTCGTCGTGTAGAAGTGAGTGATGATTCAAGTTAAAAATCCCCCCCCCCCGTTGATTCAGTGTGGTAGTCTGTAGAGGAGTTGCCAACTGAAGTAACGTTCTCATCACCTGTCCACGATTCAAACTTACGAGGTTTGTCACCAATAAAGCCTCATTTACACCAAGGCAGCCAGCGTCGAGCGGTGAGCGTCTAGCCAATCAAAGACTTTATCTCGGGCGAAATGAAGTCTCTGATTGGCTAGCCGCTCAACGCCCGACGTTGACTGCCTTGGTGTGAATGCGGCTTAACCCTTGAATTACTTCTAAGTTGTTATTATTGTCTTATGTTTCATACTGGGATAAATGCGAAAGATGAGAGATAGAAGAACAGAGAAACATGCAATACAAACACAGAAAAATGTATAGAGTTTTATTAAAAACTAGCTGGTATACCCGTTCTTCGTACGGGTGAACTGAAAAATTAAACAACACAGATTGAAGGATAAAGAAGTTTTTAATGAGCTAATTTTACGTGAATTGCAAATTAAACAAAAAAATCATTTTGCGTAGCTCAGCTAAACAAAAAAAAAGAGAGAGAGAAATAAAACACCTTTGTTAAATTTTAATTATGTGGATCTAATAGCTGATAAAAATGATTTTTTTTTATTTATAACTCCCCGTAACACTCTTGAGGGTCGATATTTGAAAATACCTTCCTAAGCAGATCTCTGCTCAGCAAAAGTAACACATTGTTAAAAGTTTTGTGTAATGAACGCTTAAAATAGTGTAAGTAATTTTTATCTGAAAGTATAATACAGTCGACTCTCGATAATTCGAAGTTGGAGGGACCAATGAAAAACTTCGAATTATCAAGAGGGTAGGAAAAAACTCTCAAAATACACAAAGAGAAGTTTTTTTCTTTCACACATTTAAATTTAAAACTAGGTAATAAAGCAACAATTGTACATAATTTTTTAAAGTACATTTTATACAGTATAAAAATAAAACAGAAGTTTAAAGTCCTATATTAAAAGAATACTTATATCTTAAAAAGAACTATTAAAAGAATATACATACTATGTATAATTGATCCTTTTTGCCGAAAAAATCTGTTATCTTTTTTTTTGTTTTAAGACATTCAATCTAACTTTGTCGATAGATTTTTCTAGAACAAATGAAGCCATTAAGATGTCTGCATCAACATGATTTTGAAGGGAAAAGTTGCGTAGTTTGTTTAGTGACACTTTAGCTTATGACAGAGTTACCGGAGTCAACCCCTCCGATTCGTCTTCATCACTTTCTTTATTATTGTGGTCCAAAGCCACAATTTCAGCATCAGATAGAGCTCCCCATACAGCAATGTCCGTGTCAACCAACACGTAGTCGTCAAACGTCAAATCTTGTTCTGGAAGAGCTTCCCAAAGGGATGGTACAGCATTAAATTCAGTGAGTGTATCGTCCACGTCAACCAGATTAGGAGAGGGGAAGCCTGACTTTTTAAAACAGCTGTGAATTGTCAAAGGAGTAACAGCTCTCCAAGCCTTGTCAATCATGATCAAAGCTGTTAAAATAGAAATAGTATTTACATGCTGCTGATTTTCGAGGCTATCCAAAACGCTTTTAACAACTTCACGCCGATAAAAAGTTTTAAAATTATGTATGATGCCCTGGTCAAGTGGCTGAAGTTTTGAGGTTGAGTTTGGAGGGAAAAATTGAAGTTTCACATTTGATAAAGGTGGTGCGGTATTGTGCACAGTACAGTTGTCTAAAATAAGAGAATATGTCGTTTTTCTCTTTTCATATCCGAGTTCAGTGAGACCAACCATTCATTAAAGAGTTCGGTGGTCATCCATGCCTTCTTGTTTGAGCGGTAGTTGGTAGGGAACGAGTTTATGCCCTTGAAACACCGAGGTTTTGCAGATTTTCCTATGACGAGAGGAGTAATCTTTTCTGAGCCGTCCATGTTTACAGTCAGTAAAATAGTTAACCTCTCCTTGCTATGTAATGTTTTTTCTGGCAAACGCTTGAAAAAGAGTCAGGTTTCATCTGTGCTGAAAATGTTACGTGGCCCGTACTCCTTTATTAGATCCGAAAGCGAGTTCTGCCACTTAGAACAAACATTAATGTCGATACTTGAGCTTTCCCTGCACATTTTTTTGAAGACTATCCCATTCATTTTCTTAAAATTTGTAAGCCATCCCTCGCTAGCTAAAATCTCGATTCCTAATTCTTTGGCGGATGCTTTAGCCTTTTCCTTCAATAAAGAGCCACCCTTCGGAATATTCTGTCCTCGACGCTGTCTCATCCATGAAACTAAACACTATTCAAGACATGGAAAATTACCTTTACTAACGCGTTTTCTCACTCTACTAGAAGATGCACTAAAGATTTTCTCTTTATTCTTCAGAATAGAGGAGATTGAGCTCAGTGGGATTTCAAATGCTTTGGCTACATCGACCTTCCTTTCACCTTCAACTGATTCTATCACCTTTTTCTTTTCAGAAATTGTTAAGCACTTGTACTTTTTAAAAGAAGACATGTCGTTCCTTTCGCGTGATAAGTCGACACTAAAGTGAAGTGTAAAGTAGTGGCCCAAGGTTTATCGAAATTAACAGGTAGGAAACGTAAATCACCCCAACTTTAGTAAAATAATATTTTTAATTTATATAAAATTTGGAATCTAAAATGAACACAAGACGTGTTCACAGTTCACACTTAGCTACAGGGTATACTTAATAGCAGGGGTCAACAACTATGGCACGTGGAGCAATTCTTAGTGGCACATTACCGCTTTTTTTTTAAAAAAATAATAGAATAAAGTTAAATCCCTATCTCTCCTGTCTTTGCCTCGTTTATTTTTATATAAAGGTTTTATTTCTCGCTTTCAATCCTCTGCCATAAAACGATTCTGCTGAATTATCTTGGATGTAGTTCGAGTGCTTTATTTAAAAAAAAACATCTGTTTAAATGTGACTCATTATTATAGTAATAAATACTCAACGAAAATCAAAATTATTGTGCAATACTTGTAAAAGGAAGCATCACTCATTACTGCACAGTGAATAAAAAAGAAAGCAGTTTTTTCTTTATCCATCTAAAGCTTGGGTATCAACGGAAAAAGAAAAAAAAACAGATGGCTTAGGAATAAATCAAAATTCTGCTTAGCAAATATTGGAAATATAATTAAAAAAAGTAGTTATTCTATCAACATGTACAATTTGGACTGAAAATAAGTTCAGTAAAAAATCCGCTCGTGAGATAATTAGGTACAGGAAGTGAATCTAACTTCATAATATTGAAGGTTCGAATTATCGAGAGTTTTATAGGATAACTTCGAATTATCGCGTGTTGTAGTCTGGCCAGTCACAAATTTTACTTCGAAACATTAAGAGTACCAAAACGTATGGTTTTAGTTCGAAATATCAAGAGTTTTTTTCTAGAGGCTGAGCATATACTTCGAATTAGCGAGAGGTTTCGTATTATCGAAAGTTCGAATTATCGAGAGTCGACTGTGCATTAATATTACTTTCTGTAGTATTTATTTTATGTTAAAATTGTAATATTCGCAAGCAACGCCGTTTCTTAAATTATAATGACAACTCAATGAAAAACATAGCAAAATGTTAACGATAGAGTCAAGTTGGCAAATGCCTAGCTACTTTCATAACTCGAGCTTTATTAGAGCTTTGTAAGACCCGCCGTGTAGGGGCGTGATGCACGTTAATACTTTATCCAACCTCATTATGATTTACTGCAGTTTTTTTCATACAATATTTTTTTTTGGACCACTACATTTAAAATTAAGGGATATACATAAACAAAATACTCCACTTTGGAAAATTTAATCTGTTAGAGCTAATAAATTAATTAAATATATTCCACTGTAAAATTAATTATATATACCGTTCACTTAAAATAAGTAGTCCAATAATTTTCTAAGGTATTCATTAACATACAAAAACATAAGACACTTAAATTTTGACAAACTATTTTTTCCGCTAAAATACTCATCATGGAACCCGTGCTGCCATATATCTTGGAAGAGTGGATTTCAAAGAATATTCCTGCTAAGTATTGGTAGAATATTCCTTCTAAGTTGGTAGTTAGGAGAAGAGGGTGCCATCTCGGGTGTTGTTCACGTCACTTGACCATGGTTCAAAATTACGTGATCCGTTGCCAAAACCCTCGTGTAGCTGAACAGTGCGACATTAATATTCACTCACTCTCACACTCCAAAAAATACAGTACAGTAGTTATTGCGTTTTTAAGTATAAAAATAATTATGTCTGCCTATTCAATTAAAATTATAGCGTTATAATTAACTACTAACCACAAACAAATTTTGAAAATTTGTCCAAATGATGCAGTGTGAAAGAGAAAGTTTATTTACTTTAAGTATCAGAACTGATAAAAGCATTTATTTGGAAAAAAGATCAATTTCTTACTACCAAATATGCATAATAAAATCATAAAAAAAACATTAAAATAAAGAGAGAGATATAACAACCTCTCCCTTCAAAACTTAGTTTTAATCTTAAATAAAAAAAATAGGCATTATGCTGATCAGAGGAATTAATTAGAAGCGAGTACCTTGCGTAGCCAAAACAAAAATGGTTTTTCACAAACAAAAGATAGATATATGCAGACGTGGTTTTTTTTTGTTTTTGTTTTTGCAGCGCATGCCAGAATTGCTAGCAGATGACAGAATTTTTTCCTACTTACTTGACAAATATCGTTATATTTTTGACACTTTTCCCAAATCTTTATAAATTATAGTCTATGCTATAAATTATAGCCTATGTGCTATTCTGATGTATAAGCTATATTACTGTAAAGTTTCATTAAAATCCATTCAGTAGTTTTTGAGTGAAAGACTAACAAAGATTTTCGCAAACTTTCGCATTTATAATATATATTAGATTAGATGATGATCCCAGCATAGAACAGCAGGGGTGCGCTCAGTGGCTTAACATATACCCCCGCAATGTGGGGGGCAGGATTCTAGGGGGCCTGAAACCTGACTATGCAGGTGGGCCCTAATCATCTTCATTACGCCACTTGGTGCGCTGCTTTCAATTCGACACGGGAATCCATTTTAAGCGAAAGTCTAACTCAGCGATACTCAACCGGCGGCCCACCGGACCTTTCTGAGTGACCCAGACATGCTCCGTTTCATAAACAAATTCAATTATTTAAGAACAATGTATTGAAAGTTTAGCGAGAAATTCTGTCAATCAAGCAATCCCCGTATGTCGATTTTGCTATCGATGTAGTGCTGATAGGAATTGCAGGATAACTTTTTTTCTTTTGTAATTGTAACGCTTAGTGTTAACAGATAACAGAGTAGAATAGGGACTATTTTATGGGTGAAACTTATTTTCAGTTAACCCTCATGCGTTCTAAGCGAAAAATATCAAAAGAATATTTGTTATTTCAAGACGATTGGGATCTTGACTGTCTCGTAGAAAAAACAAACATGGATCAACCATTTGTAAATTTGTCATGAAAATGCTATGTTTAAAAAAATATAATTTTGCTCGTCACTATACCACTAAGCCCAAATCTTTCAATGTCTCCTTTTTTTTCAAGAACAAAATATTTGGGGGTTTGGGGACTTTGGATCATTGATGAAAGGAAATCGAAATTACCCCCAAACAGGGTAAACAATGTATTAAACCCTTTTTTTTTGGAGTTGAGTTTGTTGGAGTTAAATATAGTTTTAAAATTAAATACAAAGCTCTATTAGTATTTTAATCAATTTCTGCATTTTAAATGTCCTTGTTCTTATATTGTCCCCCACCGTTAATCCTCTTGTTGCGGCCCGTGAGAAATAGTGGTCATAGGGGTATGCGGACCGCGTGAAATAGTTATCATATGTATGTGGTCCGGCTGAAAAAAAAAGGTCAAGTACCGCTGGTCTAACTCCTTTTCCTGAAGGTGCATTATTCCTTGTTCGGAATTCGAACCCGAGCTCTCTCGATTACAAGCTGAGTGTAATAACCACCATACTAGATGGGTCGGCATTACTTCTGTGTGTGTGAGAGCGATGTAAATTAAAACCTTTCTGTCTCTCTCGGACGGCAATATTTGAAAAGTATCCCAGAGAGATTTAGGAAGGGGGTTTTACAGGAAAAGACGTATGCTCTGTGCTTCGAAAGATTTAAGGCGTATCAATCTCGCTAAATGACTCGTATTCAATCTCGTCTTTAGTGAAACCAAGACTCAAACCCACGATTCGACAATACAGACCTCGAGTTTCCTGCCTCAAAGTCTAGTTATTGCAGAATTTATTCTAGATTTGAAAAGAAACACGAGACGTTAAACTAAAAGAAAAAGACATTTTCTCCTTTCAAAACACATTTTGCTCACTTGAGCAATACTTGGGGAAAAAAAGGAAATTCATTTATGCAACGGGTAATTTCTCCACGGCCAAAAAAGTTTTTTTAATACAAATTCTATATTAAGCCTTTGTATAATTAACGGTTATCGCATACATATGCAACAATACACATAAAAGTCAGTAATTATTTGACAGAGCTCTAAAGGGGCAGGGAAGATAGGTCGACCCATAAATTATTATCCGTAAAATTATCCGTAAAAATAAGCTGACAGTGTAATCTTTCACAGATTGGTTAGAAGATAAGTTCAAGCTTGTCAAACTCGCGGCTCAAAGCGAATAACTTTGTGAACGAAGTTGCTTAACAGGATATAACAAAAACTTCATTAATAATATCGAAGCTTAATTTTTAATATTTGTAACTATAGATAATTATCGATAATGAAGCACAATTCGCCAATGAAACTACTCGCGTTGCTTTTGGGCACCATTTTTTTTTGCCTACAGTAACGATAATTTTAATATCTATTAATAAAATAATGCTTACAATACCCCATTAGCTATTCACTGCTTTGCTGTGCCTGATATAAAATATACTTTTTTCATTGAACATGAAAAATTAGATTATCTACGCTATGCTTATTTAATTCATGCAGTTATTCGGCGTCTAGAAAGTCAATGCTCAAGAAGGAATATTGATTTTTATTTAATTTCAGTATATTTGTTTTTGACCCCCTTTTATTCAATACTTTTTTTTATCTAAAAATCCGGCGATTACAAAACTAGATGAACATTGATATTTCTAAAAAAAGTGTGAATTTTAAATATTTTAGCTGTGTCGTAAGAGAGAAAATAATCTTGATATATATGTAATATTTTTTTCCTAATGGGGCTGCATATATATGTAGTAATGATGCTAGTGTATTAGTCATAACGTAAAACGTCTCTAAACAACAGGAGAACTATCATGCAAATATAAAGACACATTTCTCTAATTATTGAAGGTAAATGAAAAGCAAAAAAAAAAAAAAATTACCAACCCTTTGCAACGTTAAGCAGTTCTTGAACGTCATCATTATCCAGTTCTAAATTTATTTGTCTGGCAAAGCCGAGAACTTTTTCAATCACATTGCAAATCTGAGTAAATATAATATGCATAGCACACAAACACGCGCGCGCGCGGTACAACAATTGTAGCATGTAATAACAGACACATACACCGTAAATAAGAAAAAAATAACACAAAATAAATTATTATGATTAAGCTTCGATTCCGCGCGACACGTACATTACTTAAAAAGGAAGCTGGGAGTGAGTAATCGAGTTGTGTAGCGCGTAAACCAAGGGTACTCAACCTTTTTTTCTGCTGGGTCGCACACATATCTTAGTTCACGCGGGCCGCATACATATGTTAGTTATTTCACGCGGGCGACAACATGAGAATAAATGGGGGATAAGCTTTAAGACCAAGATAACATTGGAAATTTAAAATTTGGAAAAATGATAAAATATTATAATTCCTGTTTTGCTTTTTTTTAATTATTATTATTATTTTTGTCACTTACACTAAACTGAAAGCAATTAAGAAACGCTTCTTCACAATTTCTGCATCAGTAAGCTGTTTCATATGATTACCAATAGCATAAACTTCATAGGATGTCTTTGGTACCGCTGTGACATTACCACTGACACTTTGTTGCTGTTGCAAAGATTATTCAAGAAAGCCTATTTATCACCTCTTGAAAGAGATATTCGAGGAAAATTGTCATTGAATGATTCCTGTTTATTGGTAGTTTTTAAATGCAGCACTTCCGTGACAAATCAAACAATTACTGATCCGTGATAGTTTTTCACTGCAAAATAGTCTTGAAACGATATATTTTCTTCGAATATTTTTCGCTTGCGAAATATGAAATATAGTTGCAAATTAGTTCCACCCATAAAAATAAAAATGTTACTACTCCACTGCTGTCTGCTTCCACTAACCGTAACCGTTCCAAATAGAAAAGGATATCAATTCATACCCGTACGACACCGACAGCAAAAAAAAGAAGCAAAATTGATATATCTGATTTCTTGACAAAGAATTTTTAGCCAAATTTTTCATACAATATTCTTAATGAGTAAATTTCTCAGAGCAATGGCCGGGCCACTTAAAAAGGCTCGGTGGGCCGCTGGTTGAGTATCTCTGGCTTAAACCAAAGACGAATCGACGAAATTTTAAAATCGCATAACTCTGGATTCCCAAAAGTCGGAGTAGCTAAGTCGAGGTATTATTGTAATTGCATAAAAAAGTGCATATACATATACAATATGTAAAAATCATTTTTATTTTATTAAACTGAATTCAGAGGCACAACAGCCCATAAGGACCATAAGGTCTACTGTGCTTATCTTAATTCACGTGATCTTAGGCGCTGGGGTGCATGTGCTAATGTTTCGGTCAAGTAGTCAGTCTGATGCGAAGCCCCTATTTTATTTCATTACATTTGACAAATTGGTTCTCAGTCACTATCACGCGTCCTACTTACAAATTACTTGCAAAGAAGAAACAAAGCTTCGAAAATATTTGCTTCAGTGTTTCTAATCAAATCTTTTACCTCGCTTTTTTTTGGACTTGGAAAAATGAAGGAAAATCTCGAATCACATATCTCTCTAAGGCGGGATGTTACTGACATAATAATGCAGTCATCACATTTAGTAGAACATATATTTTAACACGATATCATTTACTTCTCCGCGATTATTACGTAATTTAATTCACACAGCTTGGAGAACGGCATCCGATTTTATTCGAGAAAAACAAATCAAACGATTTTCCATTCCTTTCACTAATTATGCCCAGAACGAAATAAACTGAGCGAACCGGAAAACGTTCTTAGAATTCCCCCAGTAATCGTTTGCGATTTTGTAACTGCGAAGAAGATTCGTTAATTCAACCCTCAACCGTACTAAATATTCATGAACAGTAAATTGAGTTTTCGAACGTCTTTCTATTCTCTTTTCCTTACGGTTAAAGTTGAAGTTCTTTTCGAAGCGCTTTTTGATCGCGAGGGGTGATTACTGGCAAATATTTTGAGAGGGAAAACAGACGGCAATTTTTGAAAAGTATTCCAGAGGGATTTGAGAAAAGTAGTTACGTGAAAAGGATTTAAGAAGGGGGTTTTACAGGGAAAGACGTATGCTCTAGTTGATAAGATGACGATTTAAATACTGAGAAGGTAATGTATCTAGAATACGTGAGGGAATACGGGAAAAATGGAATTTTCGAGAGATAGATAGTGAGATAAAAATTGAATTCTCTCTTTTTTTACTAGTAATAGGATTGGGAACGAGAAAGTCTATTTTTAAATTTCGTATGTATATCTGAATCTTAAGAAAAGGCTTTTATTCTGGTTTATAGATATAAAACTATAAACAATATTGGAATAAAACACTTTGATATGATGGTATGCCTTAAAAATTTTTAAATTATCGTCAATTTTCTCTTTTGAAATATATTTCTTTCTCCCAGAATGTCTTTTTAAAATAGTAAGTGTAAATTATAGCGAATGTATATATTTACTATTATTTATTTATTTCAAAAATTTGAATTTCTGGGAATTTATCTCAGAAAATTCCTTGTGAGTTTTTGATTTTTTTTCTTTTTAGACTAAGTAAAATACTTTCAGAATATAACTCGTTCGGGGTAATTACGCCAACTGTACGGTTCTATATACAGAAATGAAAAAAAAGCAAATTAGAACGCTAAATTACAGAGTTTGAAATTGCATGATTTGTTTTATGGAATTGTTATTTTATCGTAGAATTCGTTATAAACTCAAGAAAGAACCATTGAGAAAGCATAATAAAAATTCATTTGCCGAGCAATTTAAAAGTTCAAAATTTTAAAGAAATAAAAAAGGGAGTTCACACACATGCATTATTTATTTAAATATTAAACGAAAGGTTCTGAATTATTAGATCAGAATATTATTGCCCGGTTCAGGAAAAAAAATCATTTTAATTTTGTCTTTGTTTATAGTTTACTTAAATATTTCTGCTTCCAGAATAGGATCTCATTTGTCAAGAAATTTGTTAAAAAAGTAATTTGAAGAAAACTATTAACAAAATACTATAATTGATCTCGTGAAATCTGATTTAGTGTGTATAAACTGATAATTTTTAGAATTTTTTTTTATGTTAAAGTATGCAGGTCGGCTTATAAGTACGGATCCACTGATTTCGGAAAAATATTTAGTTTAGAAGAACGTTTTTCACTATCCATTCGCAAGTTATTTTAATCTTTTAACTTTTTAAGTGTTGTGAATGAAACCTCTACTTTAAAAAGGGGAAAAAGTAACAAATCCTTCAAATTGAGTTTCTTAGTACGTGAGAGGCTCGCATCTCTCTCTCGGGCACCTAGATGTGTGGGAGGTAGGGAAGAAACACTCCACATGATCCAATAAATCTATTTATTTACCACACAAAGAACATAGACAATTTCAACTAATATTAGTAAGAGAATGTCTCAATGTTAACCGTGAAAATGGAACAACGACGTTAAAACGCGAACTATTTGGAGACTATCAAACTTGATCCTTACCTGAATAAAGGATCTAACCTATCATCCGATTTAATCTAATGTCAATTCAATCTTAGTGAAAAATCGTCACTTTAACGTTTCTTCAGAATAAGTCTCAAATCACAATAATTCTAATATTATACCTTCAGTAGCAATCTCACTTGACTCGAGTATATCTTCTCTCGTATTATCTCTTCAAGCTAGAAAACTTCGACCATATGTAGTAAGTTAATTTACACATCACGATTCTCTTCTTCCGAAGGGTTGGTTGTAAATAACGCGAATTGATAGCCCAAAGATTTCCCAAGAGGATTAATTGAATAAACGCGCATAGATACGCCACAAGTAGTTCGTAAAATTCACATTCACTCATTGAGATATCTAAATGCATATGATCCTCCTACTGCAAGGTTTACTTCCAAGGCATGAAACACCTGTTAACGATCTCGTGCTTATACTTAAATTCTTCTTCACACTCACTTTCCAAAAAATAAATAAATAAAAATGCGCAGATAGTATGATAAGTACTGATTGTGTACAAGATAACAAATGAATGAGGAAAAATATGTTACTTTCAAATTGGGTTATCAGAAATAAAATTATCGCCGTTGGCTTCTGGCGTTTTACTTAAAAGCTGTTTTTATTGGAATTTGTTCCTCTCGTTTTACCCCGTTGGTAACGTTTTCACCCTCACAACACCACGGTTAGAAATAACAGGATCCCCCCCCCTTTCGATTAATTTACGGATTTCGAGTTTTGGATAGGTTTTTAAAGAAAAAACGCAAGCTTGTACACGGATGGGCTTATATATATGGAATGTAAATTAACATCCTTTTTATTAACTCTTTTTAATAATATTTAAAGAAGCTTTAATTCTGTGGTTCAAAAATAACACTTTAATCTTAATCGTAATCAACTAGTATCGGAAATCCCTGTCCCGCCCATTTCAACCAATCAGAACTACTATTACATAATAATCCCGCGGTTGTCATTCCCGGTATATAAAGCGAAAATCTTGTGTGATCGCTCTCTTAGTCTTTGTGTTTTGTCATGTAGAATGCTACTAGTCGCTTTTGTTATTGTGCTTGCTTTCATGTTCTTATCAAATATCTGTGAATTGTCCACCTACGTTTTATGTGTGTGAATAAACAAGAATAAATTATTTAATTCTGAAGATGATTTCTGTGAAACCCCTGGCACACACACACACACTCTCTCTCTCTCTTCTAAAAGTTACGCATGGAGAGGAAAATGCTAATTTCCGGAAGCCAATCAGGATTGAAGGGGATGCAATTCACTTCAGTGGTAGATGGAAGTTTGCAAATATGTTAGGTGACAGCCAATCGTGATTTTTGTCAAGAAATATGCAAAAAGGGCAGTCTTATAAGAAGCCAGCATTATGAAGGGTTACAGAAGTTGACTGTAAGTGCTGATAGAAGGCGTTTAAAACTTTCGTACACATTGTTTTTAAGACATACGTGTTTCTATGACTTCCAGAAAACTAATGGAAGATTCTGAGCGCTGGTGTGTTGTGGGACGCATTGAAACAGGGCAGTCGATCACAGATGTTGCTCTTTTCTTCGGCGTTCATCATTCT
Organism: Trichonephila clavipes; assembly: GCA_019973935.1. Classification (NCBI taxonomy): domain Eukaryota; kingdom Metazoa; phylum Arthropoda; class Arachnida; order Araneae; family Nephilidae; genus Trichonephila; species Trichonephila clavipes. The sequence goes on along the minus strand of BMAU01010583.1, from coordinate 248,213 downwards.
GTAATTTTACGTTTATGGAAACAATTCCAAACCCCACAGACAGTTGTCCGAAGGCACGTAGGTGGTCACCCAAGGGTTACAAAACCCGCAGAAGATCGATATACTGCTATTGTAGCCAAGCGGAATCGCAGAACGACCTCCACACGTGTGACATCTATGGTTACAGCGTCCATTGGTAAGGCTATACCTGCAGCTACTGAACGCCGAAGATTACACATGAATGGACTGTGTGCCCGGGTACCTCGAGTTTGTGTTCCTTTATCCGTCGAATCAAGAGGGGCATGATTAAAGTGGTGCCGGAATCATGGCAATTGGACGGTGTCTGTCTGGGACAATGTCATGTTTACTCATGAGTTAAGATTTACACTGGAGCCAGATAACAATAAAGATATGGCGTAAACAAGGAGCACGCAATCAGCCCCAAAACATCACGCATTCCGAGGCGGAAGCATTATGGTGTGGGCAGGGATTTCATTAGGATACCACACCGACCTGCATATCTTTAAACGGGGTTCTGTGACGGCTGTCCGGTATCGAGTTGAAGTCCTTAAACCCATTGTGAGATTGTATGCTGTAGCAGTTGGCCCTACTTTTGTTTTAATGGACGATAATGCTCGTCCCCATAGAGCTGACATCGTCGATGACAACCTGGAGAGTGAAGGGATTGCACGTATGGCGTGGCCAGCACATTCGCCCGACCTTAATCCTATTGAAAATCTTTGCGATGCTGTCGGCCGTGCTGTATCTTCACGTTTCCCACCTCCAGCCACTCTTATTGAGCTGGAAACTGCTCTACAAGAAGAATGGCGATTGCTTAATTCTGCGGTGGTTGACCAACTAATAAAAAGCAAGGTCAAAAGGTGTAAACTTTGCATACAGATGAGGAAAGATCGCATACCCTATTAATGTCCTTTTTTCATTTTATGCTGTTTATTTTCACTTTATACATAATTCTGTTTAAGTCTCCAGTATGACATTATCTGATAACTTACAAAAATTTAATATTGTTTTCATTTCTGCATAAAATTGATTTTATTTTATGTATAAATATATATGCTACTTTGCTGCCAAGTTTTGTGTCAATCAAAACAGTATTTGTTGATTTTTTTGCATTTTATATCTTCGTGCTTTATTTTTGGAAGTGAGTGTATATACTGGTGTGCAAAAATTAAGGACGAGACGGTTTTTTCAATATAACTTTGTACAAAAACTTTCCAAATCAACACATTTAATACCGTAAGATCCCCAATACGTAAGGACATGTGTAATATGTAAGCAACACTTACTAAAAGAGAAATCAGAGGGATAAAATAAGCTTGATTGAAAAAGTAGCATGGAGCGCAATGCGACTGAAGGCCGAAACATCCCTGTGATGGGTGTCCAGCAAGAAACATCCGGTCTTTAGTAGGGGATATGATCTCCCCTGACTGCTAGGCAGGTTTCACAGTGTCTGCCCATGCTAAGAATGAGGGTGTCAATGAGTTGTTGAGGCATTGCTGCCCATTCGTCTTGCAGCGCCAATCGAAGCTCCCGAATCGTTACTGGTGGTAAGGTACGAGCTGCCAAGCGTCTGCCTAGAAAATCCCATCCATGCTCGATGGGATTGAGATCCGGAGATCATGCCAGTCAATCCATACGTTCAATATCCTCACTCTCTAAAAGCTGTTCGGCAGCTACTGTGCGATGACATGGTGCATTGTCGTCCATGAAAAGGAACTGCAGACCCATAGCGCCTCTAAAAAGACGCACATATGGAAGACTACGAAGCATGATGCCTCCCCAAACGAGAACACCGCGACCTCCATACGTGTCCCTTTCAATGATGTTCGAGGGATGATTGCGGCTTCCCCACTCTCTCCAGATGAGTATGCGATGAGAATCGCTACTCAAACTGAATTTGCTCTCATCTGTAAGGAGTACTCGTCCCCATTCATTGTCTCTCCAATTCCGGTGTTCCCGGCACCACAGAGAACGCCTTCTCCGATGGGCAGGCGTTAAAGGTACACACCGTACAGGGCGTCGTGCAAACAGACCACCACCGTGCAGTCTTCTGGCCACGGTAAAACGCGATATCGGTCGTCCAGTCGCCTGTGTCGTATGTCTAGCGATTTCTCCCGCTGTCTGCCGCCTGTTTCTTCTGGCCTGTAAGACAATGTACCGGTCATCTGCGGGTGGGGTTCCTCGTGGACGACCACTACTGAACCCCCGGATAGCTGTTCCTGTAGTTTGAAATTGTCTTCAAAGTCGTGAAACGATGCTGTGAGCAATTCCGAACTCTGCAGCCACACTTGTCACACTGCGGCCTTCCTCCAACTTTCCAATGATTCGACCTCGGGTAAAAGCATCCAGATGTCGTCTAACAGATTGATTATTCGCCATTTCTCGCTGAGGCAGCAACTCGGTGTGATTTTAACTGCTATACGGCGTGCAATCTCTTTGCCAGAAATACTGATCTTACACCGACAACATGCTTTATACTACTCAGACACTCCCCCATTACGTCTACCTGCATATCTGCGCATGTGCTACCGTACATCACCTTACTTAATCTCCTGATTGGTCTTTCTGTCCGCTCTGCCTCTTCGTTCAGCTGATATGTTAATTTTTCGACTTCATCCTTAATTTTTGCACACCAGTGTATGTATATATATATATATATATATATATATATATATATATATATATATATGTGTGTGTGTGTGTGTGTGTGTGTGTGTGTGTGTGTGTGTGTGTGTGCGTGTGTGTAATAAATGGCTCGATGGAAAGGCTTCATTTATTTTTACATGATTAGGGGGTTTTCATCGCCGTTGAATGGAAGGAATCATTTGGTAATTGAGTACTCTACTTTTATTTCACACTCGCACACACAAACACAAACACTTATTATTTTTATCATCAACCAATATTTTATTGATACCAGTATAGTTATTAATGCGTTGTGAATCAAATTCAAACACTTATTCGCAAGGAATTAAAAACAATTAACTTGAATTTAATTAAAGCATTTTCAGTGATATAAATATTCGTAAAAATTTAATAACATAATCTTCAAAATAATAAAGAAATCTGAAAGATATTGCCTTAATACTTCTCGAAGCAATGAAGTAGCTATGAGATTATTCTTATGATATCAAATGTGAAATTAACTGTTCAAAATTCCCAAAGGCGAACGAAACCAAAAATGCAGCCACCAAATCATCAGCAATTCTCTTCGGTGTTTTACACCGTATATCAACATTTCTAATTGAATTCCACCACGACCACATTACTCTCAGGAGGGTGTACCGCGCTGCAGAAAATCGTCTGCATCTTTGGGAATGGCGATCATTCCATTAGAGGCCCCACCGAGGACATAAAAGGGGGGGAGGGGGGCGTACCGAAGAATGCATTAAGTCTTCTCTCCATTATCGTCTGCTTGAATCTTCGCACGTCCGCTTCGTGGGAGGAAGGGGTTGGGAAACGCATCTCGAATGTCGCTGGGGATCGACCCAAACGATTTCTTTTCCAGCGAAAAAAGGAATAGGTGAGAATGTAACAAAGTTTGTTCTTTTTCTCCTGTAAGGTGAAAAGTTTTTCCTTTTTGTAATTTTTTAGAAATAATTTTCAGTATTTCTTAAACGCTGATATATATGTAAATGTATAATTATTTTGAGTTGACGAAGAACATGGCAGCTTCTCTAAAATGTATCGGTCTCGTTCTCGTCACTTGACCAAGGTTCAGAATTATGAGGTCCGCGGTTAGAATAAATAAATAAAAGCCCTTAATAAAGAAATAAAAGAAAATCAAATATTTATCTAAAATATACTGGAAAGACTGTGAGGGTAATTAAACAGTTCTATTACCTTTATTAGTACTATTACCCGGATTCCTAAAGGACCTGCAAAAGCTCAAAACTTGACTTTTCACTTTTTCCTACTAAAAGTATGCTTAATATAAAAAATATAGAAAGTATTGTCGATATTAAAACTATGGATAGGGGAGGGGGCGTACCCTCTGTCCATCGAAAGGTGGACTAACCCAATTATACAAATTAAACAACTGTTCATACTCATTGTAAAACTGTAATATACACGTATTATGTAGTTTTATTTATTTGTTCTTTTTCTCAAAATTCGTTCTTGGTGCTCCTCTTCAGTTAAATTCATCACTGAAATCGTCCAACAGTTCATTGATAAAGTCTTAAGATTTTGATAAACCCACAGATCTTGCAGCTTCCTGGAAAGGAGAGTATTTAGTTTCGTTGGTTGTTAATAAGTACTCTTATACGAGGCAACGCCTTTCTTCTTACACAACGATTCCAGTACAGGCAGTCGTTGCGATATTTATCTGCGAGACCTTACAGTAATGTACTATCGCAACCGTATTCGCGACATTGCATGAAACGAAGCATCAATTCAGTGCGTACGTACTTCCAAAATCGGGGTTGCAAATTTTGCGAGCTATCTTGAATTTTGACTTTGTTTTGATAGTATGTTATAAAGTTATTACAGCATCTATATATAGAGAGAGAGGAAGAGAGATACGTGTGTGTGATAATGTATATTCAAGGTATCGCGAATACGTTCAGAACCATGATTTTGTAAAGGAGTATAAATGAATAGTTTTTTAATATTTAATGTCACCTGAATTAGAATTCACATATAAAGTTGTTTTAAAAATATTTTTGCAACAAAAATTTTTTAAACATAATTTTATCACGAAAAATGAAGGAAAAAAAATGACATTTTTTCAAAGCATTTCCTGTCATGAAAAATGCTTCTATTATTATAATATTTTGCTAATATATAGCTAAGACTTTTTTACTGAGTCTAAACTAAGAATTCTGAAAAATTCAATATTTTTCATAGTTACGATCAATTTAAGTAAGATAAACGGTGTTTTTTTTTTATTTATCTACAAATGTGTTTTGTAAAGTATTTTTCTGAAAATACATTAAAATCTGAATAAATTTACTTCTAAGCAATATTTAAAAAAAATCCTTTTCCATACTTTGCACGGAAATCTTAGCTAAATACATGCAAAATATTATTATTATAAAATGTTTTTTCTTTAAAGAAGAATATTTTGAAACCACGTCATTTTTTTCTTCCTTTCCTACCAAACAAATTGCATTTAAGTGACATATATAAAATGTATATTTAATTATACTCTTTTTCGAATTCCCGTAGTCGGATTCACTAAGAGAATAATAAAAGTATATTCTTATTTTTCCTATATCTGTCCTCTTTTAATAATGCACTAGAGGAAAATAATTACAAATATTTTAGATAGACCTCACAAAATAATAATTACTGAACTAAAGTTGGTTCATATTCAAAATATTTAACACTTTTTCAAATAAAGGGTGTCCAAAGTTTTAAAAAATAGGTGGTACAAAATATGTGCCACCACGCTTCAAGCAGCATGATATTTCTGAAAACATGATCCCCCTCGAAACAATGGTAGCTTTAGCGAGTTATTTTATAGTTACTTTTACACTGACTTCATTAGTACAGGAATGGTGACCGTCCGACATCAAAATCTATCCACAATGGGACAGAACTTTAAAAGAGACGGGAACTTTGGTATCCCAAACTGGCAAGTATCCTTAAATTTTCATAATAGAAGACACTGTTGATCGTGTGCGTGAATCATTTTGCAGGAGTCCTGATATGTCTATTAGGTAAGCCAGTTACGACATTCCATTTGGTTCGAACACGTTGCTGTACACGCGTGACTAATTTAAACTCCGTTAACCAAAGCACGCATTGCATTTTTTACCGTGGCATCCACATATTTACTAATTAAGTCATTGTAAAAAGTTAATCATCTGTGATTGCTAAATAATGCGCGCATGTGCGGCCGATCTGACTAGACCCGAAATATCTCGGAGAGTTTTCCAATCTGTGGATGAACAGTTTACTACGTTCTGATGGGTAGTTCCGTAATAATAACCTATTACTTTGGGATACTTTAAGCCCGGACACCCTGTATATAATAAGAACATTTGTATAATTTTGTATGTACTATTATTTAATAAATATTATTATTATTTAAAAATGTAACTTACAACAAATCTATAACATGATCAATAAACATCAATAAATCAATAAACATGTCAAGTATTGCGAAAAAATAATTGGAATGCATTTTATATTTGTAAAGAAGGTGGACTTCAGAAGCGTAGTAGTACATTTTTTGGACTCTGATATTTTCATACAAGCAATGCATATGTGAGGTACTAATTATTTTAATATTTAGTTACATAATTGTTGATTTGTATCAAATATCACAAGAATCACTTTCACATTTACATTTAAAAATACACAATACAGTCACTTCCAAAAACCACTCAACAGACTCATAGCTTATCAAAAAATGAACTACTACATAAACCCATTGCACACAATTAGCTTCTGACAGCTGTTGGAAACTTGAGCAACTGCTAGCAGTTGACCTCTATGGTGGTTTAGAGAATGTATCATCTCTCATCAATTTCTGAGGCATTCAAAGAAATGGCACGTTTTATGTACCACCACACAATAAACGAACAAGAATTGGTGGCACAACGTATGTACCACCAAGCATGAAAGAGTTAGGACGTTCAATATTGTCTTTTGCTCCCAGATCTTAAACTGAATTTAATCGTAAAATATGAATAAGGGATACTTGTGTATAATAACAGGGTTTTTTTTCTATGTTTTGAAATTACTTAAATGATATATGATTGAAAACACAAATTTTTGAAAAAAAGTTCACATTATAATTTCTTTGTATGAATTGTCAGTTAACCAATTCCAAAATTCTTTTGAGTATTTCTTAAATGTCGAAAAAAGCCCGTTTTTTTCTTAGGGATTATATCAAAACTTTTTTTTTAAATGAGTTTCCTCTTTTTTTCTTTCAATCTTCTTTCATTCTTCAATAAATTACACATCAAACACTTTTCATTTCCACTATCACAAATTTATTCACACTTCTTTTATGCTTAACTAAGAACAAATTCAATTAAAGTTCTCGTAAATTGTCAAATAATTTACGAAAAGTTCAAATTTTGCCTTTTAAATCAGTTATTCATCCTTTTGCGTTAGGGAGTTCATAAAAGAAAAATTACACTAAATGGAAATTTCGCTGAAAAGAATTTTTGTTTCGGGAACTTTTATCTATAATGATAAAACAATATGTCAAAAGTCGTATTCCTTTAAAGGAACAAGAAATATAAATTAATTTTGAAATCTTTCGATGCTTTTCGAAATCAATAAAGAAGTAGGGAAAAGTCTAAAACTACAATTAAAACTCTAAATTCTTTTAAAAGTTCATTAGAAACTATTTTGCGGACTTTTAATCAATGCATCAAAAGGCAGCTAAATTAAATTAGTTGTTAGGAGAACAAAAAAAAAATTTAAAAAAATATCAATGAAATTCTTTAGTACTAACTGATTGTGATGAAAATCAGCCAAATGGCTGTCAAGTGAAATAATTTCTTCTTTTTTCTGTGACTCAAAAACTTAAGTCACTCTAGGAACCTTTTTTAACGATCTCAATCTGGCTGGAAAAAATTACTCAATTGAACTGAAATTTCAGAAAGAATTCCTAACGCTTTTTCTCATTCGAAATAAATAACTTGCGAACGAAGAAAAGTTTTAAAATTTCAATCAATAAAGGGGGTAAAAAAGAGAAGAAAAAGAAAATTAGCTTTTTTTTTTCATTCGAAAAATCTAGCAAAATAATCCGAAAGAATTGTTTCAATTTTTTGTGAAAACGACATGTAAAAGGAAAAGAGGTCCAACGTCAAACCATTTTAATTCTAAATGAGTTCTCTTTCACAAACACACATTCACGGACACACGCATGAGGATTTTAAATATAAAATATACTTAGCTGTGGGAATGCATGATGAATGTATGGTTGATTATTCGTCTTAATTATTTTGAGTTTAATAATAATTTGCATCGAATTTGAATATGGAAGATTAACTCTTTAAAAAAGGAGAAAAATAACTCACACTCATCCAATTACTCGACTCATCATGATTTCTCCGGAACTATTAGACCTACAGGCTTGAAATATGCTAAGCAGGTTTTTTTTGTTGAATACAGATCTTCTCATGGGATCTATGGAAATCGACTCCCAAGGGCGTGGGAATGGGTTACGGGGTGTTTTGGATAAATAAATCACGCTTTTAAACTAACTATTGAACCTGCAGACTTGGAATTTGGCAAACATGTTTCTCTTGTTGAGTAGAGATACGCCCAAAATGGGTTTTGCGGAAATCTGATGCAGAAGGGGGGGGAGTAAATGCTTATTCTTCCGTTTTAGAAATTCAAGTCCTCTCTTTTTAAGTTAAGAGTCGATGTCTAAAGAAACGTTTTTCAAAAGTTTATCCATAGTTTAATTTTTGGACTTCGATATTACTATGTAACTTTGAAAAGCGGTATATATTCACCATCATGAAGTACCCAGCTAACTAGGCGTGTAACGGTTAGTAAATCATATAATACAGAAAATCGATGTATGGTGCTGTTCCAAAGGTACAAGAAGATAATGCTGTCATTTATTCAACTTCAGATTTTTTGTGTTGGACTCAAACTTAATTTTGTTATCAAATGTTCGATGCTTATGTTCGGAATACTTTTACTGAAAATACTAACTGACTTCTGAAACCCCTTCTGAAAAGAAAAAGGATTTTATTGTCGGTAGGTCGTGAAAGCCGCTGTGCGGGAGGCAATCGTGTAGAATATTACTAGATATCAATGTTACTAGTATCATTACTAGATATACCTCAATGACTTAATAATCTAGAGCAGCGGTTCCTAAACTGTGGTCCGCGTACCCCCTGGAGTCTGGAAAGTCTCTCAAGTTGTAATGGCCTCCCACCTGGGGAAGCTATCTCTTCATCTATTCGACCTAAATCTGTAGGAGGTAAAGATTGAGAACCCAAGATAGCCATGAGAAAAATCCAATTTATTATTAACAAATATAATAATCAAAGACAATAGCCAAATATAGAGGGAAAATCTAGAGTGATATAACGTAGTTCAAAATCTTATGTGAATAAGCGCATGAAATCCTAATCGCTTAAGGTATCCGACTACTTGCGACAACTTTTTTTTTAAAAAAAATGAAGATATGGAGATTTTTTTGTGGTTTTTAGATTTATTTAGTACATTTTAAGAAAAAAGGCTAAAATTAAGAAGAGAAAAATAAATTATTACTACTAAAATGGGTAAAAAATGATAACAAATTACATAAACGGGGCTCGCTCTGTACAAATAGTAAATGAACAAATTCTCAATTTTTCAATTTTGACGTATTACTTTGCAATTCCTTTTTCAAATGACCTTCAGGATAAGAGATATTTTAATTTTTACAAAAACTAGAGCACTTTATATGAGTTATTATATGAAATTGCTTAAAAAAAACAGTGATTATATTTACATAAAGAACTGTAATTGTTGTAATAAAACAGTGATTGAAAAATTTGAAGATTAAAACACTCCTGTTGTTATACAGAACATACACAAAAAAGTTCAGTAAATTATTTTGAAAACATTTTGAGCAATCGTTGTCCCCGTTTGAGATTATCGTAAAAAACACATTTTGAGTAAAACGCATTTTAAAGTTTGACATCTTTATTTATTAAAACACTTGTAACTGTTGTTCTAGTGAATGGAAAATAAAAAACTTGGTATTTTTATAAAGCTAATAAAATGGCCTATAAAATAAAATTATAAAAAAATTCGTCATTTTTTTAAAAAAAATCATGATTTTAGGGTTGTCGGTTACCTTAACTTTACTCAAAGTTATCTTAAGAATCCTAACTTCCTTAATTTATTTCAATAACTAAAGCCCGTTCTATAATCACGCGTCTAAATTCCGATCCTTACCGTAACAGCCCTGCGTTCTGGAACTCAGCTTCCTTTCCTTCTCCCGTTTTGATTACTAAACATCCACTATATATATACTAGTCAATCTGCTTCTTGAGAGGGATGGCTGTGAAATAACTCAATTGTTGGCCCCTTAAGATTCCCCAAGAGGATTAATAGAAAATTTCGTAAAGCCTCGTCACAATGTAACGATGAGATTTCCCTCTTTTACAGACTCTGAAAGGCCCCGTGGAAAAATTAAAAGATGTGCCATCCTACACTAGATTACTAAGCGAATCCCAACGAAACAACTCTACTAGAACTTGTATTTTGATCAAAAATATTAAGTCGAGGAGAGCGGTGATCAAAAGTTTAAAAACCACTGATTTAGAGAAATATTCCTCCTCAGGTGTCATCCTCCATCTATTGTTCAAATTGGTAAGTTTTCTTAAAGTACTAGAGCGCAATTAATAAAACTATAAGTCAACGTTTTTTTTGCTTATTTTTTAAAATTTCTAATGGGTGCGGATTGGTGTTTCACCATTGCAGACCTAGAACATTCCCCGGGAGTTGGAATCTCTTTTTAGTGCGACACCCTATAGACCAGAGTTTCTCAAACTGTGGGGTGCATCCCCCTTGAGGGGCGTTATAACTCTACAAGGGGGGCGCGAGCATATTGAAAAGTTGAAAACTAAAGATTATTCAAAACATTATTAATTTACTGAAAGTAAGCAAACAAAATACTCTCTGACATAATAAAATATAAAAAATACACATTTACACTGATATGATACACTTATAAAAGTATCTGTACTGCACAATGTATTTTATTATTAATTTAACATTACTAAGAACAAGTTTGATAATTACCAGTGACCCAATGGGCTTGTATTAACACTAATCTTGATGATTTGTACGGATTATAATTAATTCCTTAACTGCCGATTAAAAGTTACGCGGTTTGGTCCTCAATACCGCGGTTTTCCACATAGACGCGTGTATTTTGATGTTTTTTTCGGGGGAGAGAAAAGGAATAAATAAGCAAAATCCTCTGAAATAAGTAAATCCTTTGCAAAGAGTGTCAAGGTCCGTTTATTGTGTTCCAAAGCCTTAGGAATAATTTTATGGATAGAAGTGCACAGAAAAGATCGTACTTCGGAAAGACGTGTATATAAGTCCAGAAGATTAATGCTTTGGCTGAGCGAGACTACAATGAGAATAATGATTGAATACTGCGTCGCGCGCGCGAGTATTGAAAGTTTGAGAAGCACTGCTATAGACAGATACCAATCGCCGCAGGTAATTTTGACGCCCAGTTTCCTCCACAGAGAGAGGCACCTGAGCTCTGGCGAGGCGAACCTGTACTAGAATTTAATTTTGCTGAAAGAACCCAAGCTAAACAGACACTTTAGGGATCTTTTACATGTCGTATAATCAATCATACGCTGTCGATTTTCTAAATTATGAAAATCCCTCGGGTTGTGCCTGGGTGGAACCTGCAACTTTGGGTGTAGAAAGCCAGCGACAAACCAACCTCGCCACCCAGCCTGTTAAGTCAACGCATATGAGTCTTTTTGAAGGAAGCGAGGTAGCCTTCATGTAGCTTCAGTGAGTGAGTGTCGATTAATGCCGCACTATATAGCAACACGATGGCAATTGGGGTGGATCTCGTAATTTTGAGCCACGGTCAAGTGGCGAGGATGATACCTGAGCCGTCATCCCTTCACCTGACTTCCACATCATGCCAACGGAAGACTTTGAGCCTCAACAGGTTTGACATGCATCAGATCTTTTACACGGCAAATGTTCAGTGGCACAAGGTCTCAAACCCACGACACGCCCGTCACAAGTTGGTGACCATGGCCACTAGGCTACTACAGCTAATTTTATATCTTGAAAAATCCCACCACAAGAACGTTGGAATCTTTTCATGTTTAATTCATCCAAACTGCTCAGTTCTTACATGTTATAATGTGGAAGTCAGGATAGCGGGATGTATGAAATGTCTTTTAAATCATTTAACTTAATTTTTGGGGGCCGTGGGTAGCCTAGTGGTTAGAGCACCGAACTCTAGACCGGAGGGCACAGAGTACGTGCTCGTTAAATCAGTGGATCCAAAAGTCTTGTGGGCGGTCGCAGCAGAAACCAGAAGTGCAGGGGGCTGGAGAATATTTTCCGACCCACCAGTTCTATGCCTAAATTGTGGAGGGGAAGATAGGTATATGTCGCCATCTATCTTGCAGATGTCCAACTTGTCTCAGGCTCTGGCAACTTTCATTCCCTCTCCTCGGGAAGAGCACGACGACAACAACAAACACACACAACTTAAGTTTGAAAAAACAACTGTTAGGTAGATTTTTATGTATAGCTGTGAAAAAGGTTCTCTACATGAAATAACAAATTATTGTGCAACGGGTTCTATTCGCGATTCAGACAAATCCTCTTGGGCAGTGGTACTCAATACCCAGGCGGTGGACTGGTACCGATCCGTGGATCAAACGGTACTAAGCCGCCCAAGGAACATTAAATTATTTCCATTTTATTTACTGTGGTGTATTTCTTTCGGGTTTCTGCGTTTTACCATGTAAATCACTGTATTCTATGTTAAATCAATTGATATTCATTTTTGTGTAACTGTTATTTTATTCTGAAGGCATACTTGAATATAGTAAAATTATTAAATCAAAACAGTCTAAAATATAAGCAATCAACGTCTCCCCCTCCCCTCCTCCTCAGCGGACCGCGGTAAAATTATGAATCGGTGACCGTTCCGTGGCAGTAAAAAGTTGACTAGCACTGTTGTAGGATAAATACCTTTTCATATGACGTTATACAGTTATAAAACCTCTTTCTCTAAAGGAACCGCTGTTTGCGTTAATGAGGTTACCTTTTAAAGTCAAGTGGTGATTGTTGTTATGCTGAGATTAACACGTTAGATCGAGTAGTTAATAGTGGAATTTCCGTCTTTCAAGGGGAATGAATTAGACGGGCCGTTCAAGGACTTGTATTTTTGATGAGGGTTGGCTATATATATATATATATATATATATATATATATATATATATATATATATATCATCGACAGTGACTTCTTAAGATTCTTTGAGGTCCTGGCCCCTATATAAGAGTAGGCCTTACCAGATATCTTTAAAAATAGACAGTATATAGAATGCATTGTCAAATACTCGTACAAAACATAATTTGAAACAAATAAATGTATACGACTAACAATTTCAAAAACTTAGGCTCAAACCAGCTCGACCGATGACCACATTTATGGTACTAGGTCTATGCCTAGACATAGACAACAGTCATCACATGATAATAAAATCTTACTACTTTTGACGGATGATATATGCAGCTTGAAATTCCCTTTTTCGGAGAATATGTACGGGAATAATATTTAACCATTAAAATTATCTGGATCGTGAGCTTTTTAGACAGAGTCGATTTGATTTGATTTATTTTGATTTAATATTAACGTCGCACTGTTCAGCTACACGAGGGCTTTTGGCGACGGACCACGTAATTTTGAACCATGGTCAAGTGACGTGGACGACACCTGAGCTGGCACCCCCTCTCCTAACCACCACACCACACCACGGGAGGACATTTCAGCTCTCGACAGATTTAACGTGCATCGCTGCCCCACACGGCGGGTCTTTAGTGGTACTGGGCTCGAACACGTGTCAAGGCAAGCCACGGTCCGATACCTATACCACTCGGCTACCGCGGCCACTAGACAGAGTCGAAAACGCAACGAGGCTTCCACCGAGGGTGAGGCTCTGGGCCCGGGCCCAATTGGCCCATGCCTTAAGATGTCTCTGATCATCGATAAGTATAAGATTTATATTCTAGATATTTTAATTAGAACTTAAGCCAGTGCTTCTCAAACTTTCGATTTTTGCGAACCAATTTTCAGTCATAATTTCCATCGCGCCCCCCTTTCACCATACAATAACAATGTATTAAATTCAGTAATACTATGATGCTGAGAATCTACAATACAACTTTAACCTCTTAAGTTTCCCCGACGTATATAAACGTCTTGGTCAGCCAATGCATTAATTGATCCGGACGCATATATACGTCTTTCCGAAGTACGATATTTTCTGTGAACTTCTATCCATAGAATTATTCCGAAAGCCTTGTAATGCAATAAAATTAACTTGACAGTATTTGCGAAGGATTTACGTATCTCAGAGGATTTGCTTCTTTATTCCTCTTTAATCTCCCCCCGCTCCTCCAATACATCTCAAACGCGCGCCTACATGAAAAAACAGTGGCATTGGGGAGTGAACCGTATAACTTTTAATCTCGGCAGTTAAAGGATTAATTATAAACCGTACAAATTATCAAGATAAGGGTTAATTTTCGTATTTATGACAAGCCCATGGAGTCACTGGTAATTATTAAACTTGCTCTTAACTTAATATTGTTCAATTACTTCTAAAATACATTGTGAAGTACTGATACATTTTTACGTGTATTATATTAGTATTAACGTGTATTTTATTTTTTTATTATGCAGAATGTATTTTGCTTGTTTACTTTCAGCAAATTAATAATTTTTTAAAATTATCTTTTGTTTTCGACTTTTTAATATCCTCGCGCCCCCTTGTAGAGTTAACACGCCCCATAGCTTGAGAAACGCTGATTTAAGCTAACATTTTCCCCATAGCTTAGGTCGAATTTATATAATGATTAGAAAGTCATAATAAAAAGTACATATTTTACTCATAATAAAGTAAAGTAATATTTATATAATAAAGTACATATTTTAAAGGAATATCTCATCCTTTGGTGAACCCATACATTTCAGCGGGCGACGGTCCGTGACAATTGGCTCCAAATTTGATATCGGAAAACAAATTAGTATTAAAAGAACATGAGAAGAATAAACCTGTACACAGAGAGAGAGAGAGAGCTCTTGTTCACGAAGTCTATTTATTTTAAAAAAATAATTACATAATTTAACTTGTTTTCTCATTTCATGGGCTTATTCATTTTCCTCTAGTAAATAAATCATCATATCCTTTTAATTGTGTTTCGAGTGCTGCCATTCACGGAAAAACAATACGTTTTGACGTTACCCCTTTCTCCCCGAGGCCTATCAACCCTTTACTTCTCATGGAATTGGTATTGACATTTGCACCACTTTTCGTCCAAATATGTTCCGAGTTGATGCCGAGAGAGAAGGTACCGTTGTCTCTCTCTCTCTCTTTTTTCTTCTATTTTTTTGCCCCCGAGTTCGCTTTCGCCCCATTAAGCAAAAGTCTATAAATAACTTTGACATCAAAAGAGATAATAAATGTTTCTTTTCAGTATACTCGGTCGCGGAAAAAGGGTGCTCGTACAAATAATACACAATATGGCGTAGAAAGATATTTTATTTTTCCCAGATAAAGAACTTCATTTTTAAAAATATTTCCAGCACAAAAGATCGTATTTAACCTTTTCATCAACTATCTCCGTCAAGGTATTATTTGTTAGAGGTTTTTGTCACGTGATATGCTTACGTAATAGAGTATATACCTAAAATAGC
Organism: Trichonephila clavipes; assembly: GCA_019973935.1. Classification (NCBI taxonomy): domain Eukaryota; kingdom Metazoa; phylum Arthropoda; class Arachnida; order Araneae; family Nephilidae; genus Trichonephila; species Trichonephila clavipes. Next base: position 232,825 of record BMAU01010583.1, on the reverse strand, counting down.
CGTTACCCACCCGCTTCTCTTGGTATTTCACGATTTTGTGTGTATGAATATATACCATTTATATAAATCATTCTTCTCTAAAATCTAGCATTAAAGTGTTTGATTGTATTGAAAAAACTTTCTTATAGCTCTCATTGCTATATTTAAAAAAGACAGAACTTGAATTTCTAAAATTGAAGTAGAATTATCTTTTACGCTCCCGTAATTCCCTACCTGAAAATGCATTACCGCAAAAGCCCTTTATAGTGGATCTCTACTCAACAATATAAACATGCTTGTCAAATTTAAAGTATAAATCTAATATCTCAAAAACGGAAGTTAATTTATCAATAAGCTTCGTAACCTCCCACTCTTGAGAACTGATTTCTGTAAAACCCGTTCTTAATCCCCTTCAGGTCTGATGCAATCCCTCTTTCTCGAACGATTGTAATGTAATGACCTTCAAAAGTTTATCTGGGGGCTGAGAACTCCCGCGAGAAGTTGAGCATATGTATACAGTCTGCTCTGAATGTGTGGAAAATAATTAAAATATTATTTTTCTACTTTCTACTATCATTATCTCATTAATTATAAAGTATATTTATTACTGGTATATATACGTTTTACAGGTTTATGAAAAAATATAAAATTATGTGTTTTAAAATGAAAATTTTGTATGTTTAGTTTAAATTAATGTTAGTCTCATTTGTATACATTAAATTTAATAATTTTATTTGTATAATACAAAAAACATCTTGTACTTTATAAATATGTATCATAATGACTTAATTTTATTTTCAAAATTAAATACACGTGTTAAAAGTTTGGGGTGTTCTCTACACCCCGCGAGTAATGACCGAAGCAGAAACCGGCGCGAGTGACCGCGGGTTAACGAATTTCAAATCAACAAAAGAAGCATACATATCAAATTTCATTTCTTTAGGTATAGCAGTTCACAAACGGGTTTTTTTTTATCTATCCGTCCCAGTAACTTCCCAAACCTCAGAGAAGATTATTAAAACCCGTTTTCAGTGGATCTCTATCCAACAAGAAAACATGCTTACAAAATTTCAAGTATACGTGTCGAACAGTTCAAAAGCAGGAATTTTTTTATCTATAATAAGGTGACCATTTTTTTTTACAATGAAAAGGAGGACGGACAATTTAAGAAAAAATTACTTCTTAAATATATGAAACGTTTCATGAATTCAAATAAAAATACGCTAATTACGTTTGCATTCTTTTTAATTATTATTTTAAACGAGTATTTTTCCGTTGAATGAATTTTTTTTGTCAACATATCATTTTTTAATATATCGGAAAATTCGGGCAAAAAATATCCTTCATTCTGAATTTTACGGTAAGCACTGTAGCTAAAATATTAACATTCAATTTTGATTTCTCACTAGTCACTTCACAAAAATCATTACCAACTGAAAAAAAACTCTCAACTGCTGCATTAGTTCCAGGGCAGCACAACGTAAATTCAACAAGAATAATTACATTTTCATATGAAATGTGTTCATTTTTGAAATGGTTTAAGTAATTTCACCCATCTTTTACCAATTTCTCAGCATGTTGATTTTCCAATTGTTCTAATTGATTAGAACTTAAATATACATTCTCAGTCTTCTTTCTACTTCAAACAGACAATTGTCATTGATTTTAGTATCAGGCATTTCTTTCGATAAAAACTCAGCGTTATTTTCTGTATCTTCCCAAATTACATGTGACAAACTGTTTTTCCCTGTGATATTTGTTTCAGACCATTCTTCAACATTTTGAAAACATGTTTGGTTCATCTCTGAAAATAGAGATTGACAGTTCAATTCTAAAATATCGAAAAAAGAGGACACTTTTCGAGGAAGGACAGGACCTATAAAAGGAGGACTGTCCTCGCTAAAGGAGGATGGTTGGCCACCTTATCTATAATGACCTTTAACCCCTAAAAAACCCATTTGGGGTCCATTTTCGCTAAACTTAGCGAATCCCTACTCCTTGAAAGGAATATACCTAACAATTTTCAAGTCTGTAGATTTAATAGTTCGAGAGATATCGTGATGAGTGTGAGTGAGTCGCTTTTCTCCTTTGCATATATAGATAAGGAGCTGTATCTTTCCATATACGAATAATGAGGAATAGCAACTTACATTCTTGTCATGTGCAGTCCAAAATAAGTTAAGAGTATACGACGATAAAGGCTAATTATGTGTTGCAGATGTGGCTAAAAAGAAATTTTTATGCATGTGTGTTATTATTTAAATATGAAACAGGAGACTCGAGGAAAAAGAAATACATTAAGTGAATTTTATTGCCGCTCTATCGTGTCATGTGCGTGATTTGATTTGTTATGCGCATACAGCGCCATCTTTTTGGTATAGGTAACAAATGTCACACCAGCCTTGTTTATAAGGATCTGAGTATGAGGAGTTGAAATATTAGGAGTAAAAAATTTTTATGTGAATTAAAGAATTTAATACATACACTCAACTCTTTTTTTCTTTTTTTGCACGGTCATTTTTTACACGATTTTGAAATAATGAGGTACACGACTTAAACAATTTTTTTTTGCATAAATTTTTTGTTTTAGCACGAATTTAAAAAAAAAAAAATTTGAGCACTCCTTCCCTTTCGATGAGGACGATTTGAACGAGTTTTTGACAGTTTATGATAATAAAGACATCTATACAAGTGAAGTTGAAGGTAAAGTTCGACTAGGTTCAGAGATAAATTTTTCAAAAATTGATTTCTCAATAATTTTATTGTTTTAAAGAACATAAATAGGCTTAAAAAGTCATAACTATTAAATAACTAACATGTGTCACCCTTTTTTTTTTGAAAAAAATTATTTTTAGGAAACTTTGGCAAAATTTTTTAAGTTATGAAAAACGTGATAAATAAAAATAAATTGCACATTATGCAATTTTAACGTCATTGATATACTTCTTGATCCCTCTGAAGTGTCACAAACCGCAGGATAAAAAATATTTTAAGAAATTAATATTTTATTAAAGCATTTTTAAATTTGATGGTCATGATTTTTCGTCAAAGTTACTACATGTTCTAAGCTAAAAATGGCAGTAAAATGTGATTATATGTAGCTGTCTTAACACTTGCGGTTTGTTACACTCTGAAGGACCCATAGCATATATGTTATAAATTTCATTGCATTTGATTGGATTATTTAGAAGATATCACGTTTTGCATGTCCAAATTATCATGAAAAGTTTATTCTTCAAAAAACGAATTAAAAATATTTTTTTATTAGTTAGATAAAGTAAATGCTATAAAAATAACTTAAAAAGCTCTCTAGTTTTATGTATTAGTCCTTCTTCCTCAATAATTAATTTCTTTTTTCCCTAATGACCCAAACAACACCAAACATCGAATACCTAAAAAGCACTTTTTCAACCTAGTCGGATACCTTAACAGCTGATTTAATTCGAGAGGGCTTCAAGTTTGCTACAAGTATGGCACACCAATTTATTACTCATGATCTTGACATAGAGCGTGCCTTCTACGTGATCTTGTGTAGCAGTATATCAAGAATTATAAAATCAACTTGAGGAACCCAAAAGACTGCCACTAATAAGACTTCGTAAAAAAAAACAGAAGCATAGGTATCCGACTACGTTAAGAACCGAGATTTTAAAAAAGCGCATAAATGGATAATTTTCATGATATTTATTGTCACTCAGATTAGAATATATGCATAAAAATGTTTTCAGGACATTTTGAAAAAAAATTTATTTAAATATAATATTTTGGCAAAAAATTAACTTAGAATAATCTTTTTTCCAAATGTTCTCCTTTTGTGAAAAATAGATCTATTATAATATAATATTTTGCCTGTATATAGCTCAGACCTCTCTACTGAGGTTCAACTAGAATTTTTGAAAAATTCACACATTTTCAGAGTTACCACCCATTGAAATAATTATTCGCCTTTTTTTCTTAAAATTGCTCCCCTCTGATCTCGTAAAATATGAATAAACCCACTTCTAAGTTATGTATTTCAAAAATTCTAGTTGAGCCTCTGAACAGAGGTCTGACCTATATATACAGGCAAAATATTATAATAGAAGCATTTTTCACAAAATGAGAACATTTTGAAAAATGTTATTCTAAGTTAATTTTTTGCCAAAATATTATACTTAAATAAATTAATAAATTTTTTTTTGTCAAAATGTCCTTAAATCAATTTTATGCATATGTTCTAAACTAAGTGACACTAAATATCATGAAAATTATCCATTTATGCTCTTTTGAAAATCACGGTTCCGAACGGAGTAGAAAACCTTAAGGTACTACGATCGAAACCATGACTTTGCAAAAGCGTGCAAACGGTTATTTCTTTTAATAATTAGTGTAACTTAGATTAAAATATACTTATAAAATTGTTTTCAGGATATATTATTATAATAAAAAATTATTTAAATGTAACATTTAGGAAAAGTAAACTTAGAATGACCTGTTTTCAAAACATTCTCGTTTTATGAAAAATGCTTCTATAACAATAACATTTAGTTACTAAGAGTTACTGAGCTGATTCATCACGGCTTTCAAAATAACCAGGCCACGGGTATGCTTTTTGTGGACATAGCCAAAGCCTTTGACAAAATTTGGCATGATGGCTTGCTATCAAGATGATGCGACTTGGGTTTTCGGACCAACTCATCAAAATTATACACTCCTACCTAAATTTCCGTGAATTTAGGGTAAGAGTTGAAAACAGTCTCTCCACCCCACGTCCAATTCTCAGCGGGGTACCACAAGGATCTTTATTAGGGCCCAAGCTCTTTAATCTATACATCAACGACATTCCCAAGGCTGTCGGAGTCCACTTAGCGATGTACGCGGACGACACTGCCATTTTTACCCAAAACATTTATAACTGCAATATCATTGAGCGGCTACAAAATTATGTCATTCGACTCGAAACCTGGCTTAACGACTGGAAAATAAAGGTTAATGCATCTAAAAGTGCATGCCTCCTCTTTACGAGACAGCGGTGCATCGGAAACCTTCCGCATGTCAACATTTTTAATCAGCCTGTCCCCCTGGGTTACTGAATATAAGTACCTAGGGTTAATACTTGACACTAAATTAAACTTTGCTAAACACATCCGTTCCGCCCACCAAAAGGCGGCTGGAATGAGATTCACTCTAAATCGCTTGATTTTTCCCAAGAGCAAGCTCGCATTAAGGCAAAAAAGGTTCTATTATACAAAGCCATTCTTCGTCCCATCATGCTGTATGCTTCTCCCATCTGGGCAGCGGCGGCAGTTACTCACCTGAAAAGATTGCACACTTTTCAAAACACTCAACTGCGTAGAGCAGCAAACGTGCCTTGGTTTATCAGGAACGAAGTCTTGCATAAAGATCTTAATGTTCCGCCGCTTCTTGATTTCATCAAAAAACAATCAGAAAATTTCTTCGACCGGTTACCACAGATTTCAAATGAATCTATCCGGGAAATCCCGGCTTACGACAATTCTATTCCTAGCTCTTCTAAGAGACCTAGAGCAGTTTTTAATCACTCGTATCAACACTTCCCAGCCCTGAAAAGGGTGAGAATGTCTTGATACGATTTAAAAAATTATGAGCTTTATTGTTATAGTAATTGTTTTCTTTGCAAGACTTCACTCACTCTAATTATCACCCCCACGCCATGAAAGTTTTTGATCACGTTTAATATGGCAACTTCACCCCTCATGATCTTATTTTAAACTCCTCTACCTGTTCTCACTTTCTTCCAAGTAGTTACTTAAAACTTCCTTTCAATAACCGCACGCAGTTATCTTAGAGGTATCGTGTAACAGACTTAAAAATATTATTCTCTTAATCCTTGTTATTGAAGAAACCCTTTTCTCTCCGTCGAGATGCGGCAGACGGTTGAAAGACGGGCTTTGCTGTCATGGAGATGTGACGTCATTTTCTCTCCGTTTTCCTATGAAAGCGAAACAGAAACTAAATCAACTGGGAGAGTGGTTTCCCACCCACCCCTCCACCAGCGTTGTTGCGCTGCATTTAATGTGGACTGCTTTCTAATTTTTATGTACTTCAACAAATTGTTCTCTGTTAAATTTATTCTGATGAGTGGATAATAGAGCTTTCTCTAAGGTTCCATGTAAATGTATAACCGTTACCGTTACCAATAACATTTCGCTTATATATAGCTAAGACTTCTCCAAAGGGCCTGACCTAATATATTTGAAAAATTCACATTATTTTCAGAGTTATGATCAATTGAAATAATTTCCGGTGTTTTTTTTGTTAATACTTCTCCTCTCGGATATATTAAAATATGGATAAATCCAGTCCTAAGTTATGTAGTTCAAAAATCCTAGGTCAGGCTCTGTACAGATGTCTGCTCTATATATAGGCAAAATATTATTATTATAGAAGCATTTCCCATAAAAGGAGAATATTTTGAAAATAAGTAATTCTATGTTTATTTTGTGAGGTATTCGCCCGTGGGTGATACCTTACTCCTGAGTTATCTTCGTGACCTAGAGGTGTGGGAGTGTGTTAAATGTCTTTATTAGGATCTTAACTTTAACACTAACAATGATAATATTCATATTAAAACTTAGCGGATCTGAGGTGAGAAAACACACAATACGCATTACCAAATAAGCGCGACATTAATCACTTTCTTCCCGCCTATTCCTAATCTCAACTTACACACAGTCCTAATAGATAACAGAACTATCCTACCTTAATCTCTTGTTTAACCGCAATCCTCTCGGATCTTAAATATATTTTGTTTATCTCGCGTGGAATAGTATCCACCTTGGCTTGATCGCTCTATCACGGATAGCTTCACACTCAATGACGGCTTTCTTCTCTTCTTTCAGTTCACGCGCTTAAACTCAGACTAGCATAATCACTTCCCAATAGGTCATAAGCTTACGTTAAACTTTTGCTATTTAAAAGGTTTCTAATTTGCATATCCACGCTTCGCTTCTAGATTGGGTTGGAAAGAATTTGCCTTTTTCGGCACCAAAGAACCCAAGAGGAGTTTTAAGTAGAAAACGCGATGAGCCAGTCAAAATTTTTCGCCAAAATGTTGCATTTAAATAATTTTTTATTGTAAAAAATAGTTTTAAAACAATATTATATAATTGCGTGTATTCTAATCTAAGTGACACTAAATGATATAAAACAATATATGTTTGTACGCTTTTGCGAAATCGCGGCTCCAAACGTAGTCGGATACTTTAATAAATAACGGAATTCTTCATTTGAATCCAAACCGACAGTTATGCTAGACATATTTGACGCATCTACTGATGCTAGCATTTTTGATCCAGTTCTTTATAAACGGGCACGCTTGTTATCAGATAGCGATGAACAATTGATAGTTAATAATTTGATTCCTAATTTCAATTTGAATTTTTATACATCGTATGTACATATATATAGATTGAATTTTCTACGTACAGTAAAATTATAATTTTTTTATAATAAAAATGTAACAGGAATTTTATTTACAGTTTTTTTTACATAGTTCCTTGGGAAAAAATTTAGAGAATTTTCATCTTACACGTTTTTTTAAAGTTGTGGAACATATCCCCAAATTTACCATAGGTCACATGTATTTTTTTACACGATTTTATTTTGCATGGTTTTCTAAGGAACGTATCTTGAGTAAAAAGAGTTGTATATATATATATATATGCATTTTGTATATATATATATAGCTTTGAATTTTTGAATCACTGATCTGGTAATAATTGGCTTACTGTTCTTTGATTCGAACACGATCGAAGCATTTTCGAATGCTTGTTTTTAGGTGTGTAATATTTTTTATCAATAATGGATTTAGAACTTGTGTATTTCAGATTATGGAAACATGATGATCAACTATTCGAAAAATTGGATTGACTAGAGATCTTTCAATATCCCCCGTCTCAATTTTCAGCATATGTATATTTATAGTGGTATTTGTAGTGTGGAAGTTTGGGGTGTCAGCTTCTTTAGCTGAATGTGTTTCAACATTACGAGGCTTGGCATCAACAGCTGCCGTGTTACTTCGTTCATAAACAATTAACAACCCACAATAAGATTTTGTGTGGAATGAGGCCAAGAAGGCACGATTAGACCCAAGTATCTACGGCCAGGATGCTCGCCACTTTAAACAGTAGCCTATCATAGGTTAGAGTAATTTTGAATCAATTAAGTGTAGAGGAAGCCATTGGAGTAGGTACCTCGCTTTGATGCCGAATCGCTTTGAAGTCCGGTGGGATTTTAGATCATTAATTACAGACGACGATCAGCGATAGAATCCCGACTAGATCCACTGCGGTTGAAAGATATCGACAGGATTAAAGCCATCCGCTCGAAAGGGGAAGATGCTGAATATTCCAATTTTAAAATCAGCTTTGTATTTCATATTTTATTTCAACGACAAATTAAAGTGAAATGACGAGGATTATTATGTATACACATAAAAGAGAAAAGTGACTCACACTCACACATCACGATATCTGGGGCAATTATAGACCTACAGATATGAAATTTGTCAAGCATGTTTCTTTTGTTGAGTAGATGCCTGCTAAGAAAGGATTTTACGAAAATCGAACTCCAAGGTGTGTTGCACGGGTGTTTTAGGCAGAAAAGTTTTAGTTTTGAACTATAAAATCTAGAGATTTCAATTTGGCAAATATGTTTATTTTGTTCAGTAGATATCCGATAAGACAGGGCTTTGCGAAAATCGATTGCAAAGGAGGGCTGAAAGGGTGTTATAGACAAAAATCCCCGTTTTTGAAGTATAAAACTTACTTGAAACTTAGCAGACATCTTCCTTTTGTTGAATAGAGATTGGCTAAGAACGGGTTATCCATGAATCGTTTATCTAGGAAACTATCTGATTTGCAAGGTCTTTATAAAGGAAGTTTCCTTTTTGAGCTATTAAGCGTGTACTTGAAATTCGGCAAGTATATTTCTTTTGTTGATTATAAATCCGCTAAAAATTAGGTTTTCGGAAATTGACTTCGAAGGGGAGGGGTATGGGAGCCCAAAGGATAAACGTCTTCTGTTTTAGAAATTAAAATTCTTTTCTTTTTAAATCAGGAGGCGAAGGAATATAGGAATATTTTTAATACATTAAAAGCTTAATTAAAAGACCTTATAAGCTGCTAAATTTAAAAACAATACACAATTATACTTCGACTTACGCTACCCCGACTTTCGCGAACTCAATGTGATATCAACGCGATTATCAAATCTCGTCGATTCGTCTTTTGTTTGAACGCTACACTACTCGATTACTCACTCCCCCATCTCTGAGATTCAAGTGGAATCAGTACCACAGCCTGTTGAAATTGGTAATATGCTTGATAAAGTTGTCGATCTTCCCAGGCTAATAAATTTGAAAGTGGAGAGTAATGGCTTTTCAAGAACTGCAGGATTCTTCAATAAGGAGCTGACAACTAATGTTGTGGTGTCCCCTCCGATGGAGACACCCATTCTCCATTATTCACACGGCCTATGTCTGTGGGAAGGAACGAAGAACTACTAAATTCAGTCATACTAAAATCCGTTTATTAAGATCTTAGTTTAAACACAATACAACAACAATACTAATTTAAGAGGAGGAGGATCAAGAATGAGAAGGCGCAACACACGTATTACTAATCAATAGCGCAATTAACCACCAAATCTATCTTTATAGATTAAATTCTATCTCAGTAGTAAACGCCTTATACTTAAAGTTTAATTGATCTAGCTTACCGCTATATCCTGGGTAAACAGCTATGGTCCTTAAAACTTCCGTTCCAGCTTTAATCTGGCTGACTCTTGCTTAGGCTATGCTCCGTTGGTCTCGGACCCACTTTTGATTCGTCTGCACCTTCACGGCTAGGTTAATTCCCAGAATTAAGATTCTTCTTCTAGACTATATCTCGTTTCACTTAGCGACTACTTCTCTACTTAGCGGCTTCACTTTGTGACCTCGTGAATGCTAAACTTCCAATATATATACATAATTCCTAATTTACATATACACGTTTTCTGCTTGAGTTGGTTGGAAAGAATTGTCATTCTAGCCCCAAAGAAATCCCAAGAGGATAGTTAATGGAAATCGCGATAAAAGCCCCGTCCCAATGTCACTATAGAAATGCATGAACAAAAGCAAGACATTGAAGAAATCTGAGTCTTTAGACATAGTTTAATCAAAAGATTGAATGCCATTTGGGAATTTGACAGAAGGCATCTGTTTAATTGAAAAAAGGTTAATAATGTTGGAAAATACAGACTCCAATAAAGAGTGTTTTCCCCCAACAAATCAAGGAATAAAAAAATTATTAGCATGATACGAGGAAATTTTGTAGGTGAAAAATCTTCGAGACTGCATATTACTTTGTTAGGTTTTGTGAAACTTTCTACATCACAATAACTGCGGTTTGCGATTTTGTATTTGTGTTTTATCTGAGATTTCATTAAACTTTTTTTTCTACATTATTTTCTTTTCTCTGGCCCCAACTAAAAAAAATTATTTGTATTTATATGAAATTTTATACCCCGACTTACGCGGTTATCAGTCAGTCCCACCTATTGCGTAAGTTCGGGGAATTACTGTATAGTTATACAATATAATAAAAAAATTCTGTGAAACGGTAGAGTAATGGCTAGTATAATTTATAGAATTCCGTAATCTTACATTAAAAACTTAAGAATAAGATTATAAATTTCAAATACCATATTCAGACTGCTGGAATTTTCATTAAAAATCAGCTAGAGTTCTGCAGAAACAATTACTTAATCGTGTGAATCACTGGTAGTAATGCGTTGGGAATGGGAATCGTCGCACTGTTCAGCTACACGATGGAACGTACTGGTCAGTGACGTTAATCCATTGTAACGTACTAGTTCATGTAACTGGCCTGCCTGCAAGTTACACTTTTAACTATAGATCACTTTGTTGCTTTAGAGATTCTAGTCATTAATTATGTTAATTGATGGGAGGTATTTCTAAAAGCTTTTAGTCCACTTTTGTGAATAAATAATAATTTATGCTTGATTTAAGCACCTATATTTACATGAAAGTTTATATACATGCATACATAATAGATAACAAACATAGCACATTATACTCGAATAATTAAATTATTAAATAGCCATTTTTATTAGGTTTAAAAAATTCTAAATGAGGGATTTTAGATTGTTAGTGGTTTAATTATGTCCATACTTGCTACAATTGTAGTATTTGTATTTTAATTTGTAATGTTTTTTGTCTTCTATATAAATTTGAATGTTTCTATATTGATGAACGTATTGTCCAAAACTTTGCAGGGAGCTCCGCTGATGTTTCAAAGGAACTGTAAGAACATTTCCACCAGAAATATTTTTCAAATTTAATTTCGATGAATTTCTTAAAAAAAACAACCCTAATTTAAAAGGAAATGCTTGTGTGTGTATGTGCGGAGGCGCCAAATGCCATGGTATAGTAGCCAATTGTGGAGAACTTTTCTCGCTCATGTTAAAGAAAACGATTTTAGATTTGGGCGACATCTTTTGATTTGGCAACGTTTAAGAGTGAATTTTCGGAAATAGACTCCGAAGGATGGTTATTAGGAGTCAAGAAGGCAATACAGGTAAAAACTCGCGTTTTTGAATTACCAGTCTAGAAATTTAGCAAGCTTGTGTGTCCGTGTTTTTTTTTCCAATTCCTACTATTAGCTCACGATCTCTATATATATATTTGTTTGTTTGTTTGTTTATTTATTTATCTTGGTGGAATTTTAAATCGTTAATAAAATACATTTTAAAGGGCTCAATTGAAGTGAAATTTAATATACATGATTATTTTGGATGACCATACAATAATTTTTTTAATTATAATTAATAAAAATTAATTTTTTTTTATCAAAACTAGCTACTTAAAGAATTACAAATACAGCCACGTTGACGAATTAGCAGCCATTTTGGCGACTTGTGTCGAAACTTGAAAATGTTTTTTTCTCACGTTTTAAAGCATTCAGTTGAATTGAAATTATATATACACGATTGTTTGGGATGACAATACGATATTTTAATGATAATTAATAAAAATTAATTACCACTTGATTCTGTACTATGTATATGCATATTTATATTAATTGTAACTATTTAATAAAAAGTAGCTAAAATAAAATTTTTCTTTGTAGATCTAAGTAGGAATTGACTTAAATTCTTTTTTATATTACTTGTGTGTGTGTGTTTTTTTCTGTTATTGTTAAGTAGAGATTCGATAAGAAGTGGTTTTGTGGAAGACAACTCCTGAGAAAAGTTCCAGAGGGTTACAGGGGCGTTTTAGATACAAAAATACTCATATTTTTAAACAATTACTGTTAAGCAACGGTCGCCAAACTTTTCAGCTTCACGGACCAGTAAATTCATAATTTAATTCCTGCGGACCACTAATAGGATTTTTTAAGGGTTAAATATATTTATTAAAAAAATTGTGATCTAAGACCACATAAAATGTGCCTAGTTAAAAAAAAGGAAACTATATTAATTGTAAACAAATTATGAAAGCTTTATTAATAAACCGTAATAAAATAAACAAAAACTGTAAAAATAAAGCAATTAAAAAAGGGTTTAAGTATATCAAACTCTTTGCACTATACATTCCTATGAAATGGTGTTATTTTATGAAGTAACTTTTTCCTAACTTGTCACGCATTGTAATGAAGTGAATTGTGTTTCAATGCATCTTTAAACATAATTTAATGTGATGTGAGTAAATATATTCCACATTCTTCTGGTGACCAGCAAAAGTTTCTCGCGGACCACTAGTGGTCCACGGACTACCACTTTGGCGACCTCTGCTCTTAAGGACTTGAAATTTGGTAAGCATATTTCTTTTACTGAGATGAGATCTACTAAAAATGGGCTCTGCTTACTCAGAAGGGGATATTTAGGGGAACGAGATGACATTATAAGTAAAAAAATTCCGTTTTCGAGCTATTAGACTTAATGGCTTAAAATTCAGAAAGTATGTTTCTTTTGTTAAGTAAAATTCCGCTAATAACAGTTTTACGGAAATAGATTCCTGTGGAAAAGTTACGGGGTGGTAGAATGTAATTATAGTTTAGTTTTTATAAATTCTGTTCTTTTTATATCAAGTGGCGAAGGTCATAAAAATATTTTTGATTACAACCGAAAGTTTAATGCGAAACCTTGGATAAAAAATAAATTAAAAACAATCTATAGACGTGCAATATCATGAGTTTGCAGGTAGAGTAGGCAGGGAACTGTTACTATATTAGTATAAAAACATTAAAACTGTAGAATTGATATGGAAAACTCGTCACAAGTTTGCAATGCTTACACACTCAAAATGCTCCATCACCACAAAAATAAAGGTATTTATTTATATATCAAATGCCTGGCCACTGACCATTAGGTCGTTAGGAAACGGGCTCTCCAATACTTTTTTACAACACAGTACACATTTTTAAGTGAATATTACACGTCTAAATGAGCAGCGTCCATGACTTGTGTCCAGAATCTCACAAAACACATAAAAGCGAGGCAGTCAGATTAAAACGAAACAAACCAGCATAAAGGCCGTCATGTTCAGTCAAAGCCTGTCGTCAAAGTGTAAGCTTGGGATGCCCAACACGCGGCCCGCCAGTACGTAGGTTGCGGTCCGCCGACTCTTTTTTAAAAATTTTTTTAAGCATCAGGTTTTTAAAGTTTTTTTCATTTTAAAATTTATTTGAGGGGAAATTTATATATATATATATATATATATATATATATATATATATATATATATATATATATATAAATTTCTGTAACACTGTATATTAAGGATTTGAAACTACATAGTAATATTTATGATAAAGAGATGCCTTTAATTTTTAATATCATCAAGAGTGCCTTAACTGGAATTCAAATTTATCAATATCTATATATAGAAATATTATTTTTAACTATATTTATCGTAATAATGTATTAGTTAGCGATAAAGCTAATATTGTTTTAAATCTTAAAAAAAATTTAATCACTGTATTGAACATGGATATCCTGCTAACTTTCTTTGTAATTATATTTATAATGGTCTTTAATGATACACAATTTGTATTATTGTAATTATTTACTGTTATTATGTTTTGTAATGATTTTTTTAATTTCTACAATATCTAATTTATTCTACAATTATTAAATAGATGGCGCCACATGTTTATTAAATTTTAATAATATTATATTTTTTTTTGCGTTGCTTTTTATATTTTACACTAATTTTTTATATGAATATTATTTTTTTATGATTTTTTTAAGTATATATATATATAATTTCTTAATATCCTATCGCAATTAATTTTATGCGCTTCTGCTCTCACTCTCTTGTATTTGGCGGGAACACATTACTTGTTGATGCACTCCTGACCATCGTCTACACTCCGAATAAAAGTAGGTTACGTTTTTGTTCATATGTTATTTAGTTTAATGATTTTTTAATATTTAAATTCCTCATATATAATTCTTTCCTTTCCTCTTTGTGACAAATTACAGGTGAAGGTTGGCTGGCCGCAAAACATGTTTAAATCTGCAATCCTGGTTCCTAAGGCCAGGAGTTTGTCATTATACTACTGTGCCTTCTTCCTAATTTTAGTTATCTTAGGTTAATAACTATCTGTTTATTTTTATATTTTCGTTTATATTTATGTATATGTATATATATGTATATATATATATATATATATATATATATATATATATATATATATATATATATATATATATATATATATATATATATATATAAATGTACAATGTATTTGCCTGTTACCTGTTCATGTTTTAAAATAAATCCTTTTTGATAACAGAAAGGTCCTTTAAATTAAAATAGATTTATATTTTATCAAACATTTACATTTTATTTTTCTATAATAAATTACTTTTTTAATAAATTCCAAATTTTATTATACATATGCTTTATTATGGAAGGTACATGATTCTCTGTGTGTGCGACTTTCATTTCTCCTCCTCCTTTTCTGTTTGGAGTGCCCAAAAAGCCCGAGAGAGTCAGAGATGTTTTTTAAGGATTAAAAAAAATATTCAGGATGGTTAAAATAATGGGCAACGTATACTTAATCGTTTGCGAATGACAGCACTATCAAATTTCAACAATGAGTAACGAAATACCAATTCAAAAGGAACGCCGTAATTTTCAAGGAAATGGCAAATGTAATATTTTAAACATTATTTGATCATTGCACTATTATATTATATAAATATTATTATATTACTTATGTCTGTATACATGAAAAATAATGAAAACAATAATTATAATTCATTCGATTTTAAATTTTCACTCAGTAAATGTTTTCTGTTTCCAAATCTGATATAAAGGTACATATTTTTATGTGCGGCCCGCGAGGTTATAATATTTTTCCGAAGTGGCCCGCATGGTCACTTGGGTTGGACACCCCTAGTCTAAGCCAATGGTTCCCAAACTTTTTTAATACATAGACCCCTTTATAGACAAAACTGGCCCACGGACCTCCAAGTGAAAAAGCTACATAAATGCATAATATAAAAGTTACAAATTAAAAAAAAACCCCTTTTGTTAAAGAATTATTTATTGAAATTATAGCTTCTGTTTAAAATAAAATAAAAAAGAAACTAATGAATTAACTTGATGAGATGTCATGAGGGTATTTATGTCCGGCTCAATGTTTGTGAGAAGCAATCGCAAATCCCCATGAGCACTAACTACGAGTCGGTTTCTCCTTTTTTTTTGTGATGAGGTTTATAACAGCACTGAATTCCCATTCTACCTAATAGGAAGACGGGGTAAAGTAGTCAACAACTTCTGTACAAGAACCCATAATGCAGGATATAAAATTGGGATCTGCTGTTTTTGTAACAAGAATTTGTGTGGTATCCTTGTTCAAGTATTAGTTTAAGTCCTTCATTTGTGAATATTTCAATAAGATGTTCCTGTATTAGTATGGATTCATCTGTAGTTGGGATCTGAGTTTATTCGCGCACAAAAGGGTTGAACACCTAGTAGAGGATATATAAGTGTATGTGTGTGAATTATTGTTATTTATTTCAATTTTTATAAAAATTAAAATTGATAATTTTTTAAAATTTTATATTAAACCTTGCGAGGACCCCCTAACGTTGTTCGAGGGGTTAATTTAAATTTTCCACAAATCCCCTAGAGGTCCGTAGGGATCACTGGTCTAAACTCAGCCCCAGCAGTAGCACTAGGAGAGTTCCGAGACAAAGGTTTTAATAACGCTCTCCAAGGTTTATTTTTAGCTTCACTGGCAACTGCATTGCGAAATCATTTTTTATAGATTCTACAAAAATAAAATAATTGTTATTTAAAATTAAATACTGAATAAAAAAAGACAAAAAAATCTTTATCCACTAAAATTGAAGTCGTTTTACAATAGCATGAACAAGTGGAAAAGTTAGATACTAGTTAGTTCTTATTTGGAACTATAAACCAAACGGTTTCTCTGTTTATAATGAGAACTTTTCAACTCGAGTTTCAGTTCCTGTCACTTTGAGTTGTCATTTTTCAGCAAACGTATTTACACTTTAGCACACAATAATCTTTGGCTTACTAAAAGTCATTTGATGTGCGTGTCATACTGTTTTCACTTGGGCGCAGTTTATACAGAATTGGCTCTTGCGTCACAAGCCCTCACAGTTCTTATTTTGACATGTTTTTATCCTGAATCTGGGAAGGTGTATTTTTTCCCCATCATCATCGCCAAGAAAAAAAAAAGTGTTAAACGACATCAAGAAAGCATTCTTGATGTTTTTTCCTTAAACACATGATAAATGCGGTGTTATATTTGGGTCTCTCTCTTCATACTCAGACATTTTACATTTGTCGCATTTGTTCGAGCAGGAGAGGCTTGACACTGACAGAAAACTGTGCAGCCACATTCCTGAAAGCTTGGGCAGAACGGAAATACCTCACTGTCATTCCTTACAGCTTCACAGAAATCGTTTGCAGAAATAAATGGGGAGGAGGGCTGTAGCGTGACACGATACCTACTGTTTTCGTTGAATCCGAGGTGTTGCTAGAACGACAATCTTCTTTCTTTCGAATCAGTGTGGGGGTTCGTGTAATTGAAGAATTGTTTGCTCAGTTGTAAAATCGATGTTTGCAAATTCTAACACACTGAGGTATCTGCGAGGGACAAAAGAGAGTTGCTCGGATTTGTTCATTCAACTTCGAAATAGGGAAAACATAAAAATAGTGCCGAATGAGATCTATTTCAAGAGAATGAGCTTTTATTATATTATGGTGAATTTCAAATGTTGAATTTCAATTTAAATGTGAACGTCTGCCTCCGTTTCATTATGCTTTTGTTTTTGGAATAACCTCGTTTACAGTGTAGTGCCAGAGTCATATTTCAACAAAGAAGCTGTTCACAAAAGTGTTCTATTTTGTCATTTGTTTTGAATTTCGTAATAATACGAATTCAACCCGTGTAATTTTTTGTTATATGAGTGTAAATTTGGTAACACTACTGTAAAAGCAATACAAACCAAGTATTGGGGAAGAATTTTGTTAACGATTGAAAAGCGCTGCATCGTTTTAAAAATTTCGGTCTGGTAATTTTTACTACAAAATAAACCGCGTGGAAAACCCGAAACACCTGTGAAAAAGGATGCTTTGATAGCATGAGTGGAAGCGAAACCAAATGTATCTATTACACTATCAATACATTGGTGAAATGAATGAAAAATTGAATTTTGTATGCCCATCACTCTGTAACGTCCCAAAGGAAGCTGGTGTTTGGGGGTCCCAGCAAAGATCAGCCATAGAGTTTATAAAGGGTGTTTTTTTTAGAGGTATACAAATTTAAATTGCAATAAAACAACGATGTATTATTCGATTGACATGAATTTTTTTTTATTCGAAAGATAATCTTGTGGCATTACATTTTAAATATGATTTCTGGCATAGGACTGCCACGGCTGGCTCGGATGTAGTCCAATCTGGACGTCCAATTTTCGATGACTTTTTCCAACATTTGTGGCCGTATAACGGCAATAACACGGCGAATGTTGTCTTCCAAATGGTCAAGCGTTTGTGGCTTATCCGCATAGACCAATGATTTTACATAGCCCCACAGAAAATAGTCTAGCAGTGTTAAATCACAAGATCTTGGAGGCCAATTCACAAGTTCAAAAGGTGAAATTAGGCGGTCACCAAACGTGTTTTTCAATAAATCGATTGTGGCACGAGCTGTGTGACATGTTGCGCCGTCTTGTTGGAACCACAGCTCCTGGACATCCCGATTGTTCAATTCAGGAATGAAAAAGTTAGTCATCATGGCTCTATACCGATCACCATTGACTGTAACGTTGTGGCCTTCATCGTTTTTGAAGAAGTACGGACCAATGATTCCACCCGCCCATAAGGCGCACCAAACAGTCAGTTTTTCTGGATGTAACGGTGTTTCGACATACACTTGTGGATTAGCTTCACTCCAAATGCGGCAGTTTTGTTTGTTGACGTAGCCATTCAACCAGAAGTGCGCTTCATCGCTAAACAAAATTCGCTTATGAAAATCGGGAACAACGGCCATCTCGTTTTGGGCCCATTCGACGAATCTACGCCTTGCTTGATGATCGTTTTGATGAATTTCCAAATCAAACTGAGAATAAATCACTTGACAGCTGTTAAATCGGTCGCCATCTTGGAAAGTAATGCCAACTTAAACTTCTATACCTGAAAAAAAGCACTCTTTAATTCGCATGAATCCCGCCTTCTTCACCGCGAGAGTTTTTCAAC
Organism: Trichonephila clavipes; assembly: GCA_019973935.1. NCBI lineage: Eukaryota > Metazoa > Arthropoda > Arachnida > Araneae > Nephilidae > Trichonephila > Trichonephila clavipes. The sequence continues at coordinate 214,080 of BMAU01010583.1, read as the reverse complement.
TGAATTCACAGTTAAAGATTAATTTTACCTTAAAGGATTAATGGAAGAATCGCGGATAGACTCGTTTAGACTCTTTAGTCGATATGACCCAATACTTCTCCACGACAAAACTCGGCCGCATATTTTATACAAAACAATAGCAAAATGAAGCGAATTAAAATATGAAATTTTGCATCACACAATTTCTTTATATACTGGATCTTTCCTTTTCTAAAAAACTTTTATAACAGTTCTCACATGCTAAACAGTCTGAAAAGTTTTATATCAGAGTTTATTGATTGCTTCGGCTGGTGGCTTAGTTGGTTAGGCGCTGGCCTTGTACACTCAAGTTTGCGGGCTCGAGTCGGTAGATTTTCATGATGCAAAAAATCGACAGCGTTCATGCCGTATGATTATGCGCCATGTTAAAGATTCCTAGAGTACCTTTTTGGCTTAGGTTCTCTCGGAAAAATTAAATTCGTCGTACGATTTCGTATTATTAGGGTCGCGGTAGCCGAGTGGTATAGGTATCGGATCGTGGCTTGCCTTGTCACGAGTTCGAGCCCAGTATCACTAAAGACCCGCCGTGTAGGGCAGCGATGCACGTTAAATCTGTCTAGAGCTGAAACGTCCTCCCGTTGGTGTGGTGTGGTAGTTAGGAGAGGGGGTGCCAGCTCAGGTGTCGTCCACGTCACTTGACCATGGTTCAAAATGACGTGGTCCGTCGCCAAAAGCCCTCGTGTAGGTGAACAGTGCGACGTTAATATTCAATCAATTCGTATTATAAGAGCTCAGGCGACTCCCTTTGGGGAAGGAAACTGGGATTTAAATTTACATTGTGGCAATTGGTATTAACCTATATGGTGCCACATTAAAAAGTGATATCAGGCTCCGGGGAATGTACTAGGTCTACAATGGTAATTATCAGTCCGCAGCTCTATTTGAAAAGCGAAAAAATGTTTATTGATACTAAAAACCTGACAGTCAATAATGCATCGAAATCTCGTTAGTGCTGTATTGAAGCCTATCTCGATTAAATAAGTAGCTTTTGAGAAAGATATGACGTTTTATATATTTATATAAAAATCTGACATTTAATACGGTCTAACCTCGTGTTGCTTTATAGTGCAACGTTAATAAACACTTACCCAGAAGCAACTCGAGGGCTACTGGCGACTGACCTCATTTTGAACCACGGTCAAATGTCGAAGATTTCAGCTGATCCGGCACTTCACTCTCTTAACTGCCACACCACGGACTTAAGAGTCCCGACAGATTTAACCTGTATTAGCTGCTGCGTACAGAGAAACCTTGGTGGCGTCGTGGCTTGAACCAACTGTAACGGGTGTATCCGCGAACCTTCCATTAATCCTCTTGAAAACGTTCCTCGAAGAAGAAGACTTGATTTATTCAAATGAGTTGTTCTATTTAAGCATTGGCATTTAGGTACGCGATGTTAGTCGACGGATAGTCGATAGTTGGTAATTGGAGATAAAAGTTACTAAAACTGTGAACTAAATTTACAACCAGAGGTCGTATAATTAAGAAAGATATTTACAGTGCATTCTAGTGTAGAAATTAAGAGTGCTTCAAGAGTAAGTGGAGTAAATTATACTTATATGTTAGTAGCCTTAAGCAGTGCGATTGTTCTTCTAATTATTTAATAAGTGCATTTCCTACTTTAAATTGTTTTGATTAAGTAAAAGGGATTAAATAAATTTGAGTTTAAAACTTCCTTAGGCTGATCTTTGCTCGAACCCTCAAACACCAACAACCTGTAGTAGGTTGTTACACAACGACTCTACAGGAAGAATGCCGGTCACGAGTTCACGACTTTGACCACTAATGGTCATTCTTAAAAAGGGAAACCTTCGAGTTTACTTGAAATCTGAATACAAACTGAAACATTAAGTAAGATTCCATAAGCTATTCATAATTAAAGGAAAATGAATATATTTATTAACGAATCTCCGTTAATATTTGTCCATTGGTATCTATTAATGATTTGGGAGGATTTTAATTAAAACCCTGTGGTAAATAAATTCTCGTGATTTGTTTATGATACGAGTTAGCTATTCCAGAGAAAGACATTTTCTGACCCTATTTGGGTTTTTGTCTCTTTTTATTCCATGAAATGAAAGGTTATCGAAATTTTCTGAATAGATAATTCGCAATCGATCTTACGGGTTCACAAACGCGTTACAACGTATCCATGCGTATGGTAATGAATACTTAATTTTTACAAGCTCCAACATGGTGGCGGTTATCAAATATGCAAAACGACATTATGATCCGCCGTTATGGTAGGCTGTAATGAGAAGAGGTTGAGAAAGGTCAAAGAATCTTGCTTGTCGCAGATTTACGATAATGAGCTACAAAACCTCTTATATATAATGGATCTCAAAAGTTTTCTCTTTCATTGACAATTTTTTTGTAACAAAAAGGTACTTTCCTCTAAATGTGTTTTAAAGACCTTCATATATATTCTTCATATTGTTAAATTTAGCGGGTGTATTTTTCCTCTTAAAATGGTTTCAAATTATATGAAATACAATTATCGCGCATTCAGTTTAATATCTTACAAATTCATATATTTTAATTTTTAAATTATATATAAATTAATTTTTTAATATTAAAAGTTTATTCATTTTAAAAATAAAGATTTGTGATTATGTTGTTACACGAAATGAAATATGTTCATGCCTTCTTTTAAAAAAATAAAGATAGTATTTCTGTCATACTTTTTTCTAAATTTAAGATAAATCAGCGCTTTCGCAACACATGTTCCTAAATATTACTTGAAGTTTTTTAGACTTTAAGGGCCCTTTAATACTTATTTCATATTCATCATTATTTAAAATATCTGTTATTAATAATTTTTCTAAGAGATACGTATACCTTTGTGTTATGCATATATCTTTTGTTTAAATGAATTTTTTTCTTCCTAGTTTTACCGATATATAGGTGAAAAGCGACTCACATACTTGTTCGTCACAGATTTCCGGAAGTATTTACCGACAAACTTGAAATTTGGCAATAATGTTTCTTTTGTTGATTAGAAATCCGTTAATTACAGGTTTTGCAAAAATCTTCTCCCTCTGTGGTGTAAAAACTGCTTTTAATATATTTATTTTAGATAGTATTTATATGTTGACTGACAGATGAACTTTGAAAATATGGGGTTAACCATTTTTATTTATTTATTTTATTTCACTATTTTATTTATGAGATCGTTCCTTATTTAGCATTTAATTCATAATTTTCTTAAATTTTTCCATATTATTAATTAAATTTTGTCGCTAGTAAAACTTTTTACATCCTTCTAACAGGATTGTTATATTTTAACACGTTTTTATTAGCTTCACCTGTATGTAAGGGAATATTTGAACTCGATTTTTACCCACTTTAAAATATCAGATTAATTCGAAATTTTTCACAAGTGTTGACGATCGATGACAATACAACAATTTAGTAATTTTGTTCCATTGTACTGATCAGGATCATCAGGATTTGCGATTTCCCATTTCCAGATTTGGCGCCTAAAAGATTAAGTTATAAGCCTAAAGCGAAAACGCTCAGGGTTAATACAAATACAACAAACAAAAAAAGTATTCTTTATGTGAAAAAGGGGAAATTGCGTCAGCAGTTTCATGGTTCGATTAACTATAAAAGCGTGTTTTTTTTTACTTTTTAAACTATCATTAATTTCAATGAATCCATGCATAGAATGTATTAGTTTAATATAATATCACCCACTTACATTAGAGAGCTGGAATGTAGGTTAGACGTCAATCTTTTCACCTTACCCTGTTTTGATATTATGAGGTGCGTGGTAGCAGACTGGCCATGGTCACGAAATTATGACCTGCGTTGTTTCTGTTCTGTTCATATATAACTGCTTCTAAGAACCTACCTGGCACCCCCTCTCCAAACTTCCACATCACACCATTGGGAGGACTTTGAGCCTCGTCAGATGAATTGTTCATCAATCCCTTTTTACGGTGAGTGGGTAGTGCTTGAGCTCTTTGGAATAATACTCGTCAGTTGACCGACAAAATTGAAAAATTTTTCAACTGCAACTTTAAAAATGCTTTCAAACGAGACTTTAATTTTAATGTACAATAAAAATACAATGACTGAAAAAAAGAAGGACAGTAACTGTTATCTTATAAACAGAGAGGTTCATGAAGCTAGAAATAATTGTATTAACATCGCACTCCATAGTAACACAAGGGTCAGTGGCAGTAGCACACACAGGAATTTTTCAGGGGGTCGAAAGTTCACCATTCTTGTATCATGCTTCTTTTGATTTTGTCGATTTTCGGGAACAAAACACAGCAAAAAACTAATTATGGAATAAATAATTAGCATTAATTAATAAAATTAATCATTCATAACAAATACTTAATTAAATTTTACGTACTATATACTTAGAATTATAATTAATTGAAAACTTATCAAGGGGTCCTGGGGGTCCAGACCCCCAGGACCCCCCTTGTGTGCGCCACTGGTCAGTGACGTAACGTACACAAACGCAACCTCCGCATTGCGGGGGGCAGGGATTCTAGGGGACCCAAAGCCTGACTGATGCCAAGTACGTATTAGGGCTTAGGGTCCAAAAGCTGACTTTGTTAGGGGGCAGGCCTAATATTCTCCATTACGCCACTGACGTAGTTTATTGGTGACGGACCTCGTAATTTTGAATTACGGCTAGAGAGGCTTACGACATAAAATAAAGGTTCTAAGAGAAGATCTTAATTTCAGAAAAATGGATTTTAAAAAAAATTATTCAATTGTACAAACAAACAAGATGTGAAATTATTCACTGCGGGCTAGATATAGTCCAAGTTAATAATACTTCATCATACAATATTGGAAGAGCTAAACAAGGAGTCTCCAAACTAGCGAAGTTCATCGATGGCCGATATTTTCAGTGTACAGCGCAAACAGATCGGGCAAAATGAGCGGGAGTTTTGGGTTTCTCTTCGAGCAAATCCGTTATCCTCTGAAGTGTCTTCTTCTCTCCGAGTCGTATCCAGGATTAGATGTTGATATAAATAAACCTCGCCACGTATACTGAAAAGGAGCGCCTGTGCCACGTTAACGACGCTTCCAAATCCGTTAACTGAAGAAGAGAAAGAAACAATGACTTTCAGGTTGGGGAAGATGCTTACCTTTTCCGTCGGTGGGGGATTGTGCACTAAGTGACGAATGACAACAATCAGATCTGTGTCAGGTCGTATGTGGTGAGTGCCAAACTCCTACGAGTACCTGTCCTTGATTTTTTTAGTCGACTCATACTCGAAAGATCCCTATCCGATTTGAGTCGGAGACATTTTTCTTCTCTTATCACCTGTCAAAACCCCTTATTTTGTTTGATATATTTGTTTGAATCCCCCTTCTTTATTTAGACCTCGAAAGCAGCGTTTTCAAACAATTTTGTTATTATTATTGTGAGAGGCTAACATCTCTCTCTCGGGCACCTAGATGTGTGGGAGGTAGGAAAGAAACACTCGACGTGATCCAATTAATCTATTTATTTATAACACAAAGAACAGACACAATTTCCACTAATAATAGTAAGAGAATGTCTCAGTGCTAAAATGACGGTGAAACGCAAACGATTAGGAGACTATCAAATTTGATATCCTTACCTTAATAAAGAATCTAACCTATCATCCGATTTAATCTAATATCAATTCTATCCTAGTGAACAATTGTCACTTTAAGGTTTCCTTCTAATAAGAATCAAATCGCTCTAACTCTCACATTATACCTTCAGTAGCAATCTCACCTGGCTTGATTATATCTTCTCTCTCCTTCTCCCTTTCTAGCTAGAAAACCTCGCCTATTTATAGTAAGTTAATTTAAATGTCACGATTCTCTTCTTCCGAAGTGTTGGTTGTAAATAACGCGAATTGATAGCCCAAAGATTTCCCAAGAGGAATAATTGAAGGAACGCGTATAGCTGTGTCACATTATGAACTGTTTATTTTACTAAAGATTTTTGAGAAATGAATAGGCGAATCAGCTTTCGATGTCATTAACGGAATTTTAATATGTATTGACTAGAGCAGAGTGACGAGCATTTATTTTGGCTCGTGAGCCACATTGTGGAAGCGGAGGAAACTGGAGGGCCAAACCTTTTTATAATGATTTTTTTTTTATCTAATGTGGCTGCAGATTGGTATTTTTACTTTGCACACCTAGTACATCCCCAGTAGCTGGTATCACTTTTTAGTGCGGCACTCTATAGGCGATACCAATTACCGCTAGTAATTTTGACGCCCAGTTTCCTCCCCAGAGGGAGGCACCTTAGCTCTGACGATGCGCACCTGTACTAGGATTTAATTTTGCCGAGAGCACCCAAGCCAAACAGACACTCTAGGGATCTTTAACGTGCCGTATAATCATACGATATGGCCGCTGTCGATTTTCTGCATTACGAAAACCCACCGACTTGGGCCGGGGTCGAACCCGCAACCTTGGGTGCAGAAGGCGAGCGACAAACCAACCACGCCACCCATGATTGCATTCATTAACTTACTTTGCATCGCACGAAAGGTATAAATTGTACCCTATAAAAATCAATAAATAAAAGTTAAATAAAACAGTAACACAGTTTCATTCGATTTATTTATTTTGCTATTTTCATATTATTTTTATAGCTAAAAGCACATTTCATTTAATTTTAGAATCAGTTGAATGCGATAAATGTATCCTTTCATACTTTTCTACAATATTTTATAAAATCAGGAGTGCGATTTTCATTACATCCAGCAAGTTTATGTCAGCCAACTTGCATCCATCTTCACTCTTGCTGACCTTTATGCAGTGGCGTAACGTACACCCCCACCACCCCTGCACCGCGAGGGGGGCCAGGACTCTAGGGGTCCCAAAGCCTGAGCGATGCCAATTGCGTAAGATCCAGCTACGGCTCGAAATCTGATTTTGCAGGGGGGCGAATATTCTCCGTTACGCCTCTATCTTTATGTCAGGAAAACACACTTTGCTCACAAATAACTGTTGACACAGATATAAAGGAACATTTTCCCCGCCAATTTTTTTATTAGACTGCTGATCAAGGAAACAAAGATTTTTAAAGTCAGTGTCACAGAATTAAACATAGTCAGAGTAATAGAGTAATTGGAGCAAATTGAATTGAGCAAATCTTTATAGATAAAAATCTTCTGTGCGTGTGTATGTGACAAAACTCCTCCTAAACGGGTGAACCGATTTTGATGAAATTTTTTGTTTGTTCCAGGGGATTGGAGAATGGTTATGATTCACAATTCTGTCCAATATCGCAATTAGTTAAAAAGATATTAATTAAAAACATTAAAAACATTCAACTCAATATTTACCTGCATTGTTGTAACAACGTTATTGTTATAAAAATGACGTAAGTTGGCGTCGAGAATCGATTTTCAGCCAAATTGGCCAAACCAGGTCTTCATTGTTACAAAGATGCAGACGAATGCTTTTTAGTGTTTTTAATTAATATCTTTTCAAACAATATTTATATATATAAGTCTTCTGTGTGTATGTATGTGACTGAACTCCTCCTAAACGGCTGGACCTATTTTGATGTCATTTTTTGTGTGGGTTTAAGTGGATTCGAGAATGGTTTAGATTCTGAATTCGGTCCCATATTGCAATTAATTAAAATGTGTCAAAATTATGTAAGGGCACGCGATTGTTCATAAAAAAAATCATGGGCAATATTCTTGAGGCAGCTATTCTGAGCAGCTATTCTGAGCAGCAAACTTCAAGGTGAAGTTGTACTTCTACCACAGATCCCAATGATTCTTTTAGACTCACCTACAATTCAAATGTTTGCAATTTCCAATTCTCTTGGCATTTGCTATGACCATTAATAAGTCACAAGGTCAAACAATGACAATTTGTGGCTTAGATTAAGAAAACCCTTGCTTTTCGCACGGCCGTTTATATGTTTTATGTCCGAGGTTTGGCAAACCATCGCATTTGTTTGTTTATACCCCTCAAGGAATAATCAAAAATATTGTACATTCAATGGCATTACGATAAATTTATTTTTTGTGCATTAAAAATATACCTGTTATGAAAATAGCTCGAGTTTGACCTTTTTTACCCTTTAATCAAAACAAGTTCAAGTTTCTATTTAGAATAGCTTCTATATTCAACTTAGTTCATAATAAATACATACTCACACGCAATCGATAGGTCGAGTTGTGGTAACTGTACATGTGATGATGTCATGTATTGTAATAACTTTCTTTTTTTAAAAAAAATTCATCAAAACGGTCCAGATTGTTACAACTTATTCAAAAAAGTTTATAATTTTTGGATTTAAGACGTGTATACAGGACAATGTCTGTCGGGACCTCTAGTTAAAATTACAAAATCTTATGTCTTCCTCCAAACTCTATCAATGGTCTCTAATCTTAGCCGAAACATTCTCAGATACTCTGTTTTCTTAGAAAATGAATTCTCTTATCCTAATAGTAGAATAAACGTAACGAATCTCTTTGTAGTTCTTTATTTTCCCATCCCTTGACTTAAGTGATGTAATGGAAGATATATAAGATATTCGCTACAAAAATAGGTTAGGAAAAACGGAAAATTTTTTTTTTTGAAACTTTAGTAGAAACTTTAGTAGTAACTTTAGTGCAATTGATTTTAATTCCTTATTTATTAAAGTTACAACTAAAAACAATACAATAATAATTGGTGACTATTTCTTGATACACCATAAAAAGTGTATTTAAAGCTAGATGTTTTCATAAAAATTGGGATTACATACTCCTATATTGCTTTTCTTATTTAAATAAAAAACCTTCATTATTAAATTGACTTTAATTTTACTAATATGAAGATTACGATTTCTCTCGTCGCTGGACTAACTTCTATTGTACAAATTATACAACTGTTGATACTCATTGCTCAAATTGTAAAGATGTAATTTACATGTATTATGCAGTTCTATTTTTTCAATATATTGCAAGCAGGAAAAATTAAATTTCAGGTCTTTATCTCCGCATTTTAATTTGTACTTAAAATTTGCAATGTATCGTCATATTTAAGTATTTATGCACGTTCATCCAAACACTCACCATCATAATAAATGTAAATTTGTCCAAATTGTGGTTTTGTTCCATTCTGTTGTAAAAATGCAGTTGTTGTTATTAGCTATACCTTATGGTATAAATAAATTTATTACAGCATCTCAAGAAAAACTTTTTTTATGTATAGAAAATAATCATCATCATTCAGAGTAGTTGCTCATTCGGTATAGTGGTTAGCGATGATGACTGCTGTGCTGTTAGGTCTAAGTTCGAATCCCGGGGATGACACAGGTGGTATTAGTAAAAACAACGAAAGAAATCATAACAATTCCTGAAATAAAAATTTAAATATATTTATTTTCTAAAAGATTTTAAATAAAAATCTTTTTTTAAATATATTAAAATGATAATACAGCGTTTTTATCGGAAGTATTGAAATTTTTATTGATTAAAATTAAAAAGAAAACTTACTTGTATTTTTTCATTGCTATTTTAAAACGTTTAATTTTACACGCCAATTCTCTCTCTCATAGTCCCTTTTCAGCTAACAATGAATATCTCTAAGCTAAGGCAGAGAATCCCCTAAATTGCAATATTTATTCTCTTTAAACAATAGAAAATCTCTCTACGCGAATTTCTTCGTTTTCTTAAATAAATTGATTCCAAGCACGCGTTTCCAAACACAGAAACGAAACACACAAGTAAGTTTTCCAATTAACTGTACGTCATTGATTAGCAGAACATCTTAAGCGCCCTCAAAACATCAGGAACAGCAAATCCTTTTGAAATCCTTTAGGAGCCGGAGTTAAGCCTCGACGGATTACCGAAAACAAACCTTATAGACAGAATGGCTCTTCGCGCTAATTGGGTTATAGGTTGTGCGTTCTTCAAAATCTCCTAAAACGAAGATTTACGAAATATGTATTGGATCTTAAGTAAGAATCGCAAGCCTGCGGATAAAATATCTAATTAATAACTGTAATTAGTGACTGTAAACTTTATAATTAAGATAGAAGGGTAAACTTTGGTATTTTCTTGGTTTTATTTACCGATTCATAAAACATTACATTAGGATTTACTCTTTGAATGAATGATATTCAAACACCCACGTTTGTTGTTTTCCCCGCAGTAACATTTTCTTTGAGCAAAATTCAGTTTTACAGGAGAAATTCGCTTCCCAGCGTCAACTCGAAAAATAAGATTATGGCAACCCCAGAAGATGTGACCAAGGTTACGAGATTAACGACTCTATTGCCCTTGGCGACAAATTGAGTGAAATATGATATTGCCAAGGAAACATCTAGTAGTCTTTGGAATCGATCCTTCTGGAAATTTTCTTGAGGCTATGTATGGGCTCGAGACAAAGGTCGAGTCAGTCACTGAGATCCTGCAAGTGGAACTGTTCTATAGACAGAGGTTCCTAGAACATTGTATACCTTGTTTTTAATGAGTGCGTTTTGCATTAATATAAATCTCTTGTATTATCTTTTTGTGTTTATATATCTATTTATCTTCATATAGTCACCGTTTTTTGTCTATTAATAAATATGTTAATATTCAAATAATTAAAGTCTTCGGCTATTTTTCCTCCAAGCAAATTTCAAACAATATATAACATTTTTAAAGTATTTCATTGAAAAAAAATCATCTATTTATTATTTCAGGATTAGTTATTCTTTGAGTATGACAAGTCTAGCTGTGTAGCGGGACTTATACACCTTAAATTAGTCGAGGATCAAACCTCTCACGTTGACGTAGTGTTGAAGTTTGGAGAGTGCAGTGTCAGAGTTCAGGTGTCGTTCTCGTTACTTAACTGCGGCTCGAAAGGATAAGTTTTGGAGCCAGTAGTCGTAAATGAATAAGCAAGAGTAGGCTTTTGACTATCAGATTCATAGTTTTTTTATAACACCTATGTTCTGTATAAGTACTGAAACGAAGTTCTATATGTAGTCCTACCATATTGAGTAATTTTGACAAAAAGCATCAATTGAATATAATTGTGATAAAAATTTAGTTTGCGTTGCTAATGTAACAAATAGATTAGTTTCCGAGAGATATTAGGATTAATTTATAACAGCAATTTCAAATATTTTAGTAACGCTATCAATCAAATTTCTTTGCGATTAGTCATATTAATTCATAGCTTAAGAGATATATATCTGATTCATCATCATCTATTAGTTCGTACAATAATAATTTTATCTCGGGATAGTTTTAATAATTTTATCTTTTAATTGGGAATTGATGGTAATGAGAAAGTCGGTTTCTTAGCCAGGACTGCGGCTAAAGAGGAGGTGAGTCCTACTGGATCTCTTACATTTAGTGAATTAGGTATCCGAACACGTTCAGAGTACTTTTTGACAAAATAACGTATTTAAACATTATAAAGGGTTTTTTAGGACTCAATACCAATAAATAATAATATTTAACCAACAATATTTAAAATAAATTGCCTAAATTTTACAAAAATTACAATTATAAGTGAAAATTTAGCAATATTTTTGTAAAACTTCAAAGCAATTAGAGAAAAAGTAATGAACTTGTATTAGTAAAAGAATTACCAAAACAATCTAGAGGCTTTTATCTAGAGAATGTACTAAAATTTTAATGTTTTATTAAAATTTGAAAATTTAAGAGCTGATTGAGTAAACATTATAAGAAAAATCACCCCTTTATGAGACCATTATTTAAATAACAAGCCCTAACTCAAAAAAATATTCATACAATAAGAAATATTTTAGTGCATTATCTAGAAAATAGCATAAATATCAGGTTCAAAAGTTTTATAGAAATACATTTGTAATATTTTGTGTGATCAGACTCGCCATGATAGATTTCGAACAATTTAAATGTCCACTTCTGGTAGATCAAAGACCCACTTCCGGTTTTTCTAACTTAATAAAATTGATTGTAGCTTGCCTCTAAGAAGTGTAGAATCAAAACAAAGTATGTTTTGCAAAGCCAAAAGATAGCTGTATTCAATTAAATAGAAAACAAAAATATCGGTCTTGTCCGAATGTGGTCATTTTCAACGCGTTCGGATACCTTAAGAAGATTGAACTCCACCATCTTGGAAGAATTCCTCCTAGTCATCCTTGGCACTTCGGAAAAAATCCAGGAGGTTCATTCAAGTTCTGCCTAGGAAATACCAGACTGCCTTCTAGCGCTTTGTGAGCGGCCCTATAAAAGCTCTCTTTTTTTGCCAGGGTCAGAAGATATTTCTAGAGTACCACTGGTGTTATTCCGAGCTCGTCTCTCCTGCCCACAACTTGACTTGCTTGGATTTCAAAAAGGACGAGGTCCTTCTGGACCCTCTTCTGTTTTTGGACTTTCTTAATTTTTTTGGATTTATGGATTAGAAACAGCAACAATAACATAATTTTATCTTTACAATTCTAAAAACACAAATTTATAAAAAAGAATAAAAAACATTTTTTTTTTCGTATTAATCACATGCTTGAATTGAAAAAATATCGATTTTATTCCTTGTGAATTTTAAAACAATTTTCTATTTCGCCTCAAGATCTTTTGAATTAAAAAAAAAGTGAAAATTGTTTAACTCGAAACTGAGATGACTGAAATATTTTTTTGTGTTAAAAAGAATTTAGTATCAAAAGATATTGCAAAATAAATAAATAAAAAAAATATTTAATCTAATTGAATTTATTAGAGCACATTTTATGTACATACACTGCTGGCCACCGTATAAATGCGGGTCAATCTTTGAGCAACCATGGACCACATGTTTTCTATCGGTGAAAGATCCGGAGAGCGAGCCGGCCAGGGAAACAGTTCAATCTGGTGATTCACGAAGAACCTTTGGACAATGTATGCCACGTGTGGTCGCGCATTATCCTGTTGAAATATGGCTGTGGCAAAGCTCTGAAGGTAAGGAAGGACAACTGGCTCCAACACCTCAAAGATGTAGCAATGGCTGTTTAAAGTACCGGCAATGCGTACCAGAGGAGTGCGAAAGTGATATCCAATACTGCCCCATACCATAATACTCGGTGCAAGACCAGTGGGGCGGTGCATAGCACAGCTGTTCAGCATTCTCTCTCCACGGTGTCTCCAGACTCGAATCCGATCATCGTAGTGTTGCAGACAGATGCGTGACTCGTCAGTAAAGACAACTCCATTCCATTCTGCCATCCACATCCTTCTTTCATCGCACCATTGGCGGCGGAGACGTCTGTGGTTCTGCGTCAAGGGTAGATCAAGCAATGGACGTCTTGCGGACAGACCATTCTGCTTTAAACGGCGTCGAATGGTACGCGCAGACACTGAATGATGCATTACAGACTCAATGTGCTGTGCTATGGTTCGTGATGTGACTGAGTGATCCGTCAATGCCATGCGCACAATTTGCCTGTCCTCACGTGAAGTGGTGCACTGAGGTAGATGCGATCGACCACGTCGGTCTGTCATACCCTCCTGCATCCAACGGTCACATATCCGCATTACAGTTGTTTGGTTTCGTCCAACACGACTACCGATTTCCCTGAAAGATAATCCACAAACTCGATAGGCCACTATCCTTCCTCTGTCGAACTCGGATACTTGATCAAAAGCCGATTGCTGTTTTCCACGAGACATAACTGATCGTTTTTGAAAAAACCACAAGAAAAACACAATTGCCGAACTTTAAATCATCAAAATATCCAAGCCTTAAATAGCGCTTTGAGGTGGCGCCACTGGCGCGCATAATGTGTGTCTGCGCTGAAATTCTATTCATTTGCATATCTCACCTCCGCCAAGGCATGTTGTAAATTTCATGTTATTTGCATGCTCCCTTCAAGGTGTTGCATTTGCGGTGGCCAACAGTGTAGATTTGTATATATATATATATAAATGCAGGTATTTAATAAAAATCAATGACATTCACAAACATTCACAAGAACTTAATGAAATTTAGTACAAAGTTTCCGAATTTTTTGAAAAACCAAACATTTATTGAGTTTTTGGAAAATCATCTGATATTTTTCTTAGCACTGTCTTTTTAGCATAATATTGTTAAATGTCGTTCATTTTGTTATTCATTTCACTATTGGAATAAGCGTCTAAATAATTGCGCATACTCTTTAGTTCCTCATTTCGCTGCATCATTCATTCCATTTTTGTCGTTGAAATCTGCATCAATGATATTTTTTTAGCTTTGAACAAACTCCAAAATATTTTGGTCCGCCATAATTGGACACATTAACATGTTAACACATCATCATCTACTGTAACGAATTCTTCCGATCATACAGCAGGACAGTTTAATAACATGGAAACTTTCTCAAACAGATTTCTCAGAAGGGAAATGTTTTCGTGTGAAACGATTACCGTTTCAGGTTTAGAGAAGAAAAAAAAATGGATGAAAATACATAGTAATTTGTTGGAACCGTTGTATATTAGTTCGCGTTAACCGATATTTCGTCTTAAACGTTTTCACGTTAAATATATTTCACTGAATATATATCTGAAATATATCATTAAAAAGATCGGGAGAAAAGAACAAGCCATATTCACTTTATGAGTTTTATTACTATCGTGACTCTACGAAAGATCTAGCATTTTACTGTGATAAAATCTTGTCTTGCTTTTCCTTGGCGCGAGGATTTTAAAACTTGGAAGTCGACTGTAACGAGAAAAAAGATATCGTGTAACGTCTGAAAATCAATTAAGTCACTGAAGGCAGAAAATATAAGACACTGAGAAAATCTAATTTTCAAGAGTCTTATTCTTCATCGAAAAAAAACGATATACTTACAGAATTATTTTGATTATTATTTAATCAAAATAACGGACACACAAGAAATACGTCATTGTGAATCTCCACAAGGAAAATATAAATCCTAATTTATATCATGAAACTGATGAAAAGTAAAATTTAAAGAACAAAACCAGTTTAAAAACAAGTAATATAAAAAAAATAAGTCCATTCCTACTTAGGTCAACAAAGAAAAATTTTATTTTAGTTACTTCTCATTAAATAATTACAATTAATATAAATATGTATATAAAGGGTGTATTTTTATAGGTATAGAACTTTAAATTGCAATAAAACAACGATGTATTATTCGATTGACAAGAATTTTTTTATACTCGAAAGATAATCTTGTGGCATTACATTTTAAATATAATTTCTGGCATATGACTGCCACGGCTGGCTCAGATGTAGTCCAATCTGGACGTCCAATTTTCGATCACTTTTTCCAACAATTTTGTTTAGCGATGAAGCGCACTTCTGGTTGAATGGCTACGTCAACAAACAAAACTGCCGCATTTGGAGTGAAGCTAATCCATAAGTGAATGTCGAAACACCGTTACATCCAGAAAAACTGACTGTTTGGTGCGCCTTATGGGCTGGTGGAATCATTGGTCCGTACTTCTTCAAAAACGATGAAGGCCACAACGTTGCAGTCAATGGTGATCGGTATAGAGCCATGATTACTAACTTTTTCATTCCTGAATTGAACAATCATGATGTCCAGGAGCTGTGGTTCCAACAAGACGGAGCAACATGTCACACAGCTCGTGCCACAATCGATTTATTGAAAGACACGTTTGGTGACCGCCTAATTTCACCTTTTGGACCTGTGAATTGGCCTCCAAGATCTTGTGATTTAACACTGCTAGACTATTTTCTGTGGGGCTATGTAAAGTCATTGGTTTATGCGGATAAGCCACAAACGCTTGACCATTTGGAAGACAACATTCGCCGTGTTATTGCCGATATACGGCCACAAATGTTGGAAAAAGTCATCGAAAATTGGACGTCCAGATTGGACTACATCCGAGCCAGCCGTGGCAGTCCTATGCCAGAAATCATATTTAAAATGTAATGCCACAAGATTATCTTTCGAATAAAAAAAATTCATGTCAATCGAATAATACATCGTTGTTTTATTGGAATTTAAAGTTCTATACCTCTAAAAAAACACCCTTTACATATGACAGAATCACACTATTAAATGTCAAAATAGAAAGCGATTTTCCTTGCAATTTTCCATTTTCCTTTCTATATGTGCTGTTTGATTATTATTTTTGTTTGATACTATTTATTCATGTTTTAATTTAAGTAATGAATTAGTATTTGAAAAAACTGTATTAACATCAAGTGTCATCCACTACAAGTTTAAAAAAATGTATTTGAATTTGAATGGATGAATAGAAGGTATATTTTATTAACAATTGAAAATTTGAACAAGATATATATATATATATATATAGAGAGTGTGAACTGTGATAATAGAATTTGAAAAATAAAATCTGAAGTCTCTCTAAAATATCAGTTATATCAACCCACTTTGTATCAATATTAGAAGAAATTCATTTTAATAAAATAATGAAGTGTAAATTACCTATTATTACGCCGCAAATTTTTTCCCCTTTATCCAAATTAGTTGATATAATTTCTCTTTTATCTTGTTACTTTTATTCTTTCATTTTCATTACAACACGCTGCGTTAAAAATTCTCTAAAATCTATCGCCCTTTCAAAAGGAGTTCTTTCACATCTCTCACACCACTCTTAAAGCCATCTTTTAATTGAAAATAATGATCTGGGGACGCAGAAAGTTTTCGATCGTGCATTGAATTAATTGCTCGGTAAATGCCTCGCTGATTTTCCTTACACTCTTTCGGTTTTAAGTCGCTTCGAATTATGTTCTACACGAGGTTCTTGATTCGAATTTTTGTCCTGGAAAAATAGGCTGAATCTCTTGTGCTTTTACGCAGTGGTGAGAACTATGTTCTTTTTAAAGGCTTTAAATGAACAATGTGTTTAATGGATTCTGACATTTATTCCGAAAATGTTTCCTTTTTTAACTTTGATATCGAAATAAATGCTGTAAATTATCTGAGGTAAATATTTTTCGTTTAATTTCTGGAGTGAATTATTTTCCAGTTAATTTACTTGCTTCCTAAATTGAGTAAACATTTTGGTTAAATGCTAATGCAACCGGAGCATGTGTTCCATAAATTAATTTAATTTTTTTTGTGTTCTCTTAAAGCAGTGTTTTTCAAACTGTGCACCCCCCCCCCCTTATTGGGTGGCCCGAACATGTGGAAAATTTTAAAATGAAAGACTATTTTGAAAAAAAATTATTAATTTACAGGAAGGAAGTAAAGCAAAATACATTCTGTGTGTGTGACTTAGTAAATAATAAACTACATATTTACACTGATATATTATACAGTCAGACCTCTATTTTATGAAGTGGCTAAATCTCGCAATAAAGTTCATTGTGTGGAAAATTTGTTAAATAGAGATTCATCTTGTGAAAGGTTATCACCTCTCTCTTGGTCACCTAGATATGTGGGAGGTAGGGAAGAAACACTCGCCATGATCCAATCAATCTATTTATTGATCACACAATGAAAAGACACAATTTCAACTAATAACAGTAAGAGAATGTCTCGCTGCTATCCACGAATGTGGAACAACGACGGTAATACACGAAAGATTAGGAGACTATCAAACTCGATCCTTGCTTTATATGGGATCTAATCTATCATCCGATTTAATCTAATATCAATTTAATCTCAGAGAACAATCGTCACTTTAAAGCTTCCTCCTAATAAGTCTTAAAATCACAATAATTCAAATAAGATCCCTGTCAGTAACAATTTCACATGATTCGCGTTTATTTCCTCTCCTACTCTTTATTATAGCTAGAAAACTTCGACTATGAATAGCAAGTTAATTTGAATATCACAATTTTCTTCTTCCGAAGGGTTGGCTGTGAATAATGCGAATTGGTAGCCCTAAGATTTTCCAAGAGGATTAGTTGAAGGATCGCGGATAGATCCATCACAATCTTTCATTATACTTTCCAGGTTAGTTCCTAGAAAAAGTTCGTAACGTAGAGAAATTCGCAAAATGGTGGTTTGTAAAATAGAGGTCTGACTGCACTTAAAAATTTATCAGTGCAGTACAATGTATCAGTTTAGTAATTTATCCAAACTAAACTAAGAACAAGTTTATAGTAATCACTACTGACTCCCATGGACTTTCTGTATTCAAAATTAAAACTAATTTATAATTAAACTCGCATTGTAGCTTTAGTGTCAAAGTACATTTTTATTGTGCATTCAGTAAAATATTGTATGAGGGGTGATAAAAATTACGATTGAAAATTGGGTCGTAAATATTGAAGGTTTTAGAAAGCACTGTGTCGTAAAGGAAATTCTCATTCGATGTATTTTATGCTTTTAAGATTTATATAATTATCCATGCATTTTTTTAAAATTAGTTTTTATCTCTCTGCTACAATACTTCCGTTGCAATTGAACTAGTCTTAATCCGCCCACTTCGCTGGATATTTCATGATGTTGCATGAACTATATATTGTTTTTTTAAGTAACTGAGATATCTAAGTACTAACATTATGCTTTTAATTCTATTCAAAAACATTCCTACAGTCCTCATCTCTTAATAAGAAGAACAAGACTTGAATTTCTAAAAGGGAAGTTTATTTGTCTTTTATGCTCTGTGACCACCTCTCATCGGAGTCTATTTCTACAAAACTTATTTTTAGCGGATCGCTGTTCAACAAAATAAACATGTGTGACAACTTTGAAGTTGGTAGGTCTAATAGCTCGAAAGCGAGAATTTATTTATTAGGTCCCCTACAACCCTCGTAACACCCTTTGGGTGTAAATTTTCGCTCTACCAGCTCTACGAATTTCTACTGAATAAAAGATACATGTGTGCCAAATTTCAAATCTATCAGTCTAATAGTTTCTTAGATTTTTGTGTCGAGTGAATAAGTGAGTCAACTAGTCGCGTTTCCTTCTATTTTTACAGATTTCTATATAGATCTGAATAGGCATTTTTTTTATGAAACTTGTACTGTTTTCTAACACGCACATAATTTTTACTTCCTGTAGGAAAAATTTAAAATACTGTATTGGCTGAGTAGTCATTTAAATCATGAACTTAAAATTTATTCAAGTGGTGCTTTGAAATAATTATTTGTCTGTTGTTGAAAAAAGTGAATACGGTCGCGTGAACTTGTGGCCAGTATTAAGTAGTCTCGGGTTCAAATCCTGATCCCAGTGAAGACCCAGTAAAGGAGATGATGCATGTTTATCTATTGAGGCTCAAAGTTCTCATGTTGCCGTGGAGTGAAAGTGTGAAGAGTGAGGTGTCAACTCAAATGGCGTTCTCATCACTTGTCCGAGGTACAAAATGGCGAGGTTCTTCGACAATATTTCAAGTGTTGCTCAAAATGCGACTTTAGTAAACACCCTCTTTTCACACCGTTGAATTACGATTGAGTTAATAGACGAAAGTTTTATTGGTTTGTGTGAATCCTTACTTAAATGTTATTATTACAATATTCAAAGGTATTGAAAGGCATTGTCAACAATGCTTAAAATTTTAATAATGTAGTTAAAAAAACATTTAATTTTTTTAAGATTCGTTTTATCTTTTGAAAGCACTAATTTCTTTTTTGATGCGATATTCTTTCAAAGTAAACCAGTAATAAAAAAAAAATCTAAGCTACAATATAACGTTACTGAGAAAAAAATTTTATTTGCCAATTTGGCGATTAAAAAGGAGGGTATTCAATCATCCGTGTTTCTAGCTTCTGCAGACAATAAAAAGAGAAGAAATTTGTAGTAAGTTTGTCCACATAAGCTGTTATCGTCTAAACTTGGCGAAGTTTTACTGTTAAATATGGTGGATAAATCTGTAATGTGCCGATGCCAAACTAATTCCCTTATAATGACTTCTTAACACCCTTAATACGAAAATTTTTATTTCCTTCTTTTGGTTGGACACTATTTTAGTGCATACCTTTACTTGGGGCAAAACTTGGCGAATTATTGTTGTCGTATTGGATAAAGTCTAACACAGAAAATAAGCTATTAACGCAAAAAAAGCAAAATTTTTTCCTCTCCATCTTCTCAAAGGTGCAAATTAAGCAAAGATTTTATGCCTCCTTCTAAAAAATTGTTTTACATTAGGGGGACAAAATTTTGATCCCATATAATTTTCCATTCTAGCATCAAATTTTTTTTTTAGAAAATGGTATAGACCAGGGGTTAGCAACCATGTAGTTGTGGAATGCCAAAAAATCCAGCAGTATGATATTGTTGGATATGTATGAAACAATTTGATTCCAATGGCGAGGCATTCAGAGTTAGGGAATAGAAGTCAACGATACAGATTTAGAGAAAAATTATAAATTAATTATGCACCATTTAAAAATATTTATTAACATGAAAATAAACAATACATAAAAAATGCAACTATTCCTTTTATATAAATAAAAAATTAAAATTGTGCATTTAATATGTGCTGTAAATCTCTTAAATATATTTATTAAAGTAAAAAATAAACAATGTAAAATGTAATTATTCCTTCAATACAGGTAAAAAGATAATTTTTTTTGGTACTTATGTATTATCGCAATCGATTCGCGACATTTTTGAAAAGAAGCACACGATTTCCAATTCAGCGCATAAGACACGGCCGAAATTAGGGTTGCCAATTTGGCGAGTTATCTTGAACGTTGGCGATTGTTGCGATAGTACATAAATACCTTTTTTTATGTGAGCTTTGTCCGTGAACCTCTGTGTCATCGTATGTACAAACTAGACAGACAATGTGAAGTCAGTTTTTCACGATTGGCTGCATATCGCAGCATTTGGCGATGTCTTTTCATTTGAGGAATTGGTCGACGGTGTAATACTGTAGTTCTCATTTGGCATCTCTCTCACATATGTATTTATATTAAAACATTTCTTGGAATGACCCATTGTCAGTATACTGCAATTAGATTTTTAGAAAAGAAGCTTAAACACGTCAATTCAGCATCGAAAATGCATAGTATAGTTATAACGGAAAAGTATTTTGGTATTTGCATACAATCGCAACAATCGCCAACTCTATTAATAACTCGCCAGGTTGGCAGCCCCGATTTCCTATGTCTCGTACGTGCTGAATTGGCATCCATGTGCTTCGTTTCATATAATGTCGCCAATAGGTTACGATAATACGAAGGTACCAGTATTTTTTAAGTAAATGTAAGAAATGATATATTCCATAGCTTTTTTGGTTCTTAATTATTTGTAGCTGAACTTTTATGTTTAAATTTCGCCGTTAAATGGATCTCTGAGCAAAATAGTGTCATCTCAGAATATCTCATCTGTACTGACTCTCTTTCCTCCTTGGATTCTCTTAAATGTATTTCTTCATCTAACAATATAATCGTCGAGATCCAGAAGCAACTTAAAAGCCTAAGAGATAAAAACATCTCAATAGATTTTGCATTTGTTCGCGGACACACGGGTGTTCTTGGAAATGAGCGAGCCGATAGGCTTGCAAAAGCTGCAACCAAGCGCAAAATTGACATTGACGTTAATATTCCTAAATCGTTTTACAAGAAGATCACGAATGAAAGAATGATGAAGTGTTGGAACCAAGAATATCTCATTTCTAATAAGGGGAGCATAACAAAGAAATTTTTTCTCACCATTAATAAGAGATTATCATGTCATCATTTTTACACTAACTACAAATTAACCCAATTTCTCACTGGTCATGGTAATTTCAAAAGCTACCTGAACAAATTTAATTTAGCTCCTTCATCT
This sequence comes from Trichonephila clavipes, assembly GCA_019973935.1. NCBI lineage: Eukaryota > Metazoa > Arthropoda > Arachnida > Araneae > Nephilidae > Trichonephila > Trichonephila clavipes. The sequence goes on along the minus strand of BMAU01010583.1, from coordinate 192,464 downwards.
TTCTGTGACTGTAACATTGGTGGCGAGGAAAATGTAGAACATGTGATCTTTCTGTGTTCCAAGTATGTCAGAGAGAGAAAGATCATAAGACTGGCGTTCAAGAGACTCAACATTAATTGACCACCGAATTTTCACCAACTTCTTTCCACCAGAAGTGCTTTCAAAAATTTCTGTAAATTTGTTGTAACTGTTTGTAATCCTTCTTAACTTCATTTTTTTAATTGTTTATTTCCCTTCAATGTGTGTTTAATACTTACTTCTGTAAGCCCCGTGTGATACTTTGTGGTGCACGGGGATTTTATAATTGTTTTCAATAAAAAAAAATTATACCGTCGATCCAGTTTATCAAATCAAAAGATGTCGCCAAATGCTGCGATGTGCAGCCAATAGTGGAAAACCATTCCCGCTGATGTTGAAACACAACAATAATGATTATGATAACATTTGACGGTGTTTTTTTGAATTGGTGAAGTCATTTTCTTTGGTGAAATTGGCCCACGGCACAATACGTAAATCCCACATTTTATTGAAAATTATAATAAATAATTAGCTGAAAAATTAATTTTGAAAATGGTGTTTCTGAAAGTTCTAAAAAAAAACAAATGTAATTTTTTTGTGTCAACGATAGATGAAACAAAACAGCTTTACTTATTTCTGAATCAATATTTTCCTTAGTAAAAATTTAAATAGTCAATTCTGGTTCAATTTCATTCTGAAACAGTTTCAGATAAAGTCAAGAAATTATTAAGAAAGCTTCACTGAGAGAAAAACAGAATAAAATTAAAATGTTTCCTTCTGCCTTAAAGCGGAAAGGGTTACAAGACTATATGTGTTCGGGGGAAAAGAAAAATAAAGGGGATGAGATGTCTTTGCTTGTTAATTTTCTGGAGAAAGAAGGAAATTCGAAATGCATGCATGCTATCTTCGAGCCAAAAAAAATCTCTTTAATCTCTGTCAGGAGCTTGACTTTTCAGCCTTAATTGAATAACGAAGCAGAAATGTTTTCCAAGAAGATGTCTTATCCAAGATTGTGGTCCTCGCCAAACACTGATCCTCTTGTATTCCCCCGACGCCAAAGATCCCGAAACATTTTCTCAGTCCCATCTCCATTCTTATAAGCACACGAATTCTTTTATTATTTTTTAAAGAAAGAGAAGCGAAGATTATTATTTATTCTAGGATTTTTTCTCCCCTTAGGAAAATAAAGATTTACGAGAATGTTGTAAAACGTGGGGAGAATTTCAGACAGTTTATTTTTTATTTAGCTCATGCTTCCCTATCGAGGCCGTAAAGAGAGAGAAAAGGCAACAAAGTAAAGATAAATTTAAAAATTGAGCATAGTTAAGTAGTATAACTGAGCTATGGCGCTTTTTTTTTGGCACATGAAAAAGTTAGATTGTTAAAAATAAGCAATTTATAGACGGATTTTTATTATTATTATTTTTTTGTAAACGTGTGTGACCCATATTCGGAAAATGCAACTTTCTAAGTTGCATCTGTTATTTTTTTTATTCTTCTTAGTACTTAACTGTTAAATTTATTATTCTTTATTTATTCGCAATCCCATACGTAGACCATTATGTCCTGCTTTTTTGAAAAAGAAAATGCAGTATTGCACAATTTTTAACCTCTTTCGAGACGTGAGAAGTATTCAATGAGAAAAAAGATCGATTGGTGTAAACATTTTTGAAAATTGCTGAGTAGAAAATTTTATGTTAGAGGTATTTGACTTAAGGAGACTTGCTTTTATATCCCTTCTTTCAATAACTCAGGAATACTTGAGTAAAATTTTGTGAAATTTCTAATTCTTAAACTAATTTTTTAGCACGCTTTTTATAAGATTCACTTGTATGAAACGGAATCTTTGAACTCGATTTTTACCCACTTTAAAAGGTCTGATTAATTCGAAATTTTGCACATTTGACAAGAGCCGATGACAATACAATAATTTCATAATTTTGTTCCATTGACCTGATTAGGATCACCAGGATTAACTATTTCCAGATTTGGTGATTAATTCCCTATACTATTTCTGGATTTGGCGACTAAAAGATTAAGTTATAACCCTAAAAAAGAAAATACTCGTGGTTACTACAAATACAACAGCAAAAAAAAGTGTTCTTTATGTGAGAAAGGGGAAGGTACGTCAGCAATTTCTTATCATAATATAAACAATTGTATAGTTTTTCTGAAAATGAAACTAAAATAAAAAACTCGTGCATGTGAAAAAGAATAAAAAATAAAAAAATGCTAAATTCAGACATGAAGTCTATTTTTCGAAATTCTCCTGTCAGATCTGTGAAATGAAACATCATTCATTGTTTCATTTTACCAAAACAGTTGAGAATTGATTCAGAGGTTACCAGATTTAAAAAAATAATTTCTTCCAAACTCTTCGATTCAAAACGTGTACTTTACGTCTAATGCTGATGCTAGTTTCAGAGAGAATATTGAGCTCTTTTTAGTAAAAAATATCATTTACTTCACCGCATGAAATATTTCAAACTTAACTCTTCCAGATTTCCTTCATTATGCTGATTCTACATTTTGCAAACCAGGCTGTATTGATAGGATATGATTTATGAGGAATGATTTAAGGGTTCCTCAATAGTCCTAAGACTGTGTCTACTTTTTTATATAGAATTTTAACCTTTTTTTACCTTCAAGAAAACAGTGAACATCTAATTACATATTTATATAAAAATAATACAAAATAAAATAGTTTCTAATAAATAAATAATGTAGGTGCAATTTCATTCGAAAATTAAGATGGATGCAGTCGTTATAGTATTAGCGCGCTATGTGATCTCAGTTCTAATCTTTGCTCATGTATTTCTACTACGAATATTTTTCAAAGTATTACGTTTTAGTAATGGGCATGTTGTTGAAAACAATAAAACTGAATATTCTTGACCTAAATATATGTTCTATTAAATATCTTTATTTTGGACAATTTAGTGATCTAGTCTAGGATAGCTCATCTTTCGATTTTTCCACAAGGTCTTTCCGTCTGTTAAAGATGGAAATCTTAATTTATATTTGCGCCCCCTAGAAAGGCTCTACGGACCCTCAGGGGTTCTCAGACCACAATTTAAGAATCCCTGTCTTGAAGGAATCATACCTTATTACTCCTGCAAAATTTACTCAGTCGAGATAAGTTCCTCCATTAAAAATTAATTGAAAGTTATATATGATTGTGAAAAGCAGAATTTTATACATCAGTCATATCCAATCCTTCTACTAACCACAGAAAACCACTCTTCTCTAGATTTATGCTGCAAAAAAAAGGAACTACCCGTTACCACCTCTCCTAATGCTCGTCGCGGGGGTGGACCGCATTCCATTTCACGCGAATGGGCTCCACGCCAGAGAAGAGAACTTTCGAACACGTAAAGAACTCTTCTTTCTAGCCTTTTCGAATTGCAAAAATTTTCCAAGTCACGTAGCAAGTGTTCCACCCTCTTCACCTCCCCTCCTAAAAGGTGTTTTACGTCGGGTGGGGGTAGGGGGAGGGAAATAGCGTGTGGAAAAGAAAATGTATTCCGATTGAAAATTGGTACTTTAACTGCCAGCGGGGAGGAGGGGTTTTCGAACCTCCACTCTTCGCTCTCTCAACCCCCATCTAGGATTGCGAGATGATCGCGCAAAAGAAAGCGAAAAAGACACATAAAATTATCGATTTGAACGTGGGCATTTTATTTTCGTGTTTATTTTTAGTACTTAGAGGGGTTTTTGGAGATTTGAGGGAGGGCTAACTTACTTCTGTTGATGTGTAGAAATTACCGGAATTGTGTGTAAGAAATCCACATAAAGAATTCGTTTACCCACCGATTACTACATAGAAAGGGCTGAGGAAATGAGATTTTAGAAAAGTAAGATCGATTTTGGGGAAGGGAGTTGAAGAACAATTTGCCACAGAAGAACATTATATGAAAGACTCTTATCGTCATAATTGAGGAGGTAGAATTTGGTTTACCGGTCTTTTTCTTCTTTTTTATATAAAAACTGGCCAAATATATTAGCTAACGAGAAATTGCATGTGTTCATTTAAGCCCACCTCTGACCAATTATCTTGCAAGATAGGAATGTTTCATCTGTAGCGCAAATTTACCACTTTGTCTGATTTTCTATTACGGGTTATTTTCATACGGCGACATTTGAGAAAGCTTAATGGTAAATCTCATAATATCGTACTATGATGAAATAAAATAACACTTCCTAACCACCGTATTCACCACTAATTGAATCGAGCTTTGAAAGATGGAGTTATGTAACCGCGGTCAAGTGAAAGCAAACCACCGGTTAAAACTTTATTTCACCACTATTCTTAACACGCTTTTATTCGCTTCACCTGTATCTAAAAAATCCTTGAACTCGATTTTTACCCACTTTAAAAGGTCAGATTAATTCGAAATTTTGCACACTTGTCAAGAACCGCGATGGCAATACAATAATTTAATAATTTTGTTTCATTTTCCTAATCAGGATCATCAGGATTAACGATTTCACATTTTCAGATTTGGCGACTAAAAGATTAAATTACAACCTTAAAGTGAAAACACTCATGGTTAATACAAATACAACAAAATTCAATTAACTATAAAAGCGCGTTTTTCAGTTTTTCAAACTATATTTTATTTTAACTCCGGTAACTAAACTGAGATTTTGTAACCTCATCGGTCAAAATAGACCCTGTAAATGCGCTTACTGCGCAAGCACGATTAAATCTAACCAAGCCTTTTGATTTCGGTCAGTATTTTCTAACCCAAACCGGAGTTAGGGAATGAACTTGCGACAGTGAAACACACTTTCGACAAAAAACTAGTTTTCTACCTTTGAACGCTGGTCTAGTTAACTGTGAATACGGCGATAAACTGCTTTCCATTCATTGTACAGGGTAAATGGTTCATTCATTTTCAAAAAGCTATATTTTCAAATGTGTTATATGTAAACACATGAAATATATGAAAAGGGCTACAAACTCAACAAGTTTATACACCTACGCGACACACGTGCAGACGATAATCGAGCTCATTCCATACATTTTGTAGCACAGCCCTGCTAATTGCCTGCACAGGTACGTTCTTTGAGTTCGACTAAGGATTGTGATGGTATGTAAACAAGGTCCTTAATGTACCCCACAAGAAGTCACAGAGCCTTAAATCAGGGGATCTGGGAGGCGAGGGGATCAAAGCTAGGTCAATCTCATCCTTACGCCCAATCCAGCAATGCAAAAGTTCCTCATTTGAGTCGTCACAAATCGAGATGTGCCAGTGATGAGGCGTCTTGTTGGCAGACAAAATCCCTAAAGTTAACACAGAGTTCGAGAACAACCATAATTGGAACCTATTTAAGTAACATTTACCGATTACAGTTTGCTCAGCTTAGAAAAACAGCCCATATATCTTTGTCTTAGACACTTAACAGAAAACATTCGCCTTTGGTGAATCTCTTTCAAATGTCACGATTAGACTTGAATTTTCCATATCCAACCCTACACAATAAGTTTGTGGTTCTCTTCATGTATCTTTCATGTGTGTACGTGTAATACTTTTAAAAATATAGCCTTTCCAAAACGAATGAATCATTTATGCTAGCCCTGTGCAAAACCTTATTAGTTTTAACGAATTGTAGTTTGTAGAATGCTTACAGACAATGCATTTTTTTCCTATTACTATGAACATGTTTACACAACAAACGTGCCTCGTCCAGTGACGTTGTCTATACTTGAGTTTTCGCTCCTCATATTGGTGTTCATGAGACACCAATATGAACATTTTCAATCATGACATATTTCATGCAAGTAAATCCTAGTTAAATTGTTGTCTTATTTTAGAAAAATGAAATCTTCTACCCATCATTTATGAGTCTGCTGCTCTGTCATTCTGGTGACTTTGATCCTGATCGAATATTTATTTGGTAATTATATGGAGCTTATTCATCTTGTAATCGCAGTTTCGCAATAGCTGCAGAGACAACATAGTGTAATATTTCTGAATTATTGTATTTTATTTTAAACTTATCTACTACTATATTAGAGTTCTATCGTGACAGTATTTTAGAATCTCGTTTTCGTTTCTTTGTTACAATTTCAAAATCTGCCTTTTCTAATTTTATATACTAATAATGACGTCTTAAGGTTTCTTCCCCCTTTTGCAAAAGTAGGCCCACCTATGACTCTTTTAAGTAGACAATACATGTAGCAAACGTTGTCAAATACTCATACAAACGGTAATCTATGGCAAATGAATGTGCGCCACTGAAATCGCAAACGTAGGCACAAATCAACTCCTTTTTGCAAGCCGCCTTTCAACAAATGAGCAATAATAGAGTGTGAGGGTAGACCTAGACACGGAAGTCAGGCATGATTTAATGTACTCTTGCCACTGATACTAGTTGGAATATAGTTCAAAATGCTAGGAAGAATACGTCCGGGAATAACATTTCACGATTGAAATTATTAGGATCCTTAAGGGCGAAGGCCTTTGGTCCAGTTGGCTCCTGCCTTAAAACGTCCCTGTCTGCTAAATTATAATAATAACCACGCTGGAAAATAGGCAATTCCTACACTAAAGATTAATGAGTTCTATTCAGAAATGTTTACCCTCATTTCTCATCTTAACTGATCTATTCATCAAGGAAGACTTGAGGCAAACACGTCTCGATAGTTGTAGTGGGTCTCAGATAAGTGTCCACAACTGATTGGACCTAGTCCAGTAAAAAAAGAGATTTTTACTGTAGCTCTAAGCTTTAAACGAAAAAGAAAGACGCCGATGGTGACTAGAAAAAAAATGCGATACATGTGGCGATACTTCATGTATTCCAGATTTTGAGTTGCAAATAAATAAAAAGTTCTGATTAGTAACATGAGCAGTGAAGATTAAAAAGTGGAAATTTACTCATAGTCGTATGATAAATGCAATCACGTGCTTCATGCACTTAGCTGTTGCCAACTTTTTTCTTTATGATGAAACTTTCTTTTAATAAGTTTGTTGCTGTCAGCATGATATAAAAAACGACACAAAAAGCACTTGATTTAAAAAATATATAATATTAGAGGACCCCCGACAGACGTTGTCCTGTACACACATCTTAAATTCAAAAATTCCAAATTTTTATGAATAAGCTTTAACAATCTGGACCGTTTTGAGTAAAATTTGTATTAAAAGTTATTACAATGTAATTATGTGCCAAGTTTTATACTTCTGGGTTGCTTAGAAGTGAAACACACGCACAAACTATTTCCGATAAGAAATAATTTTAAATAAAAAAAGTTTAATAATGTGTGTAATCAATTAGCTACACAAATAGATTTGTAGGTTAGGATAATTGTTGTCAACGCACGTGTAAATTTAATAGAAAATCATGTAAAACACTCACTTCAATTGCATACTAAATTTGGAGAATGTATAGTTTTTTATGCACACTTCAAAACTCTTCAAACACTAATTACATCTGAATGTAATAATTTAATTAACACACGATTTATTTCAACAAAATAATAACACGAAGTGACAAAATATTTTCCTGAAATGATCACAGCACCAACTGTCGGGACCAACTTGAATTATAATAAAATATTTTTGAATATTCGATACTGCGATCGTAGCGCAGTCTGCCGGATCCAATGTAAAACATTCCAAGATCAACACTTTATAAATAAAAAATTAATTAAATAAACATTTCTAAACCGAATTATAAATCTAAACCATTCTCGAGTCCACTGAAACAGACAAAAATTTTCATCAAAATCAGTCCAGCCGATTAGGAGGAGCTCAGTTACATACACACGCACAGAAGAATTACATATATAAAGTTTATTTGAAAAGATATTAATTAAAAACGCTAAAAAGCGGGAATCGTCTGCATTTTCGTAACAATAAAGACCGGGTTTGGCCAGTTTGGCTGAAAATCAATTTTCGACGCCAACTTACGTCTTTTTCAATTCCTACTATTAGCTCACGATCTCTATACATATTTTATTTGTTTGTTTGTTTATTTATTTATCTTGGTGGAATTTTCAATCGTTAATAAAATACATTTTACAGCGCTCAATTGAGCTGAAATGTAATGTACATGATTATTTTGGATGACAATACAATAATATAATTATAATTAATAAAAATTAATTGATTAAAACTAATTATTTAAAAAATTACAAATACAGCCACGTTGGTGACTTAGCGACCCTTTTGGCGACTTATGTCAAAATTTGAAAAGGTTTTTTTTCTCACGTGTTAAAGCATTCAGTTGAAAGGAAATTTTATATACACGATTGTTTTGGATGACAATACGATACTTTAATGATAATTAATAAAAATGAATTACCACTTAATGTTGGGATTCTGTCATATGTATATACATATTTATATTAATTGCAACTAATTAATAAAAGGTAGTTAAAATAAATTTTTTCTTGATTGATCTAAGAAGGAATTGATTTTAATTTTTTTTTATATTACTTGTGTTTATAACAATAGCGTTGTTACAACAATGCAGGTGAATGTTGAATTGTATTTTTTGAATGTTTTTAATTAATATCTTTTTAACTAATTGCGATATCGGACCAAATTGTGGATCAAAACCATTCTCGAATTTACTTGAACCCACACAAAAAATTTCATTGAAATCGGTCCAGCCATTTAGGAGGAGTTTAGTGACAAACACACGCACAGAAGATTTTTTAAAAAAAGATAAGGGTTTATTTTTAATTTGGAAACAAATTTGAGGAATCTTAATACTAGAATATCTTTATTAAACTATCAAATTTGAAATTGTACCTGAATTTTACAGGTAGGCGTTTTACATGTAATGACATCTTTAAAAAATATACATGTAATTCATTTTATGATGTGACCTTCATGTATGCAGCCCATTGGAGTTTAGGTCTATCGGGTATTTAAGAATATAGTAGATTATAAATAGACAACTCTTTTTTTCATTAAAGACTGAATACTATTTTTAAATAATACAAAGTTGGTAATTGCTCTCCAGGAAATATCTAAAACAGTGTACAAAAGCCTTTTCAAGTTTAAGGTCTGTGTATAATTTATTGCCCATTATGATCTGACATCATAAGTCCAAATTGGGACTACTTGCAGACTAATTTATTTAAACTTATTTATGAAAAATTGTTCACATAGAAATTCACTCACAAACTTTTCAAAGTAACATATTTTACTATAGTCAAACCCCCATTCTCTTTGACTTCATAGCCATCATTCTGATCTGACATCAAATAGTTTTGAAACAGAAGACAAACAACCCGCAAATCCAAAACAAGCCTGTTCCTTCTAAACAAGTTCTGTTTAAGAAGGAATGATTCTCTTTGTGTTTTTACTTGACCTTTAATTATAGCCCTTTTCCAATAATTTAGTCAGAAAATTCTTAAGTGACATTAATGTAACGCAATCGATCAATTAAATTGGTGCCATTACAACACAAGTATTTGTGCTCAAACTTTGTTTCGTCGAGTAGTCTGTTCTACCGTTAACAAAACGGTATAAATGACTCAAAACACCAAAATTAATACTTCCAGTTGAATTAATTTCTCTATTATCTGTGCTTTTAAAAAACTTCTATTTTTTTCATTGAATCGGATTCTGAGACATATGAACAAAAGTTCTACAGGTTTGACTCCATTGGAAAAAAGGAACAAAAAAAAATCCCACCCAATCATAGTAAATGAAAGAAAGAAAGACTTATCTTGTGTCATGTAATTGAGTCTTTGACAGTTCATGCTTCTTTTTTGCTCCTTTTCGAATAAGTAAAAAAAAAAAAAAAAACTCACAAAAAAGTTCTCTTTCGGCTGCGACAAGCGAACTGTCGATTCGAATTAGTTTGTGACAGATCGAGAAAATGAAAAAAGAAAAGAAAAAAAAGTCACCAGAATGGAAGGGAAATAGCCGTTAAGAACGATTTCCTGTTCTAGAACGTTTCAGAAAGACCCACTCCTTGTAGAAGCTGTGTGGCGAATCCATTTTCACGTGGTAATAACCTCGAAAAAGAATGGACTAAAGCGACATGAGGAAATGTCACGCTATCCCTAAAGCCATTGAAGAGCGACGATTTTAACAGAAGGAATATTTCGAATAAGATTCACTTCGTGTAGAAGTTTTTTTTTGTGTGTCTTTTCTGTTTTGCTTTTTTGAAGAGAAAGCTTTTTATCGCAAAGGTAGAATAAAACCTTAAAAGAGTTTTCATGTTGACAGGAAATGTCCTTTCGAGTAAACAGAATCCGTTTTTTCCCCCTGAATTCTATGTCTGTTATAATGAAGTTGATATATATATATTTCGGTTACATTATAACAATGTTGATGTATCATCCTAAAGTTATTGATTTTGGCAACAGCAGAGTGTTCGTTATAACGTCATCATATTCTATGTTACTGCTGTTTCTCTCACAACTAGCAATAACGGGAATAAAAGCACTGAATATAAGTAACCGGACTGGTAATTAATTTTAGCCTAGTTGTTCAAGGCGCAGCAATTCGTATATCTGTGGACCGATAGATAGGTAGTTCAGATTATGTCCAAATAATCCGCCCATCGGGTAAAGTGGCTAGTGACGCTGATTACTGTGCCATTGGGCCTGGGTTCGAATCCCAGAGAAGGCATGGATGTTTGTAGATGCATAGTGCCTTCGCAGCATGAAGTACTCTAAATAGCCGTCGAACTGAAGTAATCTCGTTAGGTTGGTGGAAGTGGAAGAGAGGTAGGGGTTCCCCTGACCATCTCCAGGGTATTCTCCCTTAAAATTGGGGGGCCCCCAGCGAGATGGAATGACCAGTTTCAACAAACAGCAAAATTAAGTAAAGCATTATTTAGCAAATTTAATTCTATCAAAACAGATTTTTCCATCACCTTCATCCGTATTTTAATATAAACTGTTGTTTGAAATAAGTTTTCATTTTGAAGTACTTTGAATAAGAAATTCTGGGCTGTCTGATGGAGCATTTTCAACATTTTTTTTCAAACCCCTAAATTTTTATGTTACAAATTTTTTTTTTTATATCTTTCAATACTTTGTCGTTGATAAAACAGTAACAAGTAACTAAATTCAATGTATGACTTAAATAAAATAGCAGAAAACTTTGGTGGTATAACTTAGCATTCACAGTCAACAAATTCAAACAGAAATACGAAGTGTGTGACACACACACACACAAAACGAAATTGATCCAATAAATCATTGTACGTACAGAATCAGTTGTTCGTAACATTATCACCTTCAAGGTACTTCCCTTTAGCATTCAAACACTTCCACGTTCGGTTATTCTATTTCTGGTAACAGTTCTGGAACGAGGTTTTTGGAAGGCCCTTCAGAAGATCCTCCATTTTTGCCTGAACCTCTACAACTGAGGCAAGATTTATCTGTAGAATATTAAAAAAAATGTCTCAAGGAGCCAAATCAGGTAAATAAGGAGGATGCTTCATCACATTATTGTTTTTACTGGTCAGGAACTGCTTGACAAATAGGGCCTAGTGAGTGGGTGCATTGTCTTGGTGCAACAGCTATCCATCACTCCCTAATTATGGCCTTCTTTTTTATAATTTTTTCACTAAGTCTTTTTATTACCTCAATGTAGTAGCGTCGATTAACAGTCTGACCACTCAGGTGAGTGAAAACTCACTCATATCACGAATTTTGACAAAGGTCTGTAATTACTAACCTTGGACACCCAGCACGTTCATCCTCTTCCACACTGTCCCTTCCGCCTGAAAACCGGTTATGTCATTCAAATACATGTGCACGAGACAAAGTTTTATTTCTGTAAGGCTCGGTTAATATTTTAAATGTTTTCTTGGCTGATTTCTTAAACTTCACAAGGAACTTGATGTTGATTTGTCATTTAACTGGCAGAATGCAGTTGGACGTGTTCACTCCATGATGTAGTGCTCACTATTAGCGTGATCGGTTGAGGCGAAATTGGCCACATAAATAGAGGAGGTGCGTGGGATGACGTCATCAAATCAGTTGTTGCCAACAAACTAAAAGAAAAAATAACTTTTGAATAATCTCTTACTTTCACCATAAGAAAATTTGCCTTATTTTTTTAAAAAAAGGATTAGTTGTACTAATTGTAGGCGACATTTGCGATGTCATATAAAACTTACACATGGCGAAAAACAAGATTCTCTTAGCGGGGCTCGTTCGATAATGCGCGTCAAGGAGTGGCTTTGTTTTAAAAAATAAATAAAAATGCTTCCAATTATCTTTTTTCCATACGTCATACATCATTTTAACTAGAAATATTTGATCATTCAGAAAATACTTAAAAGTTAAAATCGATATTTTTCCTAAAATTCATGGGCCAGAACTCCTCTGCCCACCGTAAAAAGATTCCCGTAAGTCAGAGTCATGTAAGACGAAGTATTACTGTATTAGACTTGTAAACTTTTGAAATTTGGCAAATATGTTTTTTTTTCTATTCAATAGACATACTTTTAGAACAGGTTTTGTGGAAATCAAGCCCCAAAAGGGGTTCAGAGGTGTTGCAAACAAAAAATGCCGTTATTGTACTATTACATCCCTTTAGACTTGAAATTTAAGAATTTTGTTTCTTTCCTTGAGTAGAGATCCTCAAATAAGTTTTGCGGAAATTGATTCCGGAGGGTGGGAAGGATGCTGCAGGGGTGTAATAAACTTACAAACTTAAAATTGGGCAAACATCCTCTTTCTCTCTCTCTGTTGATTAGAGATCCTGTAAGAACGGGTTTTCTTAAAATAGTTTCCTTAAGGGTTGTTCGATTTACGAAGGCGTTGTAGATCAAATAAGTCCCGTTTTTGATTCAGTAGACCAACAGGCGTGAAATGGGGCAAGCGTGTTTCTTTTGTTAGTTAAGCCGCATTCACACCAAGGCAGTTGAGCGTCTAGCCAACCAGAGATTTCATCTCCGGCGAAACGAAGTCTCTGATTGGCTAGACGTTCAACGCTTGACGCTGACTGCCTTGGTGTGAATGCAGCCTTAGAAATCCACTGAAAATTGGGTTCACGGAAGAGTAAAAGATAAGTATACTTCCGGTCTAGAAATTCAAATTCTGCCCTTTTTAAATGAAGAGGTTAAATGTATAAGAACATGTTTCATTTAATTAAAAGCTTAGTGATAGGATTGCTTAGATTAAAACTATCGGTACTTTTCCGTTAGCCGGGCGCAAGTGCAAAATCGCCAAATAATGTAGATTTCCGCCAAATAATTATACCAATAATTATAAGTATTTTTTTCGGGTAAAACTGTTTTGCTTAAAATTCATTAATATTTGTTTATAGTTGTTTTGCTTACTATTAATAAATATTTGTTTATATAGGTGAACGTTTTCGACTTTAATTCCGTTAACTGTTTTCTCATTCGCTTCGGTTGGCGACTTGGATCACGTTTAATTCACAACTGGCGACATTTGCGCCCGGCTAACGGTAAAGTACCAAAATATCTTAAAAACAATATACAGTCGTACATCATGAAATTTTTAGCAGAGCGGGCGGGTAATAGATAATTCTTTATAAAATGTATTTTTAATGGTATTATTTTATTAGACTATTCGATTCATAAAGAATTGCAAGTTTGAAATGTATAAAAAATTTCAAAAAAGGTTTCACAATTTTGGTCAGCACTGTATTTATGGATACTTTATTGTGTGTCTAAACTCCCTCTCTTGCTCTCTTAAAGAAGAGATTATTTCTGTTCTTATTTTATACCAGGGAACTTGATTAAATGAAACGTAAAGAAGGATTAGCAATTGTAGTTGATAAGAGATACAAGTTGCATACGAACAAAGAGAATATGTTTAATTATGGGCGGTAAAAGTAAAACGGTCTGTGAAAATTATGGAACACACAATTTCAGCGCCAGGTAGCTTCAGAAACTGTTATTAATGATGATGACTTTTATCAGCATAATACGCATTCGAAACAGGTTCAAAAATCAATACTGTGAGCCACGCATCATGTCGGTAAGTCAAACGCAGAAAAACGAAAAAAGTACAAATTGCTAGATTATGCACGGCGGCAGATAATACGAATTTGAATCTTGTGTCAGTTAAAATGGCTCTTTTAACTGATCACATGCTATTTTGAATTGGGAAAAATTTATAACAGATTTCGCTACCTTCAGGTTTATTGTTTTCAAATCGTATTCAGCATTTTGTGTTAAAGATTTACTGAGCAGTTAAAGTTTTTATTTTTTTCTTCAATTTTTAGGGTTGAGAGTAAATAAATAATGAAAGATTTATATTAGCCACTAAAAGGATTATTTGCTAGAGTGTAGGTATTGATTGATTGTTTGATTGAATATTAACGTCGCACTGTTCAGCTACACGAGGGCTTTTGGCGACAGATTTTAACGACGTAATTTTGAACCATGGTCAAGTGACGTGGACGACACCTCAGTGGCACCCTAGAGTGTAGGTAAGGATGTCAGTTGGATTTGGCGGTGTTCATTTAGACTTCGTGGTGAGATAACGATTTCATTCTGTGGCACACTGTTTAATTCAGTTAAAACCGCATTCTTCGAAATATGTGGTCTTATTGTCGTTGAGAAAGTGATAGAGCACATAGCCCTGTCAGGCTCTAATCTCCAATCTGTAATTTAAGGTATCCGACTACCTTAAAATCATGATTTTTTTAAAAAATGGACAATTTTTTTTTAGAAATTTATTTTATAGCCCATCTTATTAGCTTCATAAAAATACTAAGGTGTTTATTTTCCATTCACTAGAAGATAAACCACAGGTGTTTTAGTAAAAGCAGATGCCATACCTTTAAATAGGATGTCAAACTTTAAAATGCGTTTTACTCGAAATGTGTTTTTCCCGAAAAACTCAAACGGGGACAGCGATTGCTCAAAAAGTTTTTAAAATTATTTGCTGAAATTTTGTGTGTATGTTCTGTATAACATCAGAAGTGTTTTAACCTTCAGATTTATTAATCACTGTTTTATTACAAAATTTACAGTTCTTTATGTGTGAATACAAACTCTGTTTTTTAAACAATTTCCTACAATAACTAAGATAAAGTGCTCTAGTTTTAAAATATCTCTTATCCTGAAGGTCACTTCAAAAAGGAATAGCAAAAGTAATACATCAAAATTGAAAATTGAGAATTTGTTCATTTACTATTTGTACAGAGCGGGCCCCGTTTATGCAATATTTTGTCGATTTTTTTTTCCGATTTTTTAAAGTAATAATTTATTTTTGAATTCTCAATTATAATCATTTGTTTTTAAATGAACGAAATAAATCTAAAACCACAAAAAATGTTCTATCCATTATTTTAAAAAAAAAAAGTTGTTAGTCGGATACCTAAGATGACTGTTATGAGGTTTATATACGATTTAATTAAAATATTAGAAATTAAAAATCTGAGAGGGTCACGTGTCACAAGAACGCGCTATTCTTTAGTTAAAATCAGCAGGTGTGTTTTTTTAAAGACGAATTTCAGATTAACCATTTCACTATTTTTTTTTTTTTAAAGAAAAGTCAATTATCGTTTTTAAATATATATGTTTTCAGCTTAAATTTTGGGTTGAAAATTTTTCTTGCTTTTCACTTGTTTCTTCGAGTTATCCTGAAAGGTATGTCTATAAAGTATGATCTAGTGCTTTTTATGATTTGAAACGAAAGAAAAAAATTCCACGATACAATTGTGTGTGGATAAAGAATTTACTGCTGCAAATGTCGAATATTCTTTCAGAGAGAATGTTATTCAATTGGTTAAAAGGAAGAAATCGAGTGATAGATATATTTGGGGTTGCAAAAAGGCAGGAATGAATGCGCATCGTATTAGGAGGTCTGTACAAAAGAAAAGATGGTTTGAAGAAAAGTAGATAAATATGCTTCAGATTTTGTGATGACGAATATGTGAGTCTGCGAAAATCGATTCAAATCTTAACTTTGCGAAGCTCCTCCGAGGGAAGTGGTGGCCGCGGTAGCCGAGTGGTATAAGTATCAGATCGTAGCTTGCCTTGTCACGAGTTCGAGCCCATTACCACTAAAGACCCGCCGTGTAGGGCAGCGATGCACGTTAAATCTGTCGAGAGCTGAAACGTCCTCCCTTTGGTGTAGTGTGATAGTTAGGAGAGGGGGTACCAGCTCAGGTGTCGTCCACGTCACTTGACCATGGTTCAAAATTACGTGGTCCGTCGTCAAAAGCCCTCGTGTACCTGAACAGTGCTATGTTAATATTCAATCAATCAATCAAGGGAAGTGGTCAAATCTAGTGATCTGAATGAATTTTAACTTTTCTCGAGGCCACCAAGTACATTTTACCCTCCTTCCGAGGAACTTTTCTTCTAAGCAAAAAGGCATTCTTTTATTTAGTTTTCATTAATCTTTAAGTAAATAACGATTAGTATTTTTATCTAATCCATGATTAATATATTTAAAAAAAAACTGTCCGTGATTATTGTTTAATTTGTATATTTTTGTATAAAGAATGATATTTTGCAATCTCCAAATAACTGTCGACACATAGCTATAGTTTGGTGACAGTTTCTAGTCACCAAAAATTGCCAACTTCGCCAATTGACACTCTAATTGGGCGCTATTATCAATAAATAGGTCAGTACATAACCTTTCAAATTTATGTAACTATTCCCGCGCTTGCTTTCAACAATAATGAAATTATCTTTAAAATATTATACATTTTTTGTTAATATTTTATTTGATTAAAAAGCTTTTTTCTTTTTAAATAACATAGGCCCTTGGTAGTTTCTTTACGTAGAACTTAATAATATGTTGTAGTTTAAAATCTTGAGTTGGGGTGCGGGTTCAAATATCTATCTTGTCATCAAATCGTGGTTTTATTTTACAATGAAGACTATATTTGAAAATGTGTGATTCTCATATGTGTAACTATTTGTGGATGAAGATACAAAAAAGGATAAGGAGTAAATATATATAATGATAATAATGCTCTCTATATAATATAAATAAAAAAAACATCTGATAGCATTTCAATAAATTTAATATAAGATTTATTTTATGTAGAAATGAGTAAGTTCGAACTTAGGAATTAATTTGCAAAAGTCTAAAATGTTATGTCTAGTAAATCTGATTTGGATAAGACGGAGATAGTAAAATTCATGAATTTTATTACTAATTATTTTTTTTAAGAAAAGGACTAATTTCTTCTTTGAAGTGAAACAATTAGAAGAAAAAACTTCTGAGAATTTTATGTCAAAATTTAAAGACCAAAGGTTTTCTACTTACTCGCTGAAAGAATATTTTCTTCTTTCACAAAATTTATCCTTAACATTAGTATTAATTTTTTTGTAATTTTATTTTTACAAGCAATGCATTAAAATTTATTATTTTTACCTTTGGAACGGAAAATTACAATCGGACTTCAGTTTCATAAGTTAAGTGGGAAAAGAATTTCTTACTTGATAAAAATATTAAAAATAAACTTGATTTATTATTTTTTTTAAAAAAGATACGACTTATTTCTTTAACCCCGAATTCAACTAGTCTTTTCAGGGAATTAAATTTTTACCTCGGAATTAGACGAGAAGTAATTTCAAAAGACGCAATCATATCTATTTCTACGAATCTAATTAACAGATCGAAACAAATGTACTCGCAGTGATATTCCAAAAAAGAGTGCCGTAATTGAATTTTCAAAGTAGAACATTTTATTCTATAGAGCAGCAATGTTCGGCTCTTTAAGTCTTGGTATTCGACATTTAAAAGCGTAAAATAATTGATTTCAAGAATTTAATTAATTTGAGAACAGGAAATGAGCAACTCAACTCACTTCATAATAAAAGTAAGCTTGAAATTGTTCTACGAAAATCGTGTGTGTTGTGTATGAGAGATTCTACTAAAAAAAGTTTTACTTTGTAGTTCATTTTACTGTAGTATTTTGACGTTTGAATGTGAGTTTTGAGAGCGGTAATAAACAATACAAAAAATATAAAACAATTTGGTGCAGTGTTACGTCTTTTACGCAAGTCGTTTTATGGATTGTGGAATTAATTCTACAAAAAACTAATTTGTTACGTAGCGCAAATAGGGACGAAGGTAGGATTGAAACAAATTAATTTTTTAAATAATTGTTAAAACACTGTTTTTATTACATAATCCAATTTTTGTTCTTGAGCTTTTTTTTCCCTCAGCTATTTAGGGAAGAAAAAGTACACCACAACTTTATTGCCACGAAATTAGATTTTAAGAATGTTAATCTTTCGTCTGGGAAAGATGCAAGATTAAAATTGAATTTTCCGTACGAAAATTTCGGTTGAGTCCTAGGAGGACCCACTTTTGGTCGCCAAATTTTGAGCGATAAAGTTTACAATATGGTAACCCTTCCATTTCACCCCTAAAATTTGGATTTTCAAATCACCGAAAAAAATGGCAACCCTAAAAAGGGTGAAACGTATTTCGTCTTTTCCGAAAAAACGGTCTTTTTGACCCCTGACTTCGCTTGAGAAGGTTTGCTCTGCACCGGTTTGTGTTAAGAATGGCTTGTGAAAGGAAATTACTTGAAAGTGTGAGGCTACGACAGGTTTCTTTGTGCTCCTGGGCACAAAGGGGAAGAAAGATACGTTAGAATGGTGTATGAAAGCTAATTTAATTGCTTCACGATATGAATGTACGAAAGTGTAGAAAAGATAAGTTTTTGACCAGATACTGGTTCGGCAAGAGCATTAATGCGTTCGTTGTGAATGACGTGAAAGTCAGTAAGAATACTGTCGCGGACTGGTATATGTTTCGTGAAGAATGTATGATCCGTAAGAGTAACGTAAGTGCCTTTTAAAAATTTAAAATGAATTTCATGTATTTCTTCGATTTCATCTATGCGAAACGCTCATTTCGTCCTTTTTTTAAAAAAATAAATCATGTACTGGTTTTTGAGTGCTTTTTTAAAATGAATTTCATTAGTTTCTCCGTATTTATCTTTTAAAAATGATTAATTTGATGTATTTTTCCGATTTTATCTTTGCAAAAAGCGCACATTTCGTTCTTTTTTAATGTAAAACATTTACTACCAGCGGTTTTTAGGCGTCCCTGACGCCATTCCAGAAACTCCGTTCGTTTGATGATTTTTGAACTTTTCGTACCTCCCCCCCACTTTCAGAAACCAACTGTTGCTCTTTGCCCATTTCGCCACCCACCCCCCCTCGGACACATACCGTTTCCAAGATTTTTTCGTCTTTGACGCCATTTTGAAAAACTTGTGTTTCTCAATTTGGCGCTATTTGGCGAAAAAATTTTGGCGCCCAAAACACCAGTGGGTCCTCCTAGGATTTTACCGAAAAATAATTTTGAAAAAATGCAGGCAAGAATATAGTACCCTTTCATAGTATTTTTTAAAAAATATCAGAAAATAATTTTTTAATGGAAAGGTTTCTTGAAAATATCGTGCATAGCATTAAACTAAGGCACACTGTACATATATTCTCTTATCAATAATTAAATAAATGATAATTCATGATGAATAAATCAGTGATAATTTAGCTGAGTATATTGCAAATTTTTGAACTAATAATTTGTGTTTTATATTTTACAATATTTTTTTCGAGTTCCCAGTTTAATTGATCAAATTTCTGTACAGAATAGGAAAAAAGCATTTAAATTTTGTTATTTGAATTTTTTTAATGGATATGAAATCTATACTGTTCACATATGTTACAAACAACATAAACGAGTACTTTCGTATTAGCTTAGCCGCAGCAAAATTGGCGCCACGTGAATCGCACCTTGATATCAAAACAACAAATTTTCTAATGTGTTTTTTATGAAAAAAAATCCTATCAGATTCTGGAGGGAAATGGCACGATTTGCAAGGCGCCAATTTGGCTGCGGTGATGCTAATACGTAAGTTCCCCAAAACGCATTACCATTAAAGACCCACCGTGTAGGGCAGCGATGCACGTTAAATCTGTCGAGAGCTGAAACGTCCTCCCGTTGGTGTGGTGTGGTAGTTAGGAGAGGGGGGTGCCAGCTCAGGTGTCGTCCACGTCACTTGACCATGGTTCAAAATTACGTGGTCCGTCGCCAAAAGCCCTCGTGTAGCTGAACAGTGCGACGTTAATATTAAATCAATCAATCAATCCCCAAAACGCATATAGTTATAAAAAATGGGGAAGAGGTAACACCAGTGATAAAAATATTCTATAGCGCGTGTGTGCAATAATAAATGAAGTATTTTGAAATTAAATTTACAAAAGACTTTTTATATTAATATAGAGTGTAGGGATTGTAAAATTAGTTGATTTACTTTTTAAGAAACCTCGAAAAATACTTTTTATAAAGACCACTCATAATTCAGGTTATTTTAATAAAAGAAATAAAAAATATTTCATTGTATTTTTTTTTATCACGGAGGGAATCAAATACTTTTATACGTAATTACAAAAGTGTTCTTTTTTTTTTTTTTTTTTTTTGATGAATTTCTCGTAATATAATTATTTTAAGAGATTACGTTAAAATAGTTAATGTTTAGAATGGGTTTTATTATCTCATTTTTTAACGGTTTAATAAGTTCGTAAATACTTTAAGACGTTAAACTATTTCCGTGATTATTTTTGTTTCTTTAATTCTTGTTTCTAAATTAAGTCAGATATTTTAAAAACTGAATTTTACTCCGCTGAAAACCCTTCTAGGTTCAATTCTACTTGAAAAAATTGAATTTAAACACCAAAGTTGAAGGAAAATTACTAAATACCTCTCACGTTAGTAGTAAGAATGTTAGTTTCCAGAAAATTAATGGTGATATAGTTAATTTGAGATGAGAGTAATGAGTTTTTCGAGACAAGGAGAAAAGTTAAATCCTTTTTCTCAGTAGTAGAAATTCTGTATAATCCAGAGAATTATCTGATTTAAACTATATTGCCTGGTAGTGAATATTCTGTCATTTTTCCTGAAAAGGAATGGGCAATAAGAAGGATGTCTTCTGGAAAAAATATTGCGTTGGTTTTATAATGATAAATCACTAGGATTATTTTACGAGAAAAATTATCTTTCCAACTATCATGGAAAAATACTTAAATGTTCCTAAAACTTAAAATGTAAATTAATCTATTTTACTCTTTTTTGCTCTTATACCTGCATTCAAAAATTCAAACAAAATGAACATAAATTCTGAAATGGCTTTGAATGTTTTTACGTGACTTAGATATGCAGTTTGATTTGAATTAAATTGAATTGAAGCTCTAAAGAGGATATAAGTCTTCATCAGTGGCGCACACAAGGGGGTCCTAGGGCACCGCCCCCAAAGCCCTTGATTTGATTTTTTTCCGATTGATTATAATTCTAAGTATATAGTACGTAAAATTTAATTAAATATTTGTTGTTAATGATTAATTTTATTAATTAATGCTAATTATTTATTCAATAATTAGTTTTTTACTGTGTTTTGTTCCCGAAAATCAACAAAATCAAAAGGATCATGATACAAGAATGGCGAACTTTCGACCCCGCACTCCCCCCTGAAAAATTCCTGTGTGCGCTACTGATCATCATATATTATATATATGTAGCGGTATCTATATAAGTCAGTAACAACCTCCGGACAAGGGTGATCACTTTTGTATAGTGGCATGTTACGTGCTTACGAATACATAGGTCATGGGTTCTGTCCTCCGGATACACGCAACTTCATTGGTGACCTTGACGCTGAACTAAGAAAAACGCAACCTTCGCACAGCTGTTGTGGACTTTCTTTAAGAATAATCAGAAGTCGTCAGATCCACTCGACGCAGCAACCAAAGCCGTCAGACCCACTTGACGCAACAAAACGAAGTCGTCAGAACCACTTGACACAACAGCAATAACTCACACCATAACAAATATCTGGTCCGTTCGTCAACCACTGACTCACTAGTGGGGGAGTAGTGTAGCGGTATCTATGTAAGCCAGTAACGGCTTCCGGACGGGGTGATTACTTTTGTCAGTGGTATGTTACGTGCTTATGATCCATAGGTTGCGGGTTCTGTCCTCTGGATAAACATCACTTCATATATATATATATATATATATATATATATATATATATATATATATATATATATATATATATATATATATATATATATATATATATATAAATAAATAAATTCGAACTTTTTTTTATCAAGTGATGGGTAACATATCTGAGCTAATAACTTACTCAATTGCCTTTTACAGTACTCATTGAGGAATTTAGAGACTCGGTTTGATATAACGTATTACATAATGCTTTACTCCTCTACGTGGTGGGGAAGTCAAAGCGAACATTTCATACTTTTGATTGATTGTTCATTAACGTCGAACTTAGAAGCAACGCGATGACTATTGTCAGCGAACTTTTATAATTCTGAGTCACAGTCAAGTGAGGATAGATGCACCTGAGCTGGCACCTTATTTTCTATGAATCAACACCATGCTCACGTAAGGACTTTGATCTGGTATAGATATCGCACATCAGCTCTGGCGAGTCATTAGTGAGATTAGGACTCGAACTTGCAATACGACAATGTTGGCTACGAGTTCATAACTATGGTATTTCGGCTACCACCGCCACATATAAGATATGAAGCAATCACTCATTTATACATCTATGTATTATCGTTATTCTGGATCTGAAAACAGTGTACAGAACTTTCTTCCTGCTCAATCTCTTATCCTGTAATATGTTCTTTTGTATTGTTAGAACAAGCTTCTTTGAGCTTACTTTTTTGAAGGACTTTCCGATTTGCACATTTGAACCTAACCACAAGATCAATTTACCACCATTTTATCCATTATTTTGGTGTGGTGTGGTAGTTAGGAGAGGGGGATGCCATCCCAGGTGTCGTCCACGTCACTTGACCATGGTTCAAAATGACGTGTCCATCGCCAAAAGCCCTCGTGTAGCTGAACAGTGCGACTTTAATATTCACTCCCTCACTAAAGCCGGGATATGCATTACGTTGATCGCGATCGACCGGTGTACCGCCAAGACATTTTGGGTCACCGTCTGAACATTAGCAGTTAGTAATTATATACGAAAATATTCAAGATAGGCTGAAGTATACTGACTAAGTTTTCTACTGAGTGTAACAACGAAAACTAACTTAAGATAAATTTTTTTATATTTTTTTATATATTTTGAATTGTTTGATAATATAAATACATCATTTGATATTATTATATTTGTGGCTGTTATTAGTATATTTTTGTCTTGCGTTTTTCTTTAAACGCGGTTTTAAAAGTGTTGTTTTTTTTTATATTAGTTCTGTAGGTAAGTACATATTCCGTATTTATTATTAATTTATGATAAATATTGTAGACCTTTTTCTATATATATACTTCACCACACCTACAACACTGGGTATCGGTGCAAACAAGCATTTTTCCAAGAGGCGGGGGGTCGAGGGTCGAAAGTATGTCATTCTCGTATCAAACCCCAATAGGCAGCCAAACATTTTTTTTTTAATTTTGTAGATTGTCGGGAACAAAAAAGAGTAAAAAATAAATAACTGAATAAATAATCAACATTAAATAATGAAAGATTATTAATAACAAATACTTAATTAAGTTTTACGTACAAAATACATGGTACTATAATCAATCGGAAAAAGTGAGGGCTACGAGGTAGGGTCCGAACCAGTGGACTCCCACCCCCACACTCTTTGTATGCGCCCTCTGACATTGGGTGGGTTGAGTTGAGTTAATATTAACGTCGCACTGTTCAGCTACACGAGGGCTTTTGGCGACGGACCACGTAATTTTGAACCATGGTCAAGTGACGTGGACGACACCTGAGCTGGCACCCCCCCCTCTCCTAACTACCACACCACACCAACGGGAGGACGTTTCAGCTCTCGACAGATTTAACGTGCATCGCTGCCCTACACGGCGGGTCTTTAGTGGTACTGGGATCGAACTCATGACATGCCTGCCATGGTTGGATACCTTAACCACTGGGCTACCGCAGCCCTCTGACATTGGGTGGACCGCAAGAGCTTGAAAAAATTAGAAGTAGCCCGCACCTTGAAAGAGTCTGCACAGCCCAGCCCTGGACTAAAGTATAAGCATTTATTCTGAAGCAACTACACTGTAGTGAACTTTCCTACAGCCAAAACATTAATGATTCCATTTCAGCAAACGGCTGCCACTTATAGTCTGCACGGCTGTCTTTTAGCTCTTTCTCGAAAGATCCGCGTACGTCATAGATTGTGATGTTAATAGATTTCTCTGATAATTTCCAAAATCATCCGTATGGCAGCTAAGGCGCCAAAGAGGGTCACCAACTCCCCAAAGTAAACGCCAAAAATGATGCCAACTTGGCTGTATCGCCAATATTTTGCTAACTGAAACATCATTACAATGTAAAGGGCAACGTTGCTTGCAAATATTATAATTTTTATCATAAAGTAAATACAACATAAAGTAATATTAATGCATTAAACATCCAGATACAAATTATTTCCATTATTTTAAACATTAGTTGCACAAAATTCGTAACAATATGCATGATTATACATTATCATAATGTATTCAATGGAGCAGGTTGGTAATGGTCGGTACAGTAATATAAGATATATAATTTAAGATAAAGTGAGATTTTGAAAATCATAATTTAGGAAAGCTTTTTTAAAATGACATTGCCTTCGTTTTACTTTAATGTTTCTATCGACACTTTTACATTCATGGTTGATATCGAACCTTAACACCCTTTTTCGAGAGCAACGTCCGATGTCAACGAAATAAACCTGTTTCCCCCAATCGCCTTGGCTTATTCGACCATTGCTTAATCACGACACTAAGAAACCCTAAGAAATCGTCAAAAACCATTGCGGGTCCATTTCATACCTTTTCGAGCGTAAGACAAACAGCCTGTAGATGGCCTACCCCTTCAGAAACGATCGATGGAGACGGATAACGCATCCACTGACTTTGTTCGAAACTTTTCACTCCTTTTGGATTTATGACGCCTTACTCACAAGATCGTAAAAGTCGAAATTGCTTCTCGCCCGTCACTAATGCTCACCCCCATCTTCACAAATGGCTACCCTCCCCTACATCAGCGCCACTGAAGCTCATTTAATGGCACTGAAAATCTCTCAACCTTAATTCGCCTTTGAAATTTCAATCCGTTTGCCCAATACTCTTTTGGGATGGGGGAAAAAGATTGTCTAAAATCCCTCAGTGCACTGTGGATCCTTAAGACAAACATATTTATTGGTAGTATAAACACAGTATCCTGTATATATTTTGGATTGAGCAAGATTGTTTTTCAGGCAATGTTTCTATTGGATGTTTTGCAACAGGGACTTTTCCCCGTGACTGGGAAATTCAATCAAGAAATTTTGGAGTTATTTTAGCGTGATTTATATTGCGAAAATGTTTTATAGTGAACTTCCGATTTAAAGCACTGGAATTTTAAGTTTATTTCAAGAAAGATTGAAGGCTTATTTTATGTAACGTTCAGTTTAAGCCTTAGCCATTATTCATGCCTAAGCATGAATTAAAATGAAATATATTTGCTGCTCTCTTTTTCCACTAGGAACTCACCTTCAAATAGTCGTCCAATTTAAGTGGGCCATCATTAATATTTCCGCCATTTTTTTTTCATAGCTGTTGAGCGAAATTGGTCTCAGTGTTCAAGTAGCCGCGGTAGCCTAGTGGTCAAGATAAAGGATTCGTGGGCGGCGTGTCATGAGTTCGGGCCTGTACCACTGAAGATCCGCCGTGTAGGGGACGATGCACGTTAAATATGTCGAGAGCTCGAATGTCTTCTCGTTGTTGTGGTGTGGTAGTTAGAAGAGAGGATGCCAGCTCAGGTGTCATCCTCGTCGCTTGATCATTGCTCAAAATTACGAGGTCCGTCGCCAAAAGCCCTCGAGTAGGTGAACAGTGCGACGTTAATACTCACTCATTCAGTCTCTGTGTTCAAAGGGAACCAAAAGTTATGTTATTAATTGATTAATTAACATCTAAAACATAATTTTATCCTGAAGAAAAATGAATTTTATACATCTGTGTGTGTGTTTGATTTTTTATTTTAAAATTAGCGTAATTTTCTGATTTTGTAAAAATTTTCCTGAAAATTTTTGAGCTGCGGAAGTTTATTATGGAGTGAGTGAATATTAACGTCGCATTGTTCAACTACTCGAGGGCCTTTGGCGACAGACCTCGTAATTTTGAATCATAGTCAAGTGACGAGGACAACCCCCTTTCATAACTTCCAAGCCACACCAACGGGAGGACGTTTGAGCCTCGACATATTTAACGTGCATCGGCCCGTTCTGCACGGCGGGTTTTCAGTGGAGCAAGGCTCAAATTCATGACATGCTGGCCAAGAGTCCGTTACCTTTATCATTAGGCTACCGCGGTCGAGCTTGTTATGGAGAAGGAAGAAATGGATTCCCTAATGTTGAATTAGTGTCTAAAACTTTCGAGAATAAAATGTCCCAAACACCTTTGAAGTTTTTGTATCAAAAAAGCTACATAATTTTTTCTTATTCTTAAGCATAATCTTGAATATAAATTTGAATGTTTGTATATTTGTTTGGGACTTATACAAATCCACAAAGTTGATCGTTTATTTATAAATATTTGGAGGCAGCTTCTCCGATGCTTCAAAAGCCGTTCATATATTTCCGGAAAAAAATTCAGGTTTATTTTTCGTTTAGTTTTTTCCCGTTTCTCCCTTGCTTGAAGAAGGGTTTATGTGTGCAAAGTTACCAAATGCCTAGATATGCAGCTTATGGTGGAAAATCGTTCCTGTTCATGTTTTGCAATCGATTTCTGCATTTGTGACGTCCTTTGATTTGGTAACATTTAAGAACGCTTTTTGCAGAAATTGTCATCCGGAAGGGGAGGGGAGTGATTACGGGGGTGCTACAAATAGAAATTTCTGCTTTTTTACGTATTAGATCTACCGACTTGTAATTAGTCAAGCATATTTGTTTTGTTGAGTAGAGACAATAAAAACAGATTTTACAGAAATGTCCTAAAGAGGGTTTTGGATGTAAAAAATAAATAATCCGGTAATAAATGAAATAATAAAGGTAATACAAATTTTCGTTTTCGAATTAAATCTATTGACTTGACAGTCAGTATATTTCTTTTGTTTTGTATTGATCCACGCAATGAACATATTATACAGAGATAACTTTAAAGGGGGGTTCCGGGCGTTAAAATAAATAATCCCCTAATGTAATAAATAAAAAAAAATCCCGATTTCAAACTATTATACCTACAGACATGAAATTCGGCAAGCATATTTCTTTTGTAGAGCAGAAATTTCCTAATAATGGGTTTTTGCCGAAACCAACTCCAAGAGGTGGGTTTTACGAAATCGTGAAATATAAATATATTCCGTTTTGGAAATTCAAGTCCAGTTACTTTTAAATCAAGATGCGAGGGCTATAAAGATAGTTTTGTATACAATGGAAAGTTTAATGCAAAGCCTAAATGTTTAATGCTAAGTTAATGCTAATACCTAAGCCTTAGCTTAGATATTAATAGTTTAAAAAATATATAGTAAAACATATACACATGAAATACCCAGCGAAGTAATTTCACCAGGTATTTCGAAAGTCACGCACATCCGCATGGTAATCCTTGTTGCTCAAAAAACCAAAAGGGTTGGTTGAGAATTCTGTCACTAGATGACAGCAGGGGCCCCATCATAAGAAGTTTTGAACGTATCAGGCAACAGTTTCAAAATACTTGTCAGTTGTAGTCAGTTGAACACAACGGGAGGTGCATGATGTTTACCCAAGAGCAAAGAATAGCCACCGTGGAATTTTATTTCTCTACAAAATCTCATAGCCGTGGGATAAATGCATTTCAGCAGAAATTTCCGGGTGAAACAGCACTAAATGCATTAACGACAACGCATTTAAGGCAACGATTCCCTTGCAATAAAGAAGCGATTGGGTAGAGCGACCATAGTGAAAACGAAAGTGGAAGATGGGAAAACCGCTTTAAAAGAAGTCCAATGAAAAGACTGTACATCTACATAAACATCATTACGGAATTCATATCCTTGCTGAACAGTATCATGGTTGCAGCAAAACGGTTCAACGTGTCACACATCACGGGACAGCATGGAAGTTAACTAAATTTTTCGATTATATGGCGTCATTTCCAAAGGACTTCGGTCACCGCCCTTGTCAATTCCGGATTTTTTTCCATCGGGGTTATCTGAAAAATCTCGCCTTCAGGAAGAATCCCCATACGCTTGATGAACTTAAGAGTAACTCCTTCATGCAATTTTGGACATTAAATCTCACACTTTTCGTAAAGTGTCAATTAATCTGGGCAAAAAGAGTTCGATTGTGTGTCCAGGAAAACGGATATCATTTTGAACATTTACTGCGATTTTAACACGTCTGACTCCTGACAATAAAAATAACCATTCAACCTTTGTTTGTTCTTTATTCTGCTTGTTAACATAATTCATCTGTCTTTAAAAGGTTGATATGCGTGACTTTTGGAACACCCAGCAGTAATTTATAAATGTAATAGTACTATGAAAAATATAAATTAAAACACAGTTACAAAAAGAAAGAGTAGATTGTAACATATAAATACATTTAGATTTCCCAAATCACGAAACTCCTAAGTCCAATATTTGATTTTGAATGCAAGCAAAATTCAAAGACACATTTTACAAACGGAAATCGTGAGCAATATTTTACTGGTTTTTAAATCGGTAACTTAAGATCAATAACCACGTGTTGTTAAGAAACGAAGAAAAATAATATGCATTGTTTACATTTTAGATCTATAGTGGAATTTTTTTTGTTCTAGATATTTCTAGAACGTAGGATGCGATTTGAATGAACGTGTAACGTAGGAAACATAAATTATTGAGATTTTTCTATATTTCTAACTAGCTGGTATACCCGTTCTTCGCACGGGGGAACTGAAAAATTAAACAACACAGAATGAAGGATAAAGAAGTTTTTAATGAGTTAATTTTAAGTGAATTTCAAATTAAACAAAGCTTTTTTGCATATCTCAGTTAAACAAAAAAAACACCTTTGTTAAATTTTAAGTATGTAGATCTAATAGCTGATAAAAGGATTTTTTTTTTATTATTTATAACTCCCCGTAACAATCTTGAGGGTCGATTTTTGAAAATACCTCCCTAAGCTGATCTCTGCTCAGCAAAAGTAACACATTGTTAAAAGTTTTGCGTAATGAACGCTTAAAATAGTATAAATAATTTATATCTGAAAGTGTAATACATTAATATTATTTTCTGTTGTATTTATTTTATGTTAAAATTGTAATATTCGAAAGCAGCGCCGTTTCTTAAATCATAATGGCGATTCAATAAAAAAAATAGCAAAATGTTAACGATAGAGTCAAGTTGGCAAATGTCTAGCTACTTTCATAGCTCAAGCTTTATTAGAGCTTTGTAAGACCCACCGTGTTGGGGTGCGATGCACGTTAATACTTAATCCACCGCATTATGATTTACTGCAGTTTTTTTATACAATATTTTTTTTGGGATCACTGCATTGAAAATTAAGGGATATACATAAACAAAATACTCCACTTAGGGACATTTAATCCGTTAGATCTAATAAATTAATTAAAGATATTCCACTGTAAAATTAATTATATACACTTTTCACTTAAAATAAATAGTCAAATCGTTTTCTAAGGTCTTCATTAACATACAAAAACATAAAAGATATTTAAATTTTGACATAAACTATTTTTTCGGGACAAAAATAATAATCTTTGCAATTCGCTGAAAACGCCGTCAGCTGAAAACGCAATATCTGCAACAAAACTATTCGCCTTCCCCGTTAAAATACTCATCATAGAACCCGTGCTGCCATATGTCTTGGAAGAGTGGATTTCAAAGAATATTCCTGCTAAGTTGGTGTGGTGTGGTAGTTAGGAGAAGGGGGTGCCAGCACAGGTGTCGTCCCCATCACTTGATCATAGTTCAAAATTATACTTGGTCCGTTGCCAAACGCTTTCGTGTAGCTGAACAGTGTGACGTTAATATTCACTCACTCACTCCAAAAAATACAGTAGAGTAGTTATAATTATTTTTATACTTAAAAATGCAATATCCGCCTATTCAATTAAAATTATAGCGTTATAATTAACTACTAACCACAAACAAATTTTGAAAATTTGTCCAAATGATGTTGCGTGAAAGAGAAAGTTTATTTACTTTAAGTACCAGAACCGATAAAAGCATTTATTTTGAAAAAAGATCAATTTCTTACTACCAAATGAGCATAATAAAATCATAAAAAAAACATTCAAATAAAGAGAGATTTATATAATAATCTCTTCCTTCAAAACTTAGTTTTATTCTTGAATAAAAAAAAATTAGGGATTATGCTGAGAGATAACAGGAATTAATTAGAAGAGAGTGCCTTGCGTAGCCAAAACAAAAAGGGTTTCTTCACAAACAAAAGATATATGCTGTCGTGGGGTTTTTTACAGCACACGCTAGAATTGCTTGCAAATGTCAGAATTTTTTCCTACTTACTTGACAAATATCGTTATATTTTGGACACTTCACACAATATCTTTATAAATTATAGCCTATGCTATAAATTGTAGCCCATGTGTTATTCTGATGTAAAAGCTATATTACTGTAAAGTGTTTCATTAAAATCCATTCAGTTGTTTTTGCATGAAAGACGGACAAATATCCTCACAAACTTTCGCATGTATAATATATATCTAGATGTTGCAAAATCCGGGTTCAGCAAGGAGAAAAATTCTATTTTAGGAGTTAATTAGCCATCTTAATTAAGTTAATTGGTATAAATCTATTATAACATAATTATATTTAGTTCTCTTTGATGTATTAATAATGATACCAATCGTGTCCGGCAGCGAGGAAAATTGCGAGAACTATTATGAGTAATTCATTATTTTTGCCACTGTCCGTCAGCAGATTCTACGCCCACTGCCAACCGACGAAATACAAATGGCAAAAGAAAAAACAGTATATATATTTATATATAAAGGCGAAAAAGGGTATATATAATATATGGTAGAAAATTGTACGTTTATTAAAAATTTACTCTCGAAATTAATATCATTCATCGCTTATAAAAGAAACAAAACTAAAGTAAAAATAATAAAATTAATGTGACACACACAGATACGCTATTGATTAATAACTATTTCCGATCGATATTGAAGTATAAAAATCATATTATTTTGTGTTTAATAGAATACCAACGAAACATTTATTTTTGAGTTAAGAATAGATTAAATTTTTTTTTACTTTTCAGTTTCATTCGACTTGAAACTTTCATTTAAACGGACAAATTGTTCAAGTAAAATTTAAGGGCAGGAAATGGCAATACAGAGAGCAGTTGCATTCAAATTTTAGACGAAATACTAATATTCGAAAAAAGGAAAAAAATAAGATTTGATTTATTATTATGTATTACTTCATGCAATATGTTTGAATTTTTATATATTTGAATACAAATTTTCTCTTGGGATTTATTTTTATTACATTTGAATTTTTTTTCTTGAGAATACTGCGATGATTAATTGAATATATTTTTCATATTAGACATAGATTTATCCATGTGTTAATTTCTGTTAAGTATATGCTATATATATATATATATATATTTACTGAGACTCCTTCGACCTTAGTATAGCTTCATTTGTCTTGTTTTCCCTTGCGTATTGGATAATCATTGATGTTAAAGAATTACAATTAAATGAAAGTATTTTAATATATATATTTTTTTAATTATAAACCTAAACTGGTAGATTCAAATTAAGTGTGACCAATTTTAAAAGCATATAAGTATATTTATGATGAATATCTATCGTTTTACTACTGGTCTTATTTAAAAAAATGAAACATTTAAATCAAACCATTTTTATTGGTGGAAATAAATTACAGTACTAAAATTGGATCCTCAAAAAAGAAGTTGAAAAGCATTATCGCTGTAGAAAATTCTGTGTCTTAAAAACATATGGCAAAGAAACTATAGATATAGCAATCGATAATTTATCATCAGATAAAGAAATTTTGCTATTAAAAAGTAAATTTTTCTCTCATCAAATGCCTGTTAAGACCGTAGAAAAACGAACAAAACGTTCTTTGCATCTGTATTTAATGTTACACAAAGGTAGATACAAAGCATGGAAAACTTCTGATGAAGCACAGTTTCATCTGTCCTTCACAACAGGCAAAACGAAGATTCAATGACGTCGTAAAAAAATGTCGTAAAAAAAGCAGCTGTTTTGAAAAATGTAAGTTGGGAGTCAGGTGTTATGGTATGGACGGAAATAAGAAAAAAAATGTTTTTAAAATTTTGTGTGCTTGCTTTCAAATTAGTTTTCGTTTTCCAGTCTGCAATTAAATTTTATTACTCCATATAAATGTAAAATTTATGCGGAGAAACCAAACGGAGAAAAGACTTTTCTTTGTTTTATGATAAAACTCTTTCTATATAGTTGCACAGCACGAACAAAGTTAATAATGCATATTCACAAAATTTGAAATTCGAAATCCTTCTTACCTAAACATCGTTATGTATGTTTCAACAAGATTTTCTTCTGTTTTATATTCACATTATTATGCTGTTATATAACCAAATGCATTTATTCATTATTCAGCGGGACTTTTTTGCGAAAACTACTTCTGTTTTGAAATAAATTTCATTTAATTTTCTTCTTTGTGACTTTTCTCTTTCTTGCGATAAAAGAAGATCGCTTCCAAAACGCCATGAATCAAAGATATAAAGAGTTGCGAATACGAAATTTCGTTGAATTATTCTATCCGTACTTTTTTTCCGAGAATGCGTCTCGCTGTTTCCTTTTTTTATCCTTCTGAGTTCTTTTCTGTGTCGTTTCGAATGAGGGAATATTTGCAGAATTCTCCTTTCGCGCACTTCCAAAATAATCTCTTTGAGCTGAAATTTCACGCCAAGATTCTTTCCAATTTGAGCAATAAAGGAGAGAAAAAAAAGCCAAATATTATGACGTTTTTCTCGTGCAAAAAAAAAAAAGAAAAAGGGCGACTGTACAGCACAGAAACCAATCGATAAACAAAAACATAGATTCGAATACTTTCCTTCTGTTTTATGCACGGAAAAAAATAAAGGATATAAAGTAAAAAGCAAAGAACTCTTCATGTTGACTTTCTTTTTTTGAATGTTGTATCCTTTTTTTTATGAAGAATTCGATTTTATGTAGGAGGAAAAATAATCTCCAAGTTTTATCACTCGAGCCAATAACTTTCAAACTGAAGGGGGGGGGGTAAGAAATGTCTCACTGATATCAAAGTTAATAAAAGCAGGTAACTGGAAAGTTATAAGATTAAAACTACACTATGCTTGTACACTGTTCTTTTAAGCAAAATATTTTTTTTGTCATTCATGTCTTTAAGAAAACTCGATGAATGATTCATCTAAAATCAAAATTGTATGACAACTCTAACATCGACCTGGTGCATGATCATTATTTGAACAGCTTATAGGAATTATCATAAGTACTCAAATATCTTCTGTTTTATATAAAAGAGAAAAGCGACTCACTCATCACGAGTTTTCCGGAACTATTAGACCTACAGACAGCCCTCGTGTAGCTGAACAGCGACGTTAATGTTCAATCAATCAATCAATAGACCTACAGACTTGAAATTTAGCAGGCATTTTCATTTTTTGTTGAGTAGAGATCCGCTAAGAACGAGTTTTGCGAAAATCGACTCCACAGGGGTTGTAAAGGCGTTATACGCCATTTTTAAACTATTAGATTCACAGACTTTTTAAATTTGGCAAACGGTTTTTTTTTTTTTTTTTTTTGTGTAGTTTCTCAGAACGGGGTTTACAAAAATTCACACGTAATAGTTTAGTTTAGTCGTAATAGTTTAATAGGATCGTAATAGTTTAAAGAACCCTTTTTTGAACTATTGCACTAACAAACTTTAAATTTGGCAAACATATTTCTACTGCTCAGTGGAAACAAACTAAGAACAGGTTTTGCGGAAATTATAATTCCAAAGTAGGTTGCAGGGATGCTGTAGACAAGAATTTCCTTTTTAACCAACTGCACCCACTGACTCGAAATTTGGTGAACATGTTTCTTTTATTAAGTATATATCCAGGTTTTGAGAAAAAGGACTCCCAATGGGGTTACTGGGAGTTACGGGGGCGTTAGAGATAAAAACTTCCGGTTTTCGAACAGTCTGACATATAGATTTGAAATTCTGCAATCATGTTTCTTTTTTGAGTAGAGATTCGCTAAAATTGGGATTTGAGGGAATCTACTCCGAGGGGAGTGCTACATGGATGTAAATCCTAAATATACTTTTGGTGTAGAAACTCGTTCTGTCTTTTCAATCAAGAGGTTAAAGCTTAATGAATGTTTTTGAATACATTCGAAAGCTTCATACTATGACTTACATAAAAATAACCTAAAAAGAATGTATGGTCTTAAATATCAGGAAATGTCCCTACGAAGCGGATGAATATAACGGGTAATATATAGATATTTACGTAGTCCTAAAGACCTAAATTGTATATAAAAATTTTAAACATCTATATTCTTATATACGAACTCTTAAATTCAAAATTTTATAAAATTTCCTCCCATAGTACGGAAAACATTTAATTTTGAAATCCCAATCAGAGACACCAGAGGTTTAATAATTATTTTTAAATTGTAATTATCATGCTAATACAGCAAATGAAAAGGAGAATAATTTGCGAAGTAAAACAAAAGAAAAAGACTTCCCTTGACAGTTTTCCCTAAGTATCTCTGGAATTAATGGGAGGATTCGAATGAAGTTTTGAAAGGTTTTTAGTCAATCGGCTAAATCCATGTGATGTTATAGTCACATGATAACTGCAGTCAAATGTTTCCACCCAATAAGTTCATAAATTCATGTGACGTCATAATCAAATGATAAATACAGTCATGTGTTTCGCACCAATCAGTTCAAGCGCTTCGTTGTTGCCAATTTTTACTTTTTGTAGAAACTTTCTTTTAAAAGGTACGTGTTAGTCAACAATAAGTAATGCACATAGGTAAAAAAAGGCATTTGATTTAGAAGTACACGTTGTAAGATACGGGCCGACCCGTTCATTAATGTTTGAGAGTTAGAATGAAGATCAACCATAATCAGAACAAATATTAATTTATTAATCCTTTAATAAATCTCAACAACCCAGGTTAGGAAATGCACACTACTATAAAGTATAAGAAAAACCACACGGAAGAAAGGATACTTAATAATTTATAAAGATTTAATCAACTTGCGTTTATAGCAATCTGTGTTTACTTCGGTTGAGTTTCCGTATTCCTTTCTCAACTATTCGACCTCTGGTCGTTATTATTCAAATACAACGTACGGACTAAATCGTCAATTATCAATCCTAAATATTAAGTAATTGATCGACGAATCACCCTCGACTAGTTTCACTACTTTATGTTATTCACTAACTTCTATCATCTAACTCCTAACCTCTCTCTATCTCGTACCTAAATGTTACTGCTTAAATATAAACCTTCATTTACAGAGACCCACGTCTTCAGAAAAAAAGTTTTTAAAATAACAGCATTTGAAAGAAGTAAATTTCCCCAAGAGAATTAGTGCGATGTTCATGGATAGACCCGTTACAACGTAAAAGAGATAAGATTTTTTTTTTAAATTTTGAAAAACTTTTTCAAAAAATCTTAATACTGGGACATCTTTACTCCAATTATCAAATTTAAAATTGTGTTTAAATTTTACAAGTAGAACAAGAGGTACAAGTCTAATAACAGTTTTGAATTCAATGGAGTTTGAAACAAAAAATTCAATAATATACTATAGGAACTATTATGCTGAATCTGGATTTTCCCTCTAAAATACAAACATTGATTAAATTTAGTTGCTTTCCTAAAACTGCACTTTCAGCAAAAAAAAAAAAAATCGATGTTTTTTAATCAAATCTGAACCAAAAGAAAAACAGGGCGTACTGTCTTCCCATTAACAGAATTTGCTTTTTCCAACAGCGGTCAACCAAAACCATAACAGAAAGAGAAAGTCAAACAGACAACAAAGGGAAGCCACTGCGAAAAAACAACAAACATTATCATCCTTTTCTGGAATAAAGTTATTGCAATGTCAACAGGAAAATGGCCATCGATCTAGACTCGTGTCATGTTCCATTTTTCTCTGACATCGATCAGTAATCATCCCCCCTCTCAAAGTGCCCCCTTCGCATGGGGGCACTCATCAATATCTTGAGAAGACACCCACGAGACTTCAGTGGCAACAACGTCTCTGGGAAAAACCAGTGAAAATAATAAAATAAAGAAATGTGGCATCATAAATGGTGAATGCCTTTTATTATTATTTCTGAAACACGGCACAATTCGCTGGGAGATATCGGGTATATGTCTTGGTTGCTTTAAGACTTGGAATAGTCCTGGGTGTACTTAATGGGAGAATTATATATACGGTCCTCATGCAGCCATAGCAACAGTGTGACTTTTATCTTGTGGTGGCTTACGATTATTACGTGGAGTTTCTTTTAGTTGGTAACACCTATAGTTTTTTCTTTCACTTGAAAGGATCGAAAGATGGCTGGAGTTGACTGCCTCGATTATGTTAAAGATTATTGTGCAAAGCAAGAAAGATTTTTTCAGGGTGAGTTTGATTCACATACACACACTCTCAAAGTATCCGAGTGTTGAAATTTTGGAGAGATGGTCCGTTGTTCTCCACTGCGAGGTTTGTTATCAATTACACACATTGTAATAGCTGAAATGAAATATAAATTTTATAGAATGGTGAAATAAACAATTAAATTCCAAATTATACCTATTTTTGTTTAACTCTCTCTCTCCTTTGAGTCATAGTCTTATAATAATGGTTTACTCGTTAAATCAAGACATGGCAATTATACAAGGTTTGACACACACAAAAAAAGAGAACTCCCACGTACTTTCTCTATCCATGTGACCAATTTCGCTGTAACCTATCGCGCCAGTTGGGAGTACTGTGTCATTGAGCGAACACGTGCAACTGCATTCTACCGGAAAATTGTCGAATCAACATCAAGTTTCTTGTGAAGAAATCAGCCGCGAAAACAATTCAAAAATTAACCGAGGCTTACGGAGATGAAACTTTCTCTTGCATATATGTTTGATTGACATAAGTGGTTTTCAGGGGGAAGGGACAGTGTCGAAGATGATGAACGAGCTGGGCGACCAAGGTCAGCGATTGCCGACCAAAACATTGCCAAAATTCTCGATGTGAGTGGGCTCCCACTTTCATCAGTGGTCAGATTATTAATCAACACTACTACATTGAAGTACTAAAAATACTAGGAAAAAAGGCCAGAATTGGGGAGTGATGGCTGTTGCACCTAGACAATGCACCCGCTCACATGGCCTTATCTATCAAGCAGTTTCTGATCAGCAGGAATATTACTGTGATGGGGCATCCTCTTTATTCATCTGATTTGGCCCCATGCAACTTTATTTCCTGCAGTTAAATCTTACCTTAGTTGAAGAGGTTCAGGCAAAAACGGGAAATCTCCGACTTCCAAAAACCTGGTTCTAGAACTGTTACGAGCAATGGCAGCACCCAATGCAGAAGTGTGTGAATGCTGAAGGAAACTACTTTAAAAGTGATAATGACACGGAGAACTAATTCTGTAAGAACAATGATTTATTGAACCAGTCTCGCTTTTTTCGTGCCACACCTTGTATTATTATTGTTAAATATAATTATTGTTTGTATATATTATAAGAAAAAACATAATATAAAATTAATTGTAAAAAAGTAAAAAAATGAGTTCTCTTTTATTGAATAATATTTGTTTATAACTATTTATTCCTCACATAGTAATTTTCGACTGGGGGCTCCATATTCCCGTCAGCGTATTTCGTTTTTGAAATTCGTGTAATTTTATTTAATGTCGCCGATACGATTGCGATAGTACGTAAAGACGAAATATTTTTTATTAAATTTTAGAAAATTTAGAAAATTTTTCATAATTTCACACATTACTTTTCAAATTTCTAGAAGGCAAAATAACAATGGGAAAAAAAATTAATGTATTCACATATATTATTTGATTGATAAAAACTTTATTTTGACAAATAATGAAAGGATCTTTTATTTAGTGAGCTGTCTCTCGTTCATTTCTTCACCATTTCATTAATCATGGCATTTTGACTTGGAAAGTTACGCCCTCTTGTTGATGAATTTTAACTAGTTCCGTAGACTTGCCTTTACGGAGGAAATGATAAATCACTCCTGTATGCCACTCATCTTTCTCCTCGATCATCTCAAATAACTTAAATGGACAAAAATTACACTTTGTTATTTTTGACAGGGTTACGTTTTTTATTTTGATGCCGTCATTATACTAAAGCAAAATTGGTTCAAAGTATTGTGGAGATATTCCATAACATATGCTACAAAAGTGGTTGTAACCTATGTTATGTGCCAAGGGTTTACTATAAATTAAAATATTTGGGGCCCCCTTTCCATTATTATGAAAGCTAAATAAATTATGGTTTTTACGAGTTAAAATATTTTAGGCTAAAAATTAAAATCTTTAAGAGATTATAGATTGGTTCACATAAAATAATAGTACAGTGGGTGATCGGTTAACGAACAGATTGGTTAACGAACACTTTCACGAAAGATTTTTGTGTTCGGATAACAAACAATTATTCGGATAACGAACGCTTTCACGAAAGATTTTTTGTGTTTGGACAACGAACCCATACTCGGTGATCAGGGATACACTCCTGAAATTATGGATGAAATTTTGACAACTGCTAGAGATCTGGAGTTGGAGGTGAACGAGGATGACATAGAAGAGCTCATGATGGGACATGAAGATGAACTGACGACAGAAGAACTCCAAGAAATTTTGAATGAAGAACACCAAGAAACACAACGAAATGGTGTCTCCTTCTGAACAAGAGGAAGACGAATGAGGACCAATGCTGACATCTGCCATTAAAGATCTTTTGAAAAAGTGGGATGCTGTCAGAGCAATGGTCTTAGAATGGCACCCAAACCAAGCTGATTTCAGTAGGGTTGGGGATCTTTACAACAACAATGCTATTAATTACTTCTGGAAAATCCTGAAAAAGAGAGAAAAGCAATCGACATTGGACATGTTCTTCAACGCCCCATAAGCAAAAAATGAAAAGAACTGATTAATATGCAAGACTATATGTATGTATTATTTTTAAAAAAACTTATTAAGAAATTATACATTTTTTAAAATTTAATTTTAGGGTCTCCAGAACGAATTAATCGATTTCACATAGAAGTCTATGGTGAATCGATGATCGGTTAACGAACAATTCGGATAGCGAACATAGTCTTGGAACGGATTATGTTCGTTAATCGATCACCCACTGTATAGTTAATTACAAATGCTAAATATAAAATTATGAAATTCATTTTAAAAATTAATTATTATTCCAATTATAATGTTCTATAATTTTATTACATTTTTACATTTTTATTTGTTTATTGATTACTATTCAAAATATAATGTTCTATAATTTTATTATATTTTTCTTTGTTGAGTTGAATAATATTTGTCTCAACAGAAGCAAAATTCCTGATGCAAAATCAATAAAGCGATGGTATGACACGTTTAAAGAAACAGGCGTAGTCTATGGTGAAGCGATGATCGGTTAACGAACAATTCGGATAGCGAACATAGTCTTGGAACGGATTATGTTCGTTAACCGATCACCCACTGTAATGACAAGCGTCACACGGTGGAAGTCGGGTCGACCACAGATGCAACCGTCTGTGCAGGTTTAAAAAAAAAAGGAATCTCGTCACTATGTAACGCCCCGGTTGACGCTAGTGTAAGGGGGTTCGATTAAAAATCAGCTACAGTAATTCTAACACATTTTATTATCTATTTCACTTAACGCTAGACAACGTAAGGGAGAATGCACTTAAAACATTAAACCCAGGAGCAATCACGTTGGATTAATTTAAATATCATATCAATAAGCACACTTATCTTATTATTGGAGCGCTCTTGACTCCACTACTTGGATTATCTTTGGATAACTCGGCTAACTATACAACTTCCGGTCGTTATTTTATTCACGCCTCAAAATCCACTTTCAACCATTCCCCGCCTACTCTATTACAAACGCTTAAATAGAAGTTCTAATTTGTATAAATCCTGTCTTCCTTACACTGAGAGTTTTTCAACTGAAATCACAGTTATTAAGATAAATTTTACCCAAGAGGATTATTAGTAAAATCGCAGATAGACACGTTACAACAAAATGCGAGGTATATTCTTAAGTATGGCAATATTGAACAGTCGTGCATCTTGTTAATAGTTAAGTTTTGTGTATGATTCAGAAATATGAAGTAAAAGCGACAAATTTTTCTTTGTTTTTGAAGAAAAAGTAATATTATTCTTTGAATCGTTAATTGATAAAGTGCGTTGCATAAGAATTAAATTCAACTGATATCTTGTGCATAAATGTATGAGGTAGGATTTTAAACATTCCCGGACTGAGTCTCTCTCTATAACTTAAATAAATTAAAAGTAAAAAAATTTTTTTAAAAAAAGCTTTTATTTAAATTCGCTAAAAACAATAAAATAAACTTTTCTTTTGAAACTTTTTTTACTATCAACTTATAACATCATTACACAATTTATAATATAAAAGCTTGTTGCGAGATTTAAGTACTCGTATTTACTTCGTTTGAAAATTTTAAAAATTAAAATCAATCAGGTCAAGTTATTTAATTTACTTGTTTATCTACACAGGTAAATCTCGCGACAAGCTTTTATATCATAAATTGTGTAATGACGTTATAAGTTGAAAGCAAAAAAAAGTTTTAAAAGAAAAGTTTATTTTATTGGTCTTTGCGCATTTAAATAAAATCTTGTTTTTAAATTTTTTTTTTTTTACTTTTAATTTATTTTTTACTTTTTAGCTATCGCTGCACGAGTTTCTCAGTCTTTTCATCTCATTCAACGCACCACTGTTGCAAGGTCGTTTGCTGGTTAATTTCGAACAGTCTAGCTCAGGGAAACTCAAACTTTCTTCCCGCCGGGACACATACATATGATAGATATTTCATTCGGGCCGCAACAAGAGGATAATGGGAGGGGGAAGGGGTAAATACTGTAAGACCAAAACAACATTGGACAAAGCAAAATTGATCAAAATATTAAAACTCTTCTTTTTTTGCTTTTACTTTAATTCTTACCGTATTAAAAACGAAAAAGACAAAAAAAAATTTTAAATCCGTACTTTTAAACCAATTTTTCAATCTTTGTACAGAATTTGGATCATACTATTCTACAAACGGGAAAAAAATGTTTCGTGCGATTATATTTATAAATGATGATGTTATTAAATGTTTAATTAAAAATTTGAGTATTTTTTGAAAAAATCGTAAAATAAAAGTTTTTGTCATTTTATTTTTTAAATGACTTACTCTAAAAGAGAAAAGCCTGAAGTTTCTTAGTGCAGAATATCGATTCATTAACACGAAAAATAAATCATACGGAACGGCTCAGAAATCATTTTCATGAAAACGCATCGATTTTGACTCATTTTAGAAAAAAATTGTAAAAAATAGAAAATATCATTACTTTTTAAAAAGAATTATACCGTATGGTGGCGAAGTAAATGATCTTCCGGATTTCTTGTAATTATTTTTTGTATCAGTGTAATAAAAAGAAAAAGATGTTTTTTTTTAAAAGGTAAAAAAATTGGATCGTTTTTTTAAAGCACAATCCAATAAGTTGCTGGACAGAATAAAAAGCTAACAGGGTAAAAGGTTTTTAATTAATATCTTTTTAACTAATTGCAATATCGGAATAT
Organism: Trichonephila clavipes; assembly: GCA_019973935.1. Taxonomy (NCBI): domain Eukaryota; kingdom Metazoa; phylum Arthropoda; class Arachnida; order Araneae; family Nephilidae; genus Trichonephila; species Trichonephila clavipes. The sequence continues at coordinate 150,706 of BMAU01010583.1, read as the reverse complement.
AAATGGTCCAAACATGCGTTGTCATCCAAACTAAACTAGTAGACAAAGTTTCAGCTCAATCAGTTGAAGACATCAGCTTCAAATTTGAGTTGCAAGATTCCACCCGAACAAATGACATTGTAAGTTAAATAAAAGCTTGTGTGTAAAAATATTGCCAATTATATCGCTGAAACACGCCTTCCTTTGAAATAAGACCCTAGAACAACAACACACTTATTTCATCGCTTGTAAAGGTCCTTGAAACATTTCTGGAATCTATTTTTAGCCATGTTCTGTAATTTAGCCTGCGATACACCTTTAGTTTCCTCTGCAGATTAGAATTGACGACCCTGAAAGTGACGTGCCAGATCTGGAAATGTTCTGAAATTGCAAAAGGCTAAATCAGGGAAGTAAGGAGGATGTGGCAAAACAGTTGTTTGAAGCTTTCTCTTTCGTACCGCAGCAGATGTTTTCCAATGGTGTGAGTAGTTTGCGGACATCCAGAGCATTCCGAGTCTTCAAAACTTTCCCTGTCGTCCCTGAAACGTCGTTGCCACTCAAAAGCTTGCGTTTTCGATAATGTATCATTGCTGTACTCATGCTTCAACATTTTGCCAGTCTCCGTAACACTTTACAAAATTTGATATTCATTCTCTGCTCTACAAACATCATTTCTTTCAATCGCCTGTTATTAAATGCATCCGATGACAAAAAAAAAGATACTGTGGTGAGCCACCGATTACTTGATTTAAGAAAAATCCCCTTTAGAATTACAGCAGAACGCAGTAACACAGAAATGCTATCGTAGTCATTCTACTGCAAAGTTTTTCAAGTTATAGGCTCAGTCCGGGAACTTTTGAATCCAATCTTTTATTTACTAACCAAAAATATATTTTTTAAAACTTATTATGTAATATTTACCAATATATTATTTCCATTTAGCATTTTCGAGAGATCAGTTAAATTTATAACTGTTCTATTAGGCATTGAAATAGAGTTATTTCATTTGAAACTCGCATGGCAAAAATTTTGGTATAAAAAGGGGTCTAAGGGGTGAGTAGGAGTTTTGGAACAATATAAGTACTTATGAATAATTAACTAAAATACACCGTATAATGTGTAACTTCTAAATAGGGATTCAGGTAGCATGAACTAAGTACCTGTTCCACTAAAAACCACCTGCTTTGTTGAATAGTTGATGCTCCTTAGATCTATTGAAGCTCGAAGTCCATGACGATAATTGGTAGTTTGGAGAAGAGATGCCAGTTCACAGGTGTTGTCCTCATCACTGAACCCTGGCTCAAAATTGCGAAGTTCGTCGCCAATATCCCCCGTGTCGTTTCAGAGTGCAACGTAAATTAAAGTCAAATCCACTAAAAACCGGTTGGAGAGAGCTGCTGAACTTGAAAAGCTACTAAATTTCTAAGTCTTCACGTCATCTGAGGTAGAGATAAAGAGAGCAATTGATCATTCTCGTTACGGTACTAAGGCACAAAATAACGAGATTTGTCTCCAATAATTCATTTAGATCCAGTGTGACATTACTTTAATCCAAATCAAGGCTTTACCGCTTCTTACAACTGATTTCTCTTTGTATACCTTGTGATGGCGATGTTATGAATTCTGTGTCTATTGCAAACTCAATGCAATTGCATAGAATCGTTCTAAGGGATATAGCTGATTCTCAGACACTTTATTAGTGGAAACTATGCTGTTTATAGGGACAGTTTCTAGAGATATGAAAATGAAATGGAGAGACGTTACGTGCAGTACTCCTATTGAATTATGCAGATAGAGGCTCTTAAACTGTGAATTGTCGTAGTAACCGTTTTATCCGGAAGACTGCGCTGCAGAATAATAGAATCGAAATCAGAATCTACATCGGGTATTGCAACCGATTCCCAAATCGAACAAGGCTCGCGTTTCAACTATTTCGAATTTACGAATATTGATTTCAAAATGTCCCTTGTTGCAAATCTGATAATGCAAAGTGCCGTTGGGGTTTCCTGAATGCTGGATGCATTAAAATGGCAATTTTCGATGGAGCGCTGTAATGTGTCTGAATACGTGTGGAAGATTTTCTATTTTCTGTGTAGGCTTTGTATGTATATGTATTGTGTGTGTGCGCGCGCTCTGTGATAATGTCGAAGGAACAAAAGACGTGAACTAATCTAATGGGTTCCCAATGCCTTCAGCATATATCATTAAAACATGACCACTAGAATTTATATAAATGTTTCATCAAAAGCTTGTAATTGATTTCAGTGGTAAAAATGCCTTAACACAGGAATTTTTATGGATGGATTAAAAGTGAAGGGCAAATTGTGGATATTGTTAATATCCTTTTTTTATAAAAATTTTTTTTTTATGAAGTTATTGGCTTAATTAATTAACAGTGTAAATTGACTTCATTAAAAAGGAATTTCTTTCGTTAAAAATACGCCCTAAATGACTTCTTATCAAATTAATTTAAGTTGATAATTTCGCATAAATTTTCCATTTGAAGAATTCGTTGAAAACTTCGTTGAATTGAACAAATTTTCACCTAGAAATGTTTAAAAATGTAGTCCTTAAATGTTAAATGTGATTCTCTAACATTTGAATATAGGGTAGACACGATACCCGAGTGGTCATGGTGGCTAACTCTTGGCCAGCTTTGTGGAGTTGCGAGTTCGAGCCCTGGTGCCATTGAAGACCTACCATCTAATGGAACGAATGCTCAACGCTCACCCGTTGACCCGGCGTGGTAGTTTAGTGAGGTGGTGACAGCTCAGGTGTTGTCCTCGTCACTTGACAGAGGCTTGAAATTACGAAGTTCGCCACCAATGGTCGTCTTTCTGTTGCTTTATAGTGAAACGTTAATAAAGACAGACTCATCTCAAGGAGCCTGAAAACTTTAATACTAAATAAACAACAAAACGCATGATATTTTGAGTTTATCCTAAGAAAAATTTAAGTGTATATTGCTCTTAATAACATTTTTGCTGTCTAGAATATGTTTCACGCTCTCAAAACCAAAATAGATATTTTTGGAGTGAGTGAGTGAATATTAACGTCGCACTATTCAGCTACACGAGGGCTTTTGGCGACGGACCACGTAATTTCGAACCATGGTCAAGTGACGTGGACGACACCTGAACTGGCACCCCCTCTCCTAACTACCACACCAAAAGGAGGACGTTTCAGCTCTCGACAGATTTAACGTGCATCGCTGCCCTACACGGTGGGTCTTTAGTGGTACTAGACTCGAACTCATGACATTCCTGCCATGGTCCGATACATTAACCACTGGGCTATCGCAGCCCTTAGATATTTTTGGAAGGTTCTTATTTTAAAAACCAGTTTAATTTTATTTATAGCGTTAAATGAAATGCTCAATTTTGCTTGAGAGATTACCATCCAGCTTCTATTTTTCCCTAAATCTGCCCCAAATGGCCTTTTAGAACTGAAAACGAAAAACTTAAAATCAAATTCCTTTAGATCTAGCATTGTTTCACTTTCCCAGAGAAATTTCTTCCACCACAGACTATTGCGTGAAAAAGTAGATTCAAAAATAGAAACGAAAGAACGCAAAAGAAATAAACTGCATCAAAACGAAGCGGGGAGGGGATGTCAAGAAAGAATCACTTCCATCTTTTTTTTCCTCCTTATCTTCTGGCGACGGTACATCTTTTTTAGTATTCATGGCCGTGTCTGCGAGTCCATTACGGAAGACGATTTCGGTGGGGGTTGCCAGTACCGGAATACCCCTGTCATCCATCAGAACAGAAACCCCCTTTTCACATTAGGAAAATCTCTCCCCCCTACCACCAAAAGAAAATCCTCAACAGCTTACGACCTCGGGACGCCAACAAAGAAAACGTTCTTAAGGGAAGATAATGTCCGCTTGTCGTTCTTGGTGTTGCACCCCCAGTGAATGAAGAGGGGAGTGCGGGTGACTTTATCGTTTGCTCCACAAAAAGATGCGGGATTCATAAAGAAATTTAGAGAAAGGGTTTTATGTGTGGTGGAAAAGGAGAAAGTTTTTTGACTATAGAAGGTTGATTGAAGTTCCCCCCTCCCTCACGATGATGGACACGACAAGGTTCTGTGAATGGAAGAATTTTGTTAAGATAAAGTTAAAAAGTCATTAGAAATTGAAAATGAGAGTCATCAGTTTTCAATTACAGCATGGTATATTTTGATTCCTACTATTAGTTTACTCTCCCCCAATGAATAAATATATATATATCGTTCAAATTTTCAATCGTTAATAAAATACTTCCTACTCCTCCATTCAAGTTCAAATACATTTTATAATTTTGTAGTGGATGACACTTTGATGTTAATACAGTTTTTTTTCAAATATTAATTCATTAATTAAATTTAAAAAATTAATAAATAATAGCATACAAATTGTCGGAACAGTATATATCAAAAGGAAAATTGTTCGTTGTGTCCCTGTGGTGCAGTGGATAGCGTGTTGGACTTCTAATCCAAAGGTCGTGTGTTCGAAACCCACCTGAGATGGCCCAATTTCTGAGAATGTGATTTTTTACTGTACTATTTTATTAGAAAAATTAAATTTAATGAATGAATATATAGTAAACAAAATAAACAAACAAAAATAATAGTCTAAACCCCTATATGGAAAGGAAATTTGAAAATTGCAAGGAAAATCGCTTTATATTCGGTCACTTAATAGTGGGATTCTGTCCTATGCATATACATATTTATATTAATTGCAACTATTTAATAAAAAGTGACTAAAATAAAAATTTTCTTTGTTGACCAAAGTAGGAATTGACATAATTTTTTTATATTACTTGTTCTGAAGTATATTATATTCTTTACTTTTGGCTGAAACTCTGGAACAAACAGATTCAGACATTTTCTGCTCCCAAACTAAATCGAAAGAAATGACCTTGGCTATTTATTTAACCATCTGTGTTCAAGATACCAAGGGAAACATGTTTTGAAGGGACGAACTTCTGTGACCTTTCAGTTTAATTTTTGTTGAAATTTATCGAGCAGAACAATGAGGGCAATAGTACATCAAATTAAATTCCATTCACATTTTAGATGCTATGGAAAACAGTAAAATTAAGTATCTTCTAAACAGAGGTCCTCTTCATCCGACTACAATTTTAATCAGCAAGGCTGCAATAGCCTAATGGTCCTGGTCATGGACTCATGATTGGCGTGTCATGAGTTCGAGCCCCAGTACTTTTTAAAGATAACAATGTAGAGGGGCTGATGCACGTTATATGTGTTGAAGCTCAATATCCTCCTGTTTGTGTGGGTTGTTAGGAAAGGTGGGGACAGGTCAGTTATCGTCCTCATTACAGGTTCAAAATGATGTGGTCAATCGCCAATAGCTCTCGTTATGTTGTATAATTGCGACGTTAATATAGTTCTCCCTGGCTCTCACTTTCATTGCATATTTTTCATAAAATATTAAGCTTCTAGAGTAATATACAACTAGATGGATATTATTAGAGTGTTCTGGTTGTTTTAAAACACATCCAATACCAGCTTGAGAAGCATCAACATATTAATAAATAGATGTACATTAATATAAATAATTGTTAACATGGGTTCAGCAATTAACACTTGAAGCTTTTCGAAAGATCATGACAATGTCAGGCCATTGCTAAGGAACATCTTTCTTAAGCAAATTATTTAAAGAATTTTTTAAACTGGCATAACTCTTATTAAATTTATGATGCACACATTTTGATGGAATCTATAGGAATCTCTGTAATTCCTTTACATTTGTGTTGTACCTTTTAATATTTTTTGTGTTTTCTACATTTGGATCATCTGGAGCAATTGGACCATTTATTATGTCGTATCTCTCGGTTACTGCGTTGGCTAGGTCCCTCTCAAATAAATTGTAAGCTTAAGAGTGAATCCGATTGGAAATTATCCAGGCAATTTAGAGACAAATTTCTATATAATAACGGACATTAAATTCATAACGATTTGATCTTAAAATCTTGTTTATATTTACAATTGAATGGTGAATTGATATTTTCTTTAAACCATCGTGATTATTTACCCTGTTTGCTCTCGAGATAGGATATCGGTGCAAATGCATGTCAACCACAGTGATTGAGATAAAATTCCGTAACTTAAGTCCTGGCGTTTAATTTAAAGACCATACCCATAACGGAAGAGGGATCGGCAAGCACGTACACGACACAGTAGGCAGATGTTTAAGGAAGGTAAACACTTTATCTTTCCCTTGCTGGTACTTCTTCGGTGTCATGAGACCCGTGAGATTTGACTTTATGTCCTCCATCTGTAGCGATTATTCTTGCTGAATAGTGCTGGAGATAGTTACTGGGAAGGCAGGATTCATTGACAGTCTGTGAAATGAGTTTTAAGAGAGCGAATAAATGCACGCATCCTTAAACCAGAATGTTTTTAAAAAGTATTTTACTTCCTAGAGATTAAGAGAAAGACGCGTAAATTTCGAGTTTCATATTTACATATAAATGCTATTCCATTAGTGACCTTTCAATCAACCTTCTGCAAATCTGGTTGAAAAATATAGCTATAAGTATAGCTATCTATATTATAGTATCGAAAGGAAATACGTTACCCATAAGAGATTAATTGTTTGGCAATTATTTTTTGGCATGCAATAAATCTTTGGCTATAAATCGCTGGCATGAGGATAATATCGTTGCCAATTTGCGTAGGGAAAAAGCACAGCAGATGATTCCAATTATTTGAGTAATGAGATATTTATTAATGGACAAGGATGAACAGATGAAGACCAATAGATGTATATACACGATGAAATATTATAACAGATGATGCACAGAAGGAAATGTTAAAAACAAGCTTTCAACAACATAAACGTCTTTCTAGAACAGTCCCACTAGCAGGAACTCAGACAGGTAAAGTCTCTGTCTTATGACAGACAACACACAAACATTTTTTTCTCGACTGTTTAACTTCTGAACTTCCCCGACCTTTATTTAGCCGAATGGAAATTTGTAGAAAGGTCAATTCCAGAGAATTTTCGATCGTTCCTTGGCGGTATAATATTTCGCTAAGAGCGATAAAGTCGCCAATCTGATCATCTTTGTTCAGGTCTTTTTGGGCTGCCATAATCTTATTTTGTGTTCTTGCTGGGAAGCGAAATTTCCTGTAAAACTCATTTTACCCAAGAAAGTGTTACTGCGAGGAAAACACAAATATATTAGTACCAGATGTGCAAAAAACGCAAGCCACATTACTAGATCAACATTGATGAAAAAATATTAAGATTTAAAGAGGTTATTTCAAACTTCTATTATATTTATGCAATTCATATATGTCCACAGTTCACCCTAACATCTTTAGTGGCCGCGGTAGCCAAGTGGTCATGGTCACCTATTCGTGGCCGGTCGTTGTAGAGACATGGGTTTGAGTCTCGATGCCCCTAATGAGTAGCCGTTAAATCCGATGCCACTAATGAGTTCCATCGCCAATAGCCCTTTTGCTGTTAATAAATAAAAAGAAAGGAAAATCGTGGTTACAACGGATCATACGTGATTACAATCAAATGAATCGAAATAAAATTGTTTCGTTTTACTTAACTGATTTTACTTATAATCTGAAAACGTGTTGCAAAAACGTAGTGATGAAACAAGATGTAGGGACTATAGTCATGACTTTTGCTGTTTAAGCGGTTTTGACTTGTTAAATTTATCCACTGTCGTAATTTATTTTTTGCCATTATTCATATTTAACAAATTCTCGCCTTATCTTAACTTTACAAACTGGAAAAAGTTATTAAAAATATATTTGAAATAAATAAAATCTTGTAACACAAAATATGTTTTGAAATTATAAAAATCCTCAAAAATTTTTGCATCTTTCAATTATTATTAAGTCGCATTATTCAATGAGACTTTAAAAAAAGTGCCACAGTCGCATCTAAAGAACTTTTAATGTTTTACAGTACAATAGGAGATCTGACAGAGAAAAAAATGAGCAACGAATTGCGTCTAAACTCAACTTCGCAAAGAAAAGATAAATCTCAAACATCATTTCCTGAAGTAGACTATCTTTGCAACCCCGTTTTATGACTATAGCTTACATTAACAATAAATAAGACTCTGAAAAAAGTTCTTTAAATTTTTAGAGTTGAGCATCCCAGGGTATATCTTTTGAGTTTAAGAACACTTTCTCAAGTCACGCATTGGATAACTTTGATTTTTTTATGCATGCATTTTCGATGCATCCATGAACTTTATACTTGATATATATATATAAATTCATGGTGAAAATATCATAACCATCATACATATATGTCACAATTCAGTGAAGTAAAATATTCCGTATCATCTATCTTCAGATTATATTTATCGTATCTATTATACTAGTAAGTAATATCAAAACTTTTTGATTCTGCTACGAAAATAGCGATTCATTAGATGGTTTATAGGAAGTTGTGTAAAAGACAATGCAAATATTTTTTAATGAAAAAAACGCATATTTTCGAGATTTTATATAAAATGTGGGGTTCAAATATTTCCTAAAATTCAGATTTAATTTGATGGTGCATTTTGTACAATTTTTCATTTACAATCAAACTAACACTAAAATTGAGTTCCTGCACAAAAAATAAATATGATCATCAACGTTTTTATTTGCATGGGAACATTAAAATACAATATATTTATACACACACACAATTGCATTATTTTTTTTTTAATTTAAAACAACATTGAATGTATTCCACAAGGGAACGCGTTGTCACAGACTTGTAAAAAAAAGCGTGACTGTTTACTGAATCATTATTTTACCGTCGGGATTTTCCACTTAACGTCTGAGATAACTGGCCGTTAATTATGAGGGGTATATCCATGAGAGGGGTATGTGTATCCATGAGAGGGGGTGTGTGTATCCATGAGATGCGTTGGAACAAAAATGAGAGATACAGAGATAGAAACAACAATATTCAATAAGTGAAATGTATACAAAGTTTGTTAAAAGAAACACCCATGGCGTTTATGAAGGTTACGAATTCCATCCACAGAGAGCGATGCCGGCTGATCATGGAACCAGTTAAGAACTGCAGCCTGCCTTTGCAACATCGTCGTAGTGAAATTGTTGACCCACTAGGCTTTTCTACACAAGTCCAAAGATGTAATAATCACAAGGAAACAGATTTGGACTGTAAGCTGGATGTTACAGGACTTCCCCCTTTTTACCGACCAGTGCCTCGACACACACCTTGGGGACATGGAGCCTTACATTGCCTTGCAGAATCATGGCACCTGATAACAGCATACCAGGACGTTTGTCCTGGACGGCTTACACCTTCATGTGTTAAAAACCTTATTGTAGCCCGTTGATCCGTTTTGGATGCAGTTGCATCCACACCATCCGTTTTTAGATGAATGCCACGTTCTTACGAATGCAATTATCACAATTCTGCTTGCGCACACGCGTGCATGATACGTACATCTTCACTATCGTGTTTGTTTCACGAAAATACATTGAAAATTGCTCGCATGCGAAGCCTCGAGTCACTTTCATTTAAACACTCCTTATATTTTAACCATCATCTAAAACTCATTTGAGAATGTTAAGGCTTTGTAACAGAAATAACATGATTCGTGAAATATTTTTGATGGGTCGTGTTTTTTGTGCATGTTATGTCGTGGATACCTCAAGCTCAATGATTAGACATTAAGGATACCTCAGTTGTTCATTCAATTACCATCACAACACAGACTTATGATTTTCAGATTTTAAAATAATAGATACATTCTTCATTCCTTTGAGGTTAGTTCGCCGGCGGCCCTTACAAATCTCTCGTTGAGGTACAATCGAAGAAGTACTCTACTTTAGCACTCGCACATGCGCAGTACATCAGATAAGTCTCATTGTCATTTATATAGCGTTCTAGAGAGAGAGAATGCAGTTAAGAACTCATTGCATTAATCACGTTTTGAACACGCAATCACTTCTTTGTCAAAAGAAATTTACCCGCAGTAGCCAAATGGCCCTGGTTACGAATTCTTTGCCAGCGAATCGTGCGTTCGAGGCCTGGTGTCGATGAATTCCTATCGTATAGAGGAGTTATCGAAGCGTGATGTTGAAGTCCTAGGCGTGGTGTTGAAGTTTGGAGAAGGGGTGTCATCCTGGTGTCTTGACCTTGGTTTAAAATTACGAAATTCGTCGTCAATAGCCATTGCCATTGTGTTGCTTTATAGTGAGAGATTTCACTATATATACATAATTAGCCTTTATGAAGCTTCAACGCGCGTCGTAAATCAACTATCAAATACAAAAAGAATGCTGTCACTGATACTAAGAAGTAGCGGGAAAAGGAAATTGAGTGAAATTCTTCATTTTTTTTTTAAAAGTTTGTCACAAACGTACTGCGCTATTTACGAAACTTGAAAAACACAAGAGACCATTAATTATTTTTCTTTAATGGACTACATATTGATAACTAAGCCTTTGCAGACACGGCAAGTCCCAAAATGGGTGAGCTATTTTAAAGTGGCGGACTTCGTTGCCAAATTTGGACGCTTGAATTAATTTTTTTTATTCGAGCTCTCGTCGGATGATAAATATTGCTAATAATTGCTAATTAATAATTTTGCCGAGAGGGCCAGAGATACATTGATACTCAAAAGTTCTTTTACATGCCACATAATCGTATGATATGCGTGCCAAAATTGGCACAATACCTCTAAGCCAGTGGTCTTCAAACAATTTCAACTCATGAAACCCCAAGAACTTGAAGATGCTTTTGTGAGCCCCCTAGAACTTGAAGGTGCTTTTGTGAAACCCCTAGAACTTGAAGGTGCTTTTATGAACCCCCTAGAACTTGAAGGTGCTTTCGTGGAACCCCTAGAACTTGAAGGTGCTCTCGTGGAACCTCTAGAACTTGAAGGTGCTCTCGTGGAACCCCTAGAACTTGAAGGTGCTTTCGTGGAACCCCTAGAACTTGAAGGTGCTTTCGTGGAACCCCTAATATTTGAAGGTACTTTCGTAGAACCCTTAAAACTAAAAAGTGTTTTCCAGGAACCCCATTTTCTACACATACTTCGAAGAATATATCTTAAGATAATATTGAAAGTAGAAAAACATGTTATATATATAGACACTTTTTTTAAGGGGGGTTGGAAACCTCTCTCTCTCTCTATACTGACAATGTTAAATTGGCTGTTTTCGATGTACTTTTTCTCAAAATCTGTTTCATGTACATACTTGAAATTTTTCATACTATTAAAGTACACCTCTCTTATTATACTAAAATGAGCTTTTAGCTAATTTTGAATTTTTTAATAAATTATGAAATATTTTATCAAACATTGCGAAATTTGACCCATTTTTTACTTAAAAAATTTGTAAAAATTAAATTTTTGAGTGTTTTAAAAAAAGCTCATTTTAGTATATATTAGACATCATTATAAATAATTCATAAAAAATTTACATACCTGTGAACAGTAGTTTCTCAGAAAAGGTACATCGCACATTAAAATTTACATTTTGAGATAAATTGATTTTAATGTATACAGTGAGACTTCTAATCGGCTGGGAAATAAAAAAATAAAAGGCTCAATTTAAAATAAAAGATACATGTTTTGGTTTATATCAATCGTTACACTTTTAAGCCAAAACAAAGTAATTTGTTTACAATTTTCGCCATTAAAATGGGCGTGGCCCAAATTCAACGATTATTTAAAAATAGGTTTTAAGGGCTTTTAATTGCCCTAGAGGTTCAAATAAGATATTTTTAGAAAGGTTAAAATCCATACAATTTGAAAATGTAAAAATCTCAAATTGTCAAAAAAATAAGATTTTAGCTTTCCAACACCCCTTAAAGGCAATAAAAACATTATTGCATTTATTATTAAAAAATCTAATTTGATTTTTTAATATAATTTATTCATTAATAATATTTATTTGTGATCCAAGTGTCACTTATCCATACATTATACTTAGTAACTGGGATATGTGCTTGCTTTTTTTCCACCCAAACTGTGGAAGTATAGGTCTATTGAAATTAAACCGCATTACATATTCTAAGTTTAATTTTTTTCCATACTTTGTTCTTCTAGCCACTCACGTTGAGAAATATGTTTCATTTAAATACAATGCTCTGAATGACATTACAATTTGTACAGCTAATCCCGTGTATTTTGCATAAGGATTTGCAAACTAAAACTTAAAGGCTCTTCTTGTTTAAATTTAGATTTCAACGTCGAATCTGTTGATATGTTGCTTCCTCTCCTTTTTCCATAAATGCAAAAAGCTACATTTTCTACTAGAAAACTATTTATTTTAACAAGACATTGTGCAAACTAACGAGTATAAAATTATTTCGTGGAACCCGAGATAGTAAATAAAAGTGTTGGCGCTGCAATCGCCATCTCCACCGCACAACCACATTTGTTCATCTTCTTGCAATGAAATCACTGCACAAAGCAGTCACAAAAAATGCTTTTTTTATGTCTTAAAACTCTCAATTCTTATTAATTACAGTCCCAATCGCTCTAATAAATAGAATACTCACAATCTAGTAGAAAGTATACATATATAAAGATAAAACACACACACTTTAATATTCTTTTATTATATTTATATTACATTTTAAAAAGTGTTACAAAAAATAAAGTTATTACATATAAATATAAAATTCTCAGTTTTAATGAATAGGATGAGCTGTAGATACTTATAACTATACAAACTTCATACATAATGTGAATCCAATTTGCATTCATATTTGTTTCTTCACGATTTTTTTTATTGTGATGTGGAACCCCTGGGTATGCCTTGTGGAACCCCAGGGTTCTGGGGAACACAGCTTGAAGACCACTGCTCTAAGCCATCGAGCCGACAGAGATCGATAATAATTTGTACATTTGATTTTTTTAATTTATTGTTGAAATCACCTATTGAGAGAAAAAGAAACTCGGCATTAGAAAAGTATTTAGACCTCCACAGTTTCTCTCCCTTCTTTCCATCGCTATGTTCTTTTAATATTGCTCCTTAATTCTTGTAAAATTAATACCCAAGACACTTGTACTGCTCCAAAGGAGCGCCTGTTTGTTTAATGAAATGCAAATCTGGCTGCGTGGATTCTGTTGTTTAACAAATAACGATGTCTGAATTATACGCTTTTCAACCATCTCCTCTAGGAAGAAGGGGATTAAATTGTTTTTCCTTTCCGAATTTCTAAAATTGCGTTCGCCATCTTTTCTCCTACTGTGCTTGGAGCTCCGCTTACGTGTGTTTCGGCAATAAATTCCTCATTCGAAATACTTTAAAACGGGGGGCTAATACGATTTTAAGTATATGGTTCCGTGTGGGAAGGTTGCAAATGTCACTGTGTATAATCCTGCCCCGAGGAGTGGAGACTCGCTACCGATTTCTGGTTATCACGCAAAATTACCATATTTTCGTGAAAAGAGCGTCGTTATATATATTAAAATGATTCCGAAATATTAATCTGATTGTGTATTGGTTTAAATATTTCAATAAATTGATATTAAGCGCATATTGATCGAAGAATGGTATTGTTTGGTTGTCATGAAAACAGTTTCCTGTTCAGTCTGTATGTTGGTTAGACAGTTTTCTTTTTGTTGGGTAAAAATGTTGAGAGACATAGAATTGCTTAGAATCACTCGGAGGAAAATTTTTTAAAAAGAATATTTTTACCGTCATTTTGTTGTGGCTACAGTAGCCTAGTGGCCATGGTCACGAGCTCGTGACTGGCGAGTCATGAGTTCAAGCCCTGGTACTGCTGAATACCCGTCGTGCGGAGGGGCTCATACGCGGCAAATCTATCAAGCACAAAGCTCTTTGTGGGGAAGCTTGATGAGGGAGGGTGTGCCAGCTCAGTTGACGTTTTCGTCACTCGATTAAGGTTCAAATTTATGAGGTCCGTCGCCAGTAGCTTTCGTATTCCTTTATAGTGTGACGTTAATAAACTCTCTCTCTTTTTTTTTTGGCTTTACTGCGAAGCATTTACCTCTAATACACAACCTAACCGAAAATGTTCCAAGTCTTGTTTTAGAAAAATTTATCTTTGACGGTTGAAATTAGATGAAGGTATTTTTATTGGTTAAAGGAACTATGGTTGGCGACTTTAGATGAAGGTATTTTTATTGGTTAAAGGAACTATGGTTGGCGACTTTTTCTCCGAGTTGTTGCCAACGCGAACTTTAGTGATATTATCAAGCTACAGTTGTTGTGGTTCTGAAATCCATTTGACATTAAGGCCAAGGCCACTTTTATGCTTAGGCACGTGCCTAGGACGCAAAAAAAAGAGAAAATAGCGAAAAAAAGCGAAATAAGTGAAAAAAAAATTAAAATTGCAGCTTAGCGAATAATGTATACGTTATGTTTGTGTGTGTATGTGCGCAGAACTATGAAAAACATCTATCTTGGAAAATGAAAAGTTTAACAGTTTTGATGTCGCTATGCACTCAAAATGATATTACATTGCAAATTGATTGTTATGTCATTAATGATTTTGCAATGATCAAAACTCGAAGAAAACCATTATTGTACATATACAATGACTGTAACACAACAAAGAATAAGGGTGTCTAAAAGTAATAGATAGTAAAGCGATAAGCAATGATAATTAACAGGTTGATAGCAGTTCATACAATAATGTATACTCTATACTATAATTGTAAACTATTTCATAAATTTACTGCACTAATTCACCAAAGGGTAGATGTTCCGTAATGCCGTAAGGTAAGAAATTAATAAGAGTGGCCAAACCATGCCACTATCCTTTCCTTTTGGTACGGTTGCCAGACCAGGATAGGGCAGTTTCATAGTTTGTGGATAATGGAAAGACCAGTGGCAAAACGTGCACCCTCGCAAACCTGTATCGCAAGGGGGAGCAGGATTCTAAGGGGCCCAAAGCCTGACTGACGCCAAGTACGTACTCATTGTGAATATTTTTTATTACGTTTTTTAAAGGAGGAAATTCTCATGATAATTCGTGCTTGAAAAACAGGATATCACAAAACAATCCAAGCGAAATTTATAATATATACGTAATGAGCCCCTTAAGAGTGTGTAACAAACCACTGACTTTAAGATCGTCACATTTAATCCCATTTTACAGCAAATTTTAGCTTAGAAAATACGATAATTTTGACAAAAAATCACATTAAGGTGCCTGACTAGTGCAAAAACGTCAATTTTTATAAAAATGACAATTTTTTTACTTCAAATTTTATATAGCTGAATTTTTTGCTTTCTAAAAATACTTTACTTTTGTTTGTACTTCAATTGTTTACGAAGTTATAGCAGTTTTTATGTCAAGAGAGAGCAGCAAAAACGAACCGGAAGTTAGGTATAGAAACCGGAAGTGTTTGCATTTTAATATTTTTTTTACACTTTTTTGGTGTTTTATCGAATTTATTTAAAAAATATTAACTTAAGTAAGGTAATGAGAGGGGTTATGGGGATATATAAAAAAAATAGTTTAATAGTTTTTTAGTAAAACTTGGCAAATAAATTCGTACATTTTTTGTCATTTTTCGATTTTCTTATGCTCTTGATTCTCGATATTTTGTTTCATATTTAACTTTTTTATAAATATTTGATAGAAAACTGTGTACTTAAATAAAAAATGTTAATTAATTATGCCTAATCAAGATCTGGGATTTCTAAAAAGTTCCGATTTAATGGAATTAACTTCATCATCGGTGCTAGCAGTAATGAGAATGTTGACACAGCTAATCCCAATAATATTTAGTCAGCTGGCGAGAAAAAGTTCAAAACTATTCATAAAGGTTTTGAAATTTTTTCAAAAAGCCTTTTTCAGTTACATTTTATGGAGTATTTTACTTAAAGATACAATTAAACTTGTGTGTGTGTGTGTGTGAAACATTTCGCATAGTTGCATTATTAACGTTAATTCATTTTAATTTGTGATATACTGGTTCATTATCAAATTTAAAAGTGCAAATTTTTCCCTTCCTAAGATCTTGTACATGGATTTGTAAAACTTGATGTGGAACACATTTAGCTTCTGCGTGACATACCCCTGGAATTTCGAAAATTTTCTCGTAAAGAAGAAAAGCTGCACAGAAAATAAAATTACTAACGATGAAAAAAAGGCAAAGTGTATTTAGTCATATGGTCATATGGAGAGTTCAAAAGCTGTTCTTTATATGCTTTTTGTTTTAATTTCTTATAACTTTGTGATAAGCAAAGTATTTTAAAAGAAATTTTCGTGAATATTTACTGATAAAATAACCCACACTAATATATTTTTACATTACATATTTCTTAAGCTCTAAGGTACTTAGAGAAAGAGATACTATGTTTTTCTATATAAAAATTATTTTTTTAATGTAATAAAGTTTTTCTAGTGTGTTTTTTATGTCTCTAATTTGTATTTAAAAAAACTATGTATTTAGACGTTAAGAAAAGCTTTTTTTGACTCTATGAAATTGGTAACAAAATTAAAAAAAGAATTTGAAGCAAATATATAATACTGATATGCAGTAGCGCACACAGGAATTTTTCAAGGGGAGGGGGGGTGGTCCGGGGTCGAAAGTTCCCCATTCTTGTATCATGCTCCTTTTGATTTTGTCAATTTTCGGGAAAAAAACACAGTAAAAAACTAATTATTAAATAAATAATTAGCATTAATTAATAAAATTAATCATTAATAACAAGCACTTAATTAAATTTTGCGTACTACATACTTAGAATTATAATCAATCGGAAAAAAATCAAGGGTTTTGGTGGGGTCCGGACCCCTGGACCCCCCTTGTGCGCGCCACTGCTGATATGTGCTTATAAAATGTTTATTCTTTTGCGATAAAGAGGTTTTAGGTTTTTTTTAGCTGTATAATTTTTAAAGATTTTCATTTTAAATTTTTAAGTGCAATTTTCTCCGAAACAGATTTTTCCATATTTAATCGCACGGCAAACATGATATCTCAAAACGTTTTTGAGATAATTGCACGAAATTTTGTATCATGGTTAATTATTATAATATGCATGTTGTGAAATAGAGATTAAGAAAAAAACTTTATAATTACATTTTTATGATTGTTTTTCTTTGTGGTAAACGCAAAATATTTGAAAACATTTCATTTTGTGCACTTTTTGACCTCTAATTTTGTGATAAAGTGAAATTTTTCAGATGATAAATCAAAACATAGGTAACTGCTTTCTGAATAAAACTCTATGAGCTTTTCTTATTTTATGCATTAGAATTTATTTTACAGTCTTTGCCATGATGTGCAAAAAATACCTAATTTTAACCTAAAATTGTCGAATTTCTTACAAAAATATATTGAAATTTTTGTTGTTGTTATTTCTATAAGTTTTCAGCTATAATTACACAAAAAATAAGTTTAAAGAGAAATTTTGAGCAATATTTAAAAAAAAATGTTCCCGCAACTAGTCAGGCACCCTAATATTAAATTTAAAAAATGCTTATAAAATATTTATTTCTTAGAATATTTTTACCCTGCGGTTTGCGACACATCAGATGAATCAAAAAGTATATCAATGAAAATAAAATTGCTTTATGTCCAACGTATTTTTATTTACGGCATTTTCCTGAACTTTGAAAATTTTGCTAAAATTTCATAAAAATAAATTTTTTTCAGGCCAAAGGGTAATACATGTTGTGTGTTTAATAATTAAGACTCTAAGCATATTTATGTTCTTTAAAACAATAAAAATCTTCTGAAAATCAATTTCTGAAAAATTGGTCTCCGAACCTATTGGAATGCTTTGAACGCGCGCGTGGTTTTTTTTTAAACCAGGAAAAATAGCGGGGTTTATTTCATCGCTTTGATATTAAACTGGACAATAAATTATTGCATTCAGAAAGCAAAATTGTATAGGACTAATGAACCTTATGACATATAACAGCATACGCAATTTGCTTCAGAAAGAACACAGGAGGTACAAGTGACGAATACCGTAATTTTGAACCACCATTCAACTACGAGGACGACACCCGAACTGACCCCCCTCCCTTCCGAAAGTGTCTGCAACGCAATGACTTTGAGTCCTTGCTGATTTAACGAGCAACAGCCCTTCTCTACTCATGTTGCTTCAGGAACTCGAACCCGCTACTTAGCAGAAATAACGCCGATCACAAGCTGATGACCATGATTATATGGCTGCCACAACCTCCTTTTCCTCGCCAACTGATTTGATTTTAATTTAAGTCGCACTCCGAACCCATACAGTGTGCTTCTTCCCTACATTGAAATATTCAAGTAAAAAAAGTTGCTTGATTGATTACCTATAGTATGTCTGACGGAGAAAAATCGGATTGATAAAAGTATTTGTATTGAGAGAGAGAGAGAGAGAGAAAATTGGGAATCTTGGTTTTTGTTATGAAGAGTGTCTATGCTTTATCAGTGATGAAGCGTTGGGAGTTTGAAATGATCATTCAATTTTGCATGCAAAAATTTCCAATTTTTTATTCCTATTCAATCTTCACGAAAATGAAAGTTCCTTTTTAGCATTGCTTGTTTCTTTTCATTATTAACCCTTTATCTACCGCATTATGATTTACTGCAGTTTTTTTCATGCAATATTTTTTGAATCACTACATTGAAAATTAAGGGATATAGGTAAACAAAATACTCAACTTTGCGAAATTTAATTAGATAGAGCTAATTAATTAAAGATATTCAACTGTAAAATTAATTATACACACTATTCACTTAAAATAAAGAGTCAAATCGTTTTCTAAGGTCTTCCTTAACATTAAAAAAACCCTGGAATTTCAACAACAACAAAACAAAAGAAATGGCTAGAGTGGTCTATTTAGACCTAGATGTGTACGCAGGTAAATTTTTGTACGAATTGCGTATGCATGAGCTGGTACACAGCGTTTTGAGAGCTATGAATAGTGCTGCTTGGCAAACATTACAGTAGTGCGCATAAAGTGAGTGAATATTAACGTGGCACTGTTCAGCTACACGAGGGCTTTTGGCGACGGACCTCGTTATTTTGTACAATAGTCAAGTGACGAGGACGACACCTGAGCCGGTACTCCCCTCTCCTAACTACCACACGAACGGGGGACGCGTTTGAGCTCTCCATAGATTTAACGTGCATCGCTCCCCCTGCACGGCGGATCTTTACGCGTACTGGGCTCGAACTCGTGACATGCCAGTCACGATCCGATACCTTGACCACTAGGCTACCGCGGCCACTGGAGCATGAAGCATAAAAGAGTAAAAGCTTTTACACATGAGTAAAATCATATATAATATGATTCAGGTTATACCGCAGGATGCTTGTTACTCTATACCTCCTTCCTCCCCCCAAAAAAAAGAGAAATAAAATGAATAGGAAAAGAGGGGTAAAAAGAATTATTGATTATGTATCATTTTTTACGTACAAATGAGAAATATTTATTTTTTATACTATATAAAAGTCTTACATTAAAAAATATTTGGAAATCTCTCTCTTCATTCTCCAATTGAGGCTGCTTAGGTAATCCAGGTCATGAAACACCCAAAATTATTCAATGATTCCACATATGCTTTTTGTATAAAAGATTAAACATAATATGTAGAATAAATAGTTTTGAGAATAACCAACAAAATGACATAGAATTTTTTAATTAAAAATTACGCGAAGAAAAAAAATTTTAATTTTAGACAAAATTACTTGTAAATACAGGGGTTTAAATAACTCAAAATGGAAAATATTTAATTCGCGGAATGTGCATCCCGCTGACATCTATGATTGAAAAGGAAAGTTTAAAGTAGTAGTTATATTTTCATCCATTTAGAGTAGAATTGAGTGGTTTGAGAAGCAAGTCGCACAAAAGATTAGACCTCTGATTAGTTACATCTTCACACCGCTCGCTGCTTACTGTAAATAAGGATTATTATTTAGACCAAGCCACACACTTCAGTTTTGAGCTTTTTAGCACCAGAAATTACTTTAAAAAAGAGGCTTTAATTACATATACCTTTACAGGACGTTGCTTCGTAAAAAAAGGAACTGATGTACAAAACTTTCTCAAATTAATAGAAAATCTGTGAAAATTCCTACTGTGTCACCACATTATCGGGCGTTAGTCTACGTTATTGGATATTGAATTCTGCGCATGTAGAGGGCATGATTCGATTAAGGCCATTGAACACCCTTTTCATTTCCTCCCATGATTCACGCCTGGGAAAGGGTTTGCTTCGGATTGTCTCTGACTGATTAATCTCATCGAATCCAATCTTTTACTATCATCGAATTAAATCCACCTCTTGATTGAATTTCTCTCGTCCCGCTTCCTTCCTGGAAGGATCTGCTCCCCCCCAAAGGAAATTGGACAACCCCACCCCCTTTCCGAGATGGAAAGTGGATTTGCCTTTCTGTCATCCGTGAGGCACAATGAATGTCCGAAGTGGTCGTGAAGAGTAAACAAGCTGAGACGAGAGGCATCAGTATTGAAATATGATCAAATACTCGAACACAGTGCTTTGATTGGCTATTATTCGCCAAGGTAGACTAAAGCTGAATAGAAAGAGAGAAGTTTAAAGCATTGTAGATGGCAATAAATAGATGTACATTGTCTCCAGTATATTATAATTTTCTTCTTTTTTATTTTTAGTTAAAGATTACCCGTTTACCCATCCACTTCACTGGATATTTTATGATGTTATATGACTATATATCGTCGGTCTAATTATCAGACTGCGTAACTCCATCTGGGATGCTAATTTGATACAGGCGCGTGGCCGCGGTAGCCGAGTGGTATAGGTATCGGATCGTGGCTTGCCTGGTCACGAGTTCGATCCCAGTACCACTAAAGACCCGCCGTGTAGGGCAGCGATGCACGTTAAATCTGTCGAGAGCTGAAACGTCCTCCCGTTGGTGTGGTGTGGTAGTTAGGAGAGGGGGGTGCCAGCTCAGGTGTCGTCCACGTCACTTGACCATGGTTCAAAATTACGTGGTCCGTCGCCAAAAGCCCTCGTGTAGCTGAACAGTGCGACGTTAATATTAAATCAATCAATCAATCAATTGATACAGGCGCCAAGTTGTTGTTTATGTTCGCCAAGATAGGCGATAATATTACAATATGATTTACTTTGATATTTTTATCGTGCAATAATGTGGTTGCCATGGGGATAACGTATATTAGTGTTAATTTTTTCCCCGCGAGATCTCTGCTCAGCAAAAGTAACACATTGTTACAAATTTTGTGTAATGAACGCTTAAAATAGTGTAAATAATTTATATCTGGAAGTGTAATACATTTTATTTTACTTTCTGCTGTATTTATTTTATGCTAAAATCTCGCACCACCACTCCCTTCGAAATCTAGTTTTATTATGAAATAAAAAAAAGTAGTGATTACACTGATCAAGGAATAAATTAAAAGCGGAGCGCGCACTGAGGCATGGCATAAACAAAACAAAAGGATTAAGGAATCGTGCCAAAAAGCACTTGGCGCGTTGCACTCCTATATCAAATCAGTTACACTGGTGGAGTTACGCAGTCTGATAATTAGGCCGACGATATATTTTTTGAGTTATTGATATTTAAACCTAAGAATTAAGATTTGAATTGTATTGAGGAACTTTTATAGACAGGGTGATTCGCTAACTGAAAGACAAACTTTCAGGGTGTGCAGGGGGTACAGAGGTGACATAGATTGATTGATTGAATATTAACGTCACACTGTTCAACTACGCGAGAGCTTTTGGTGACGGACCGCGTAATTTTAAACCATGGTCAAGTGATGAGGACGACACCTGAGCAGGCACCCCCTCTCCTAACTACCACACCACACCAACGGGAGAACGTTTGAGCTCTCGCCAGATTTAACATGCATCGCTGCCGTACACGGCAGTTCTTTAGTGGTACTGGTCTCGAACTCGTGACAAGGCAAGCCAAGATCCGATACCTTGACCATTCGGCTACCGCGGCCACAGAGATGACTTAGAATCACATAGGAATACATGTTCGCGAATGCCGTAGTCGCGAGCTATGGTATAATGAAGCAGAGAAAGAACAGAAACAGCAACACATTTATGGGACAGAAAACATTTCATTGAAAGGCTGTACTACAACAGGTGTTCGAAATTACTACAAAGAGTCGTCTGGCTTACCTGACAGTGATGCTGCATGGAATCCTTTACGTTCTGGAAGATCACGTATCCTCCCGGTAGCTTCAGATATTCCAGCGATGAGATCAAGTGAAGGAACCTGTTCTCCAAGGAACACCAAACTCTCCATGTGATCCCAGAAAAAGAAGTCCATACGTGATAGGCCAATGAACCGGTCCACTACGACCTGTCTCGAGTTTTGCCATGCTGGTACCACATGGATCGGCGCAACGATAAAAGAGCATGTGTTGTGTCAAGGAGCTCGGGCAGGACTTTTTTGCAAGACCGTGTCTTCTGCCCTACCGTCCAAAGGACTGGGCAGAAGGTACGGTCCAAAGAGATAGCCTCTTAGAGGAACTTCCTGAATTAAACGAATTCCATGCAGCGCCGTTTTCAGGTCTGCCAGACGATTTCTGGTCATAATTTTGAACGCCTTTTGCAGTACAACCTTTCAATAAAATGTTTTCTGTCCCATTCATGTGTTGCTGCTTCTGTACATTTTCTCTGCTTTTTTGCACCATAACTCGAGTCGTTTCTCTATTCCCTATACATCTGGAAAGTTTATAGGTCTAGTAGCGGATAACCCTGTATAGCCCTCTCTCACCCTTAGAAGTCGATTTCTGTAAAATCTTCAAATGTCAAGTCTGTGGGTGTAATGGTTCGAAAAAGGTTATTTTTCTCTATAAGTCTCCTCAACCTCCTTTGGAAGTTATTTTTCGCAAAACCCATTCTTAACGGATCTGTACTCAACAAAATAACAAAAAACATGGCCAGTCAAATTTCAAGTCCAAGTCTATAAGATTTTCACAGATCTCGTGATATGCGAGTGAGCCCTTCTCCTATATATATATATTCCAAAATTGATTGCTGACCAATAAACGTCTAATTATTAGCAACTGACAATGGGGGCGATTCATGACCAGAGGGCGCTGCGATCGTTTGCCGATCATCACGGGATTATCAAGTAAACAATAACAACTAATCGTATTACGCTTGTGGTTGTGTAACGGTCGATTTTTTGCTGGCAGTTTAGTTTTATATTCTTGAAATTTTTTAGTTCTCTAAATATTGTTAAGTCTTTTGCTTTTCGTATAATTATTAAATATATACGTAGTTTTAGTTAACAGTATTAGATTTCAGCTTAGTTTATACTTTTGTTCTTTGACCTCGTGTCTCTTGTGTTTTTACATACTTTTAGGCTTAGAAATTAGTTTATCAATCAAAATAGTGTCTCAAAAAATCGGGTGGGGCTGTGTTGGGGCACACAGCCGTTGGTTTTCACGTGAAACGTCTATGTTAGCGAATCGCTATTAAAGTAAAAGATTGAAATTAATAAAAACAGGATTGACGGTGTTTTAAGTATTTTAATAAAAAAGAACAGATACATAATAGAAACATAATTATTATTACAATTAATATTCGACAACGATTTTATTTAACATAGGTCTGTGATATGTGAAATAAGAAACATACGGCATAATGTCAACATTAATATTTCTGGTGAATGTACAGTCTATAGTGGTATTGCCTAATGTTGTCGGTGATGTTTGTACGTAGTTAAGGCCGAATTCATGGCCGCGGTAGCCGAGTGGTATGGGTATCGGACTGTGGCTTGCTTTGTCACGGGTTCGATCCTAGTACCACTAAAGACCCGCCGTGTAGGGCAGCGATGCACGTTAAATCTGTCGAGAGCTGAAACGTCCTCCCGTTGGTGTGGTGTGGTAGTTAGGAGAGGGGGTGCCAGCTCAGGTGTCGTCCACGTCACTTGACCATGGTTCAAAATTACGTGGTCCGTCGCCAAAAGCCCTCGTGTAGCTGAACAGTGCGACGTTAATATTCAATCAATCAATCAATCAATCAAGGCCGAATTCATTCCTCATGAACTCAACAAGATAGCTGTTCTGTTGTGGATCGCAATTGAAATCGCCACATAGAACGATTGGAGTCTCCAAGTCTGGCTGAGAGTTCGGTATTAATTTTGTTAAGTTTGCTGAATATGGCAGGAGTGATTGATAAAGACATAGCTTAACAGCTTCAGCCGACGCCTTAGGATGTATATATACGGCACCGAGGATAAACAGCGTAAGATCTTCGACTTTAACGTCCACCAAGCATATGTCGCCGACATTATGTTTTCTCAAGACTGAATTTCCACATGACTTGTTGGCATTTACTATGATTTCGCTACAGTTCGTGGAGCTTTGTAGGTTTCTGTAGATTGCAGAACCTCCGGCTGCAGGAACTCGCACCGGCAATTCAGATGAGGTAGACGGACAATGTGTACGATGTTCAAGTGCGGTGTTATTATTTGCTCTTAGTTCGAAGCCATTGATCATCACAGTGTTCGCGCAATTCATCCAAGTCTCGCTAATTACCATATAATCGGAGTTCATCAATATATTATCGCTTTCAATATCTCCTGCATGGGCAACCAAACTTTGTGCATTGAAAGCAGATACGATCAAAATTAATTGCCGTCGTCGATGTAGGTAGCCACCCTGGTCTTCATTGCGTTCGGCTAGGACGTCTCGCCTACAGAAGGCTCTTGCTTGCATTGACAACGTGGGAAGGCGATGATTGGCCATCCGATCGTACTCGTCGCGAATATCTTTCACCGTTGGCGCCGTACTGCCTCGCCCGTGATAAAATTTAAAATCGTCTTTATCATTGGTGAGATACAGACCGTCAATCGATGTTACTCTACTCAGCGCAACGTACACAAGCTGTATCTGTTGTGACTTATCGTAGTTGAAAACGACTTCATCGAATGTGCCACCTTGCGACTTATGAATGGTGATCGCGCTTGCGGACACAACCGGAAATTGGTTACGTCTACACTTGATATTCCCACCGAGCGGTATGTTGGCGGCTCTGGTCACAATAGGTGTCCACTTTAAATTTAACACATCACGTTTGCACATAACGTGGGGCTTCGCTTTTACTCTACATAGTTGGCCCATGCTTGGATTTGGAAACTCCAGCCAAAGGCGCACTCTCTTCCGAATTCTTGTTGAGGTTGACGGCTGAGGTTCGACATCTACTTCTGTCGTTCCATAGATTGTCACTTGTTCGTCTTCAGTGAGATATTCTATATACTTAAGCGTACCGATTGCGCCATTCACTAGTCCATCTTCAACATCTAAGTTCATAGTAATCATATATGGATAACCGACAGCTAGTTTTAAACTGTACGGCAAGCCGCCCGACTCTACGACGCTCATTTTGTGCAAGTTGCGGCGAGCAGTCGCGACCTCCGTTAGCGTATTGTAGCCAATCATCTTGTCGTCTGCAATATTTTCGAACTCAGGTATGAAAGTGTTGTTGTTATATGCGTCAACGTCGTGATTGCGATGAAAGAGGCGAACAGTTGCGGGTACGTTTACTTTACACCAAGCTCTACTTCTCAAGCGTGATTCGATCAGAGCAATTTGCTCGGTACCGAGTCTCTCACCGTTACCGATTTTCGTGAGTATTTCCGAGAAGGCGGAATCACTTTGTCTCATTACCTGTTCGAGTGGATAGTAGTCGAGCGATTGCCACAGCACTGGCCCACAGATCGAGTTTCGCGGCCCTTTGTAGACGGGTGAAGCATTTACGGGCGGTAACTGATGAAGATCTCCGCAGAAGATTATGTTAAGATTGCCAATCGGTTGGTCGTGTACACCAGTGATCTCTTGCAAGCGCAGGTTTATTTTATGTAGCACATCGCATCCAATCATGCTCACTTCGTCGATTATGATGCATTTCACACCAATGAATGTACTTCTGTAATTTTGAAGCACCTCTCTTGCCATAATGCCGATACGTCTTGATTGAGTAATCTTGAAAGCGGAATGTACAGTCACGCCGCCCAAGTTTACGGCTGCTTTGCCGATAGACGCGCAAGCAACAAACGCATTGCGAAGCGATTTATGTTGTTGGGTGTATCTATTGTACGTCTCCATTAGCAATTTGAGCACATAGGTCTTACCACTGCTAGCAGGGCCGGTAAATAAAATTTGAATGGGAATCGAATCACTCAAGTGCAACCGATGTATCGTCTCGAGAATCAATTCGCGTTGGCCGTTATTTGTGCTGCGCATCATGTGGCAGTACTCTTGTTTAGACATCACATTGCTGCGTTTACGGACAGCCGATATACCTATTGTATTAACGGCATTCTAAAAGTCGTCGTTGTTTTCCGTACCATCGGGCCCTAAAACGTTTCGGACGAAATCATCTCGACTGTCGCTTGTATCTAATGGATCAACGTTATCGAAGTCTTCGCAGATCTTCTTCAATTCATCAAGTATCTTCGCGATATCTATGTTAGACTCGAATTCTTTACGCTTTTGGCCGTGATCTCTGTCTCTCTTTCGTCGTACATCCTGAGGAAGCCATTTCGGTCCAGAATTTCAACCGCCTCGTTCTTAAATGGTAAGTAGAGCGTTACCATTTCTCGCTTATAGTTCACAACATCATTCAATTCATAGCCTCGGTAGCGAATGACTCGCGTGGCGCTCCGTTTACGGTACGTGCTGCCAATTGACGAGGTGGACTCGTATGGTACGTTGTCCGGTGCTGGCTCGTCATCACCAGATGCATCGTCGTTTACTTCAGTTCCAAGCGGTCGACCCTTTTTAGTTACTGGTGTGTACCACGCGACAAAGTCAGCGAGGCACTTGTCTTCAAGTTCACTCGGCCTTTCTTCGTACCGCTATATCATACTCTTAGTCCAAATGTCGGTGCTATTTTCCTCTAAGTTCTCCTCGTCCATCACCGCTTTACGCTTTCGTAATTTATGACGTTCTTGTGGCCACACAGTCGGGATATAGCTCACTTCACGGCTGCTACGACTCATTGGTTGGCGAAGCAGGTACCATGCGGCCTTCTGCGATGACATTTCTACAGTGTTGAGGAACTTAACGCCGAGTTGTTTCATGATCTCGACATACTCCTTCTCGGGATTCTGTTCTTGTATTTTAATAAGTTCTTGGTGCAGATTGCTAATGCCGCGGTTTGACTTATTGACGTATTCTACAACATAAGCTGCGCAGCTGTATTCCAATATAAACTGCAAATCACTGTTAGCGCAAACGGTGCGCGCAATCCACGGGTTGAGTGAGTGAGTTAATATTAACGTCGCACTGTTCAGCTACACGAGGGCTTTTGGCGATGGACCACGTAATTTTGAACCATGGTCAAGTGACGTGGACGACACCTGAGCTGGCACCCCCCTCTCCTAACTACCACACCACACCAACGGGAGGACGTTTCAGCTCTCGACAGATTTAACGTGCATCGCTGCCCTACACGGCGGGTCTTTAGTGGTACTGGGATCGAACTCATGACATGCCTGCCATGGTTGGATACCTTAACCACTGGGCTACCGCAGCCCTCCATGGGTTGAAGGTATTAGTATAAATTTCACTTAAGTCGCGCTTGAACACCACGGTTAGACGACGCAACGTTGCTCTGATTGTATCTAAGTAATGCGTCATTGTTAGGTTGTTATCAACTAGAAACTCGCCAAGCGTCTCATAGTTCTTTTCATCTAACAACTTGCGTAACTTAGTGGCTCTTGTCTGTAACCCGTTTTTGCGTCCATCGTCCTTGGGCAACGGCAGCAGCACTCTAGTCTCCGTCATCGGCCAGTATGGTATGCCGAAGCGGCAGCTACTTTCTCCGCGCTTTGTACATGTAAACGTATGCTTATGGACTTGATTTGCATACAACTCACCGGGTAGATCATTGCGACTCACCGAGCAGAGATCAGTCAAGAGTTGAATAGTCTTTGGCATGTTTTCAGAGATTTTTTCGTGTGGATCGTTCTCGAGCCTTAGCAGAACATGAGCATGTGGACTACCGCGGTGCTGGAACTCAATACAAAGAAAGTAATCGAGAACCCGGTAAGGGCCGAATGGGTTGTATGTCATTTTCGCTTGCAGCATCGCCACAATTGTGTCGACCAATTTGTTGAAATACATGCAACAGGTTACCGGATCTTCATTAACAAGATGGCTCCACTGAGATCGATTCAAGTTGACTAAAGGATCTTCGACATGAATATCTTTGAATGAGTCGCTAAGGCCATGTAGTATTTTCAGCAGTTTTGGCCACTTGATCTCGTTAGCACTGATAGTAAAAAACACTGTTGGTTTTCCAAGCTGGCGCAACATTGCAAATAGGTCTTTTTTGCGAATCATCCAATATTGAATGGAGTTCGGTATCGACTTTAAGAAGACGAAATTCTTATCAATACATTCATCCATAAAGTTTCGGTCCTCAATCATCTTGCGTGTGATTGACTCAGTCTGTTTTACACAACGAAACATGTTGTAAATACCTTCGACAACGCGGATACGAAGCATCTTCATGGCCATGTAGAGAACATGATCCGGAGTTGCACCGCGTCGATCAGTACATCGAATCTCGCTGGTTGCCATCATGTACGGAGTCACCCGCACGTTGAGGTCGAATTGACGAGGCACGCCGTAGTATATTTGAGGGAAAGATAGTTCCTCGCCATGAACATCATAAATTATGTTGATCGGAGATGAGTTCTGTCCCGGAGCAATATCCAAACATTGTTCCTCATTCCATAACAAAGTATGTTGTCGAGCCAGCAGGATTTCAGATTCTGGGGCAAAGTCGATGTCGACAGACTCAATCTGAAATTCGAGCCCAATATAGTCATCCATATCTTTGTCAAACACACTCCAGTCGATCTTTATGTCATAGTGTTTGTACAGCGGTTGGTTTACCTAATAACGCAGCCAGGCCTTGATAACCGATTTACGTACGAAACCACTCAAGTAATTCGATTTGTGAATAAGTTTCTTTTTTATGTTGACATTAAAAGCAAAATCGTCGTCTATCCGCCTCGGTAGTTGCTGCACCATGTTGTTTACATCGACAGGTACATTGATTACCTGACCGACTATACCATAGTTACCTTCGTAGCGTAATCGACGAATCTGCATAAATTTTAACCGCGGTGAAATCAATCGAATGCTGATCGGGTCAAGCAACGGCAGTCCGCTCGGCTTTGGAGGATAACGAAAACCGTTTGAGCGCGACAGCGTCGGGATTTTATTGGCATCTATCGAATTGCTACAGGTACTGCATAAGCGAAATTCCGTCACATTTTCATCGTGGAATTTTGTTTGAAGGAAAGAAATGTTGCGATGTTTCACTTTCTTTTAAGTCTCTTTCGAACCAAAGTCGATCACAAACGCTGCAAGATAAACCAAACGGATTGGCTTCAAATACCGTTTTGAAGAGTTTGTCCGCTGAACGCCAATGATTTTGCATTGCTTCACTTCTACTGATATTAAGATCTCTCAGTTCCGTGGCAGATCCAATAGATATATCGATTGTCTGTTCATTCGTTACGTCCATAAGTACAGGTATTTCAGTGGTAGAGGTGCTCGCGAGGTTGGCGGCAGTCTGTTCATTCGTTACATCCATAAGTACAGGTATTCCAGTGTTAGAGGTGCTCGCGAGGTTGGCGGCAGCAGAAAAGTTCCTCGCGGCGTCGGCTTTGCGACGTTCCCGAAACCGTCTCGCTCGCTCAGCTCCGGACATTGGGGTACCTGTGTGTGGTCCATAGCCCCCTCTTTCCAACGATAGCCGCGATTTATATTTCTGGCTGGCTCTTGCACGAGCTGAGGCCGACATAGCAAATGTTTATATATTTTTTATCACTTTCTGGTTATTTTTAATACAAATACTGTCCAAATTACACTTATTTTTGTATGAATCAATCGGCTTCAATAATCTTGCTAAACACACGAAAGAATCACCGCGCTGTCAAGTCGGAGTCACGAGTTGCACTGAATCGAAACGAGCGCCGGTTTCGCGCAGTTAACGCAGTACCCCTCCCCCCCGCTCGACCCGCGGACTCAAGGTCATAACAGCGAGCTGACTATATAAGTGAAATATTCACACCACATTCTTATTTCTAGGACTAATAGTTTTGTAATTATTAAGGTACGATGATATAGACCTTTTCGTTACGGTCCACTTTTTGAACCTGGTACCCGTATGTTTCGGCGCGATTTTTTAAAGACGTTTCACGTCAAAAATTATGAATCGCGCGTTCAATGGACTAAATTTATGTGACATTATAGTCACATAACTGAGTCACGTGTTTTCAGCAAACCAGTTCATAAATTAATGCGACGTTATAATTATATCATAAATATAATCACGTTTCAGCCAATTAGTTCATGTGCTTCACTGTTGCCAACTTTTGCTTTTTGCAGAAACTTAACACGTGATTGCTTTTATCATGTGACCATCATGAATTTAGTCCATTGAACAAAATTCTTTATACCTAAAAATTAAGAGTTAAAGTGAAGAACAGGGGGAGGGGGCCTTAGCGATGTCATTTTTTTTTGCGACCGAAATTAATCGTCTAGTAATTTAACGATAGGTGTTTTTGGCGACCAAGCAGTATAATTTAGCGATAGGTGTTCCGAAACCTTACAAATTGTAATTTTGTTATTAAAATAAAAAATATATTAAAATGTGAAATTAAAAAAAATATTTATAAAGGTACCAGTAATGCATAACAATAAAAATTGTATTTTTTTAAGTTAAAGGAAGGAAAGGATTTCATTTTTTTATATGATAGAGTAAAGAGATATCAAATCTGAAAATACCGCCAAAATACTCAGTCTAATCAAACACGAATGAAACACATGGCTATTTGTTTAACGTACCGTCATGTGATTATGACGTCAGATGAATCGAGTTCATTCCTAAATTTTGTGTGTGTGTGTGTGTGTGTGTATTTCGCTTTAACATTTGCTTTGCTGCTATTAAAGTAGCTACATAACCTCTTAATAATGGAGGGCTGTGGTTGTCAAATGACCATGGCACCTAGATGGGCGTGGTAGCCGAGGGGTTATGGTCGCGAACTTATGGGCAGGTTTCTCGAACCGCGAGTACGAGCCTTAGTGCCACTTGAATCTCGCTGTGTGGAGGACTAATGCACGTTTAATTTGTTGCCGATGAAAATCCTCCCCTTGGCGTGTTTTTAAAGTTTAGAGAGAGGGGTGTCAACTCAAGTGCCGTCTTCGTCACTTGACCCTGGTGCAGAATTAAGAAGTTGGTCACGATAACTCTCGTGTTGCTGTATAGCAACTGTGGGCAGACTTTTACATGGCACGGTTTACTTTTAAAATTTTTTCAAGGTGCCGCGGTCCACTATGTGACATAGTTGGGATAAGCACAACACAATATTTGTATTACAACAATAATAAATACAGAATGAGTATATACTTACCAACATAACTACAGCAGAAAAACAAACTTACTCTCATAAAACTACGTTTTACGTAAAACACAAAATAAAGAGTGTTTTTTTCCCCAGGTATAGAAGTTTAAGTTGGCATTACTTTCCAAGATGGCGACCGATTTAACAGCTGTCAAGTGATTTATTCTCAGTTTGGTTTGGCAATTCATCAAAATGATCATCAAGCAAGGCGTAGATTCGTCGAATGGGCCCAAAACGAGATTGCCGTTGTTCCCGATTTTCATAAGCGAATTTTGTTTAGCGATGAAGCGCACTTCTGGTTGAATGGCTACGTCAACAAACAAAACTGCCGCATTTGGAGTGAAGCTAATCCACAAGTGTATGTCGAAACACCGTTACATCCAGAAAAACTGACTGTTTGGCGCGCTTTATGGGCTGGTGGAACCCTTCTTCAAAAACGATGAAGGCCACAACGTTACAGTCAATGGTGATCGGTATAGAGCCATGATTACTAACTTCCTGAATTGAACAATCATGATGTCCAGGAGCTGTGGTTCCAACAAGACGGCGCAACATGTCACACAGCTCGTGCCACAATCGATTTATTGAAAGACACGTATGGTCACCGCCTAATTTCACCTTTTGGACCTGTGAATTAGCCTCCAAGATCTTGTGATTTAACACCGCTAGACTATTTTCCGTGGGGCTATGTAAAGTCATTGGTCTATGCGGATAAGCCACAAACGCTTGACCATTTGGAAGATAACATTCGCCGTGTTATTGCCGATATACGGCCACAAATGTTGGAAAAAGTCATCGAAAATTGGACGTCCAGATTGGACTACATCCGAGCCGGCCGTGGCAGTCATATGCCAGAAATCATATTTAAAATGTAATGCCACAAGATTATCTTTCGAATAAAAAAAATTCATGTCAATCGAATAATACATCGTTGTTTTATTTTGCAATTTAAAGTTCTATGCCTCTAAAAAAGCACCCTTTACAAACAATAATTATACCTATAAATTTAATATCAAATGATGCATTTTCAAACAATTCACAATACATCACAAATTAAGTAATTTTTCATTAAAATTATAGTTTTTATAGCTATAGTCTCAATGGATGACTTAGTCTTCGTATTATCTGCCCCAATATTGAATACCTCAGTATATTATTACTAACTGCTAATCTTACACTGGATTCTAAGAGGTCGTCTGGGAAACAGGAATATGTTGTTTTAATTATATTCTTCGTTGAGAGAAAATGTAGATTCTCACAGGTAGGTAGAGCGAAAGAACGATGTTAAATGAATTGCAGTTTTTTTTAAATTGGGATACTTTACTTCGACCAATAGATTGTAAGAGTTATTCTTTACAAATAACGTCCTTTTGAAAGAGAAAAGCTTCGTTTTCATCGAGAGACAAAGAAACCATGTAACATACCCTTGCTAGAAAAAGTGTGCGTTCACCCATAAGAAATCATATAGCAAAGGTAAAATTAAATATAAATTTAGTTTTTTTTTCAAACAAAATTCCACGAATTTGTTAACTATTATTTAAATATTGAGCATGCAAGAATTCGTTAATTTTGAATTAAAACTACTTAGGATAACGGGATCTTTGTAGCAAAACACACAAATAGGCAGAAAAAGTCTACGTTCACTATTTGAATATTCTTGGTTCTTGGAATTTGTATCAACAGGCAACATAATTTTTGCATTTAATTATCAAGTAAAATAGCTTAAGAAAATTGTGACGAAATTTTTGTTACGTTTTTGTGAGAGACGAAGCAATTCAAGGACATGGAAAATAAAAGGAAGGAAATTAGTACCAGTGAGCGTAAAATCAATGTGAAAATGTGAAAAGATGGAAAAAGTCATCGAGATATAGCCAGATCCGTTGG
This sequence comes from Trichonephila clavipes, assembly GCA_019973935.1. Lineage (NCBI taxonomy): Eukaryota > Metazoa > Arthropoda > Arachnida > Araneae > Nephilidae > Trichonephila > Trichonephila clavipes. The sequence continues at coordinate 117,517 of BMAU01010583.1, read as the reverse complement.
ATGGCAGTATTCATCTATCCAGCATGTTATTTATAACTTTAAACCTACAAGAGTTTACACTTCCAAACCTCTTTTAAGTCGTCCATCTAAACTCACAATCAGAGTAAAACGAAGTATGACATCAATGGTGAAAAAAATCCGTGTTTGTCTTCAACTGAAATAGCAACAGACATTCACGAGCAGTTTAACAAAAATATATATATTTGGGCGGATGCTGCAAGAAACATCTTGAAAAAGGCCGGATACCGTAGTCGAGTGGTTCGCAGAAAGCCTTATATTTCAATGACCAACCGGCGTAAGCGGATAGCTTTTGAAAAAGATCATATACATAAGCCTCTTGAGTTCTGGAGGACTGTGATATTCTCTGACGAGGGCAAATTTTGTATCTTCGGCATAAAAGGTTGTAAATTAGTCTGGAGAAAACCTTGCACAGCGCTTCAAGAAGAGCATTTAGTACCTACGGTAAAGCACGGCGGCGGTGGAGTCATGGTGTGGGGGTGCATGGCGAGCAATGATGTTGGCAAGTTGGAGTATATATAATCAATTATGAACAAATATGATTACTTTGATGTCCTAAAAAACAATTTAAAGGAAAGTGCCGCAAAACTCGGCTTAGGATAATCGTTTCGTTTTCAACACGACAACGATTCTAAGCACACCGCTGAGATTGTGAAATTTGGCTCTTGTATAATGTCCTAAATCAACTGCACATGACCCTACAGTCCTCTGATCTGAATCCTACAGAACACCTCTGAGATTTGTTAGAGCGCAGGATTCGTCAACACAATGTATCTAGCAAGGATATGCTGAAGAGTGTTCTTAAGGACCAATGGAAAAGATAAGTGCTGAAAAAACCCCAAGATTTTTTAGTTCAATGCCGAAACGACTTCAGGAGGTTCACAAATGATGAAATTAACCAACCAGCCACTAAATCGCTCATTATTCTCTTTTTAAATAATTTTTATAGTTACTACACTAACACAGTGAACGCAGACCTTTTCTACTTGATTTTGTTAGTATCGTTACAAACCAGTCTTTATTTTAAAATTTATGAAGGCAAACCAAATTAACTTATTCTGTTATTCTGAATACTTAAAATGAACTAAATGAAATCTAATTAAAATTTGTTTTTTAAATTCCAGTTTTTAAACTTTTTTTCATTGTTCATGTAAGCAATAGTACGTGAACGCAGACTTTTCTAGCTAGTGTATATTTAGTTATATTTTTCACATCAACATTGCCAAATGAATAACCCATGAATGCAACTTTTGTGGGATTCTAGCCTAGTAAATTCTTGAAAACGTCTCTCATATTTGGTTCGGAGTTTTATTCACGGGTGTTTTCATTATCTTGGTAACCACCTGTGTTTCTTTTAGTATGCGCGTCTAAGATTTTATGTGAAGGCGGTCACCCCAAAATGTCTTGGCGGTCCACCGGTCGATCGCGATCGACTTAATGCTCACCCCGACTGTATAGTGTGACGTTCATATTCTCCAAGTTCCGCTTTATCATGCACTGTCATTTCGACAATAGAATTTTTTAAAAAAATTTAATGAGGAAGAAACTGTCAAATGTATATTTTAGGCTTTTTTTCGTGTAACTATTTAATAAGTGTCCTTTCATCACAACAAGTGTTAAAAAGTAATTAAATGCCTGTTTTTTTTTCTTTAGCAAAAATTACTTTGAGCTTTTACTATAAAAAAGCTCAAATAGATAAACTTCCTTACCCTTGTAAAAATTTTAAAATTTTATTTTCGCCTTCATCAACATACAAGAGAAAATCTTTTACACAGAGATAGGTTTTAAAATTCAGAAATTTGTTTTTCTTCTCATCCACTTTAATGTACCGTAAAATACGGCGTATAACGCGCATCTGAACTTTCCAGTTGCAATTTTTACTTTTTAGGTATGTTCGCCGTATAACACGCACCCCCTTTTTACGAAGAAACCTGAAGTGTACGTGCGCATTACTTATGTTTTAAAGTTATTTATTCGCAGTATTATTCCAAGATTTGGAAAAAAATAGTGCACTTCTAGAACTACAATCGTTTAAGTTCATAAGGTATGTGATTTCCTTTAAATAAACTGTATATATGCAGAAATCAAATTTTTTTCTGTGTTCACCCTTTTTCAATTCCTACTATTAATTCACATTCTCCCTATATATATATATATATATATATATATATATAAATCTTCTGTGCGTGTGTTTGTCACTAAACTCCTCCTAAATGGCTGGACCGATTTCGATGAAACTTTTTGTGGTGGTAAATTCGAGAATGGTTTAGATTCACTATTTGGTCCGATATCGCAATTAGTTAAAAAGATATTAATTAAACACATTCAAAAAATACAACTCAACATTCACCTGCATTGTTGTAACAACGCTATTGTAATAAACAAGTAATATAAAAAAAAATTTTAAAATCAATTCCTTCTTAGATCAACCAAGAAAAATTTTATTTTAGATACTTTTTATTAAATAGTTACAATTAATATAAATATGTATATACATAGGACAGAATCACAACATTAAGTGGCAATTCATTTTTATTAATTATCATTAAAGTATCGTATTGTCATCCAAAACAATCGTGTATATAAAATTTCCTTTCAACAGAATGCGTTAACACGTGAGAAAAAAAAAACCTTTGTGCAAATTTTGTCATAAGTCGCCAATGTGGCTGCATTTGTAATTTTTTAAATAATTAGTTTTAATCAATTAATTTTTATTAATTATAATTAAATTATTGTATTGTCATCCAAAATAATCATGTACATTACATTTCAGCTCAATTGAGCGCTTTAAATGTATTTTATTAACAATTGAAACTTCCACCAAGATAAATAAATAAATAAACAAACAAACAAATAAAATATGTATAGAGATCGAGAGCTAATAAGACGTAAGTTGGCGTCGAAAATTGATTTTCAGCCAAACTGGCCAATGATTGATTGATTGAATATTAACGTCGTACTGTTCATCCAAACTGGCCAAACCCGGTCTTTATTGTTACGAAAATGCAGACGCGCGATTCACGCTTTTTAGCGTTTTTAGTTAATATATTTTCAAATATTCTTTATATATGTAATTCTTCTGTGTGTGTGTATGTAACTGAACTCCTCCTAATCGGCTGGACTGATTTTGATGAAAGTTTTTGTCTGTTCCAGTGGACTCGAGAATGGTGTAGATATATAATTCGTCTTAGAAATGTTTATTTAATTAATTTTTTATTTATAAATTGTTGATCTTGGAATGTTTTACATTGGATCCGGCAGACTGCGCTACGATTTCAGTATTGAATATTCAAAAATCTTTTATTATAATTCAGGTTTGTCCCGACAGTTGGTGCTGTGATTATTTCAGGAAAATATTTTGTCACTTCGTGTTATTATTTTGTTGAAATAAATCGTGTGTTAATTAAATTATTACATTCAGATGTAATTAGTGTTTGAAATTTTAGTCAAATTTTACTCAAAACGGTCCAGATTGTTAAAGCTTATTCATAAAAATTTCGAATTTTTGAATTTAAGATGTGTGTACAGGACAACGTCTGTCGGGTCCTCTAGTATATATATATATATATATCTTGTTCAAATTTTCAATCATTAATAACATACTTTTTATTCATCCATTCAAGTTCAGATACATTTATTTTAACCTGTAGTGGATGACATTTGATGTTAATACAGCTTTTTCAAAAATTAATTCATTAATTAATGAATAAATAGCAACAAACAAAAATAATAGCGCAACAACATATATAAAAAGAAAATCGTTCGTTACATCCCTGTAGCGCAATGGATAGCGCATTGGACTTCTAATCCAAAGGTCATGCGTTTCGAAACCCACCCGGGATGGCCTAATTTTTGAGAATGGGATTTCTTTTTTAATGTACTATTTTGTTAGAATAATTATATTTAATTAATAAATAGTAACAAACAAAAATAATAGTCCAACATCCTATATAGAAAGGAAAATGGAAAATTGCAAGGAAAATCGCTTTTTATTTTGTCACTTAGTAGTGTGATTCTGTCCTATGTATATGCATATTTGTATTAATTGCAGTTATTTAATAAGAAGTAACTAAAACAAAATTTTTCTTTTTTGACTCGAGTAGGAATTGACTTAAAACTTTTTTTTTTGTTTTACTTGTTTATGTTAAAAGTGCGCGTTACACGCCAGATATTACAGTATATTTATATATATTATATATATTTATTTATATATATATATATATATATATAGAGTATTTTTTTTTCAGGTATAGAAGTTTAAGTTGGCATTACTTTCCAAGATGGCGACCGATTTAACAGCTGTCAAGTGATTTATTCTCAGTTTGGTTTGGCAATTCATCATGAATAGACTCACGCCTGAACAACGCTTTCAAATTGTGCATTTTTATTTCGAAAATAATGGTCGATATTCATAATCGAATTTTGTTTAGCGATGAAGCGCACTTCTATTTGAATGGCTACGTCAACAAACAAAAATGCCGCATTTGGAGTGAAGCTAATCCACAAGTGTATGTCCAAACACCGTTATATCCAGAAAAACTGACTGTTTGGTGCGCTTTATGGGCTGGTGGAATCATTGCTCCGTACTTCTTCAAAAACGATGAAGGCCACAACGTTACAGTCAATGGTAAATCGGTATAGAGCCATGATTACTAACTTTTTCATTCCTGAGTTGAACAATCATGATGTCCAGGAGCTGTGGTTCCAACAAGACGGCGCAACATGTCACACAGCTCGTGCCACAATCGATTTATTGAAAGACACGTTGGGTGACTGCCTAATTTCACGTTTTGGACCTGTGAATTGGCCTCCAAGATCTTGTGATTTAACACCGCTAGACTATTTTCTGTGGGGCTATGTAAAGTCGTTGGTCTATGCGGATAAGACACAAACGCTTGACCATTTGGAAGACAACATTCGCCGTGTTATTGCCGATATACGGCCACAAATGTTGGAAAAAGTCATCGAAAATTGGACTTCCAGATTGAACTACATCCGAGCCAGCCGTTTCAGTCCTATGCCAGAAATCATATTTAAAATGTAATGCCACAAGATTATCTTTCGAATAAAAAAAAATTCATGTCAATCGAATAATACATCGTTGTTTTATTTTGCAATTTAAAATTCTATACCTCTCAAAAAACGCCCTTTATATCTTTCAGAGAGAGAGAAATTCAAAAAGAACTTCTTAAATATTTTTAAAAAATCTACTTTTTTATTCTGTTTCCATCTCTCTCTCACATACTTTGAAAACACTCTCACTAACTGATAGAAAGTTCTACAAATTGAAATATCTGACATGCCAAACTAAATTTCCTCCTTCCAATCTCAAAGGAAACTGGACGGGTTCCCATTCCCAGATCTATTTGAGCTCAAAACATTTTCACTCACTATGTCCATTAGCGATAAAGACCCTATTGTTCTTTGGGTATCCTCTATCTTTTCCCACTCCAACACGCATCTTCTTACCTCTTTCTCTCAGGCATAAAAGCTGGATAATCTTCTTTCCACTCCATTAGAGCATGGATATCCTCTTTCTCAGTATTACTTGTGGACATATTACTCATAAACAACACATTTTGTTACATCTGTTTGAAAACTAATGTTGAGAAATATCAAGAATCTGCAATTAGTTTAATTATAAGTAATCTCTTAAGTAACAAGTATTTCAAAAAATTGCATGTCTAATCAGTCAACAGTTTTGGTATGCATATAATAGTTTAGCTTTCAAAAGTAAATTGATATTGACTTGTTTTTGTCAGAGTGTAGTACTAATGGATTCTTTTATGATATTTAAAGTACTAAAAGAGCTCTTTATGCATGTTGTTGTTTATATTCATGAGTGAAAAATATAAGGGAGTGTTTTTTTGTGGCACATAAATATAAAATATGAAAATTTAGCTCACATATACAAAATATAAGTTTGAAAATATCACGACGGATACTCAAATTATTTAGTTCACTTTAAGATTTCGGTTTAAATCTATTTTAAAGCATCTTAAACTTTTTTTTTGAGATTTGAGCTCTTGCATTAGTATAAGTTATATATTAAAAAAATAAACGCGACTATATATGATAAACTAAATGTTTTATACTGGAAACTAATTTTAATATTGAAAACAATAGATGCAATTTGTCTCTAATCTATATACATACAAGAGGAAAGCCTCTTATTCATTCCTTTATAACGAGATCTCCAGAACTGTTATACCCCTTGTGACGTTTTTCCGATACAGCTGAAAGTCGGCTTCTTTTTTGTGGATAGGATAACGACATCTTTGAACTCGTGCACCCTTAAAATATAGCGAGGTCTTGTCTTTGGTTATCGCCATGGCAACCTTTGACGCCATGAGAACCCCCCGCCTACGAACCGAATGTAACTCGAGAATAAGAAGGCCGACCGCTACCATCCCGAGACCCTAGAGAAGGCAGCTGGGAAACTTCGCTGAGAATGGATGCGATCTCCTCTCTCACCAACATCAATTCCGGAATCTAATGATCTAAACAATATTTATAATAACTTCAATGTATATACTGTAATTAATAGCTGTGATGTAAATGAACCAAATAATGAAATTAATAAATATCACGCTACCATTATTTTTCTCAAACGTCTCACCCTACAGGCTTAAAATTTGACAGGGATGTTTCTTTTGTAGTGTAGAAATCCGTTAAGAACGCGTAAATCCATTATAAAAGGGGAGAGGGGCTCTGAGAACATTAGTTAGAATCGTAGGTTCTTTCCGCTCAATTGAAGATTCCAAAAGAAAATCCAGGCACAATACATGCTCTCAGTCTATAGTGGCTCAAAATTTACTGTGGAGTTACAGCCACACACACAACACAAAACAACATAAAAAAACAAACTGTATACATTTCATTAATTAGCACTACTCTCGTCTATCCTCGTGAAATCACCGTCCATCCATTCTTTCGCCATTTTTTGGTCTCCACATCGTTTTTCGCTCATTCTACCATCTTTTTTATGCATTTCTTTCTCTCGCCATTTCATTGACCTTTTTCTTCTTTCCGTTTTCTCTCCCCCTTCGAGGGCCGCGCCACCTATAAAATTTTCAAATTGCAGGGCGAATCTTACAACATTTATTAACGCTATTGATATGAAATTGGGCAGGCATATTCCTTTTGTTTAGTAATGATTCGCTAAGAATGGGTTTTGAGACCTCTGAAGAGGATGATAGAGACGTGAAAGTTAATTTTCTGTTGCTTTAGAATTTCAAGTCCTACCCTTTTTAAATCAAGAGACTAGGTATAGAGGAATGTTTTTATGTATTTACAATCGAAAGCTTAACGCTAGAACTTAGATATCAAAAACTTAAACAACAAGTGGTCGTACAAAGTCATAAAATATCCAACGAAGCCAACGGGTAACTGCTTGTTTAACCACATTCAAAACCTCTAAAAATTAAACTCAGATAACGAATAATTTTATCGAAATTTGCAAGGAAACCTGGAGTTTTCTGGAATGTTAAAATTTTATTAAACCAAACTTTATATCATTTCAATTTCATCCATTGGGATATAATTGAACAAATAATATAAAAAAATATTTTTAACTTCAATTCCTACTTAGGTCAAAAAAGAAAAAAAAATTATTTTAGACAATTAAATTTAATTAATGAATTAATATTTGAAAAACTGTATCAACATCAAGTGTCATCTATTACAAATTTATAAAAATGTATTTGAACTTCAGTTTATGAATAAAAAGTATTTTATTAACGATTGAAAATTTGAACAAGATATATATATATATATACACTGGTGTGCAAAAATTAAGGACGAGACGGTTTATTCAATATAACTTTGTACAAAAGCTTTCCAAATCAACACATTTAATACCGTAAGATCCCCAATACGTAAGGACATGTGTAATATGTAAGCAACACTTACTAAAAGAGAAATCAGAGGGATAAAAATAACCTTGATTGAAAAAGTAGCATGGAGCGCAATGCGACTGAACGCCGAAACATCCCTGTGATGGGTGCCCAGCAAGAAACATCCGGTCTTTAGTAAGGGATATGATCTCCCCTGACTGCTAGGCAAGTTTCACAGCGTCTGCCCATGCTGAGAATGAGGGTGTAAAGGAGTTGTTGAGGCATTGCTGCCCATTCCTCTTGCAGCGCCACTCGAAGCTCCCGAATCGTTACTGGTGGTAAGGTACGAGCTGCCAAGCGTCTGCCTAGAAAATCCCATACATGCTCGATGGGATTGAGATCCGGAGATCGTGCCGGCCAATCCATACCTTCAATATCCTCACTCTCTAAGAGCTGTTCGGCAGCTACTGTGCGATGACATGGTGCATGGTCGTCCATGAAAAGGAACTGCAGACCCATAGCGCCTCTAAAAAGACGCACATATGGAAGAAGAATCTCGTTTACAATAACGGGTCCCGTTGACTGAACCTGCGTCGAAGATGTGAAGGTCTGTACGACTACCAAGCATGATGCCTCCCCAAACGAGAACACCGCGACCTCCATACCTGTCCCTTTCAATGATGTTCGAGGGATGATTGCGGCTTCCCCGCTCTCTCCAGATAAGTATGCGATGAGAATCGCTACTCAAACTGAATCTGCTCTCATCCATCTGTAAAGAGTACTCGTCCCCATTCATTGTCTCTCCAATTCCAGTGTTCCCGGCACCACAGACAACGCCTTCTCCGATGGGCAGGCGTTAAAGGTACACACCGTACAGGCCGTCGTGCAAACAGACCACCACCGTGCAGTCTTCTGGCCACGGTAAAACGCGATATCGGTCGTCCAGTCGCCTGTGTCGTGTATCTAGCGTTTTCTCCCGCTGTCTGCCGCCTGTTTCTTCTGGCCTGTAAGACAATGTACCGGTCATCTGCGGGTGTGGTTCCTCGTGGACGACCACTACTGAACCCCCGGATAGCTGTTCCTGTAGTTTGAAATTGTCTCCAAAGTCGTGAAACGATGCTGTGAGCAATTCCGAACTCTGCAGCCACACTTGTCACACTGCGGCCTTCCTCCAACTTCTCCCAATGATTCGACCTCGGGTAAAAGCTTCCAGATGTCGTCTAACAGATTGATTATTCGCCATTTCTCGCTGAGGCAGCAACTCGATGTGATTTTAACTGCTATACGGCGTGCAATCTCTTTGCCAGAAATACTGATCTTACACCGACAACATGCGTTATACTACTCAGATGTCTACCTGCATATCTGCGCATGTGCTACCGTACATCACCTTGCTTAATCTCCTGATTGGTCTTTCTGTCCGCTCTGCCTCTTCGTTCAGCTGATATGCTAATTCTTCGACTTCGTCCTTAATTTTTGCACACCAGTGTATATATATATAATCATGTATTGGAGAAAATCTTGGATTGAGACAGGAGAAATGCAACGGGCAGCCGTTTATCCTATTATATATTTTTTCAATACTCAGTAAAGCAGTCTGCACTCCAAGCCATGTCAAAAACGAGAGCTCTTTCAGCGTTGATCAGCAGCGAGTGAAGTGAGTCTTTAGTACACGTGTCTTCTTTAAGTCCGGTGAAAGTAGAAATCAAAGTTCTTATGCGGGAGGTGGGTTGAGTTGTCCTAGTAGGAAGTTTACGTCATGTGACACTTGAGGGGCTGGGGACTCACCACACACACACACACACACACACACACACATATATATATATATATATATATATATATATATATATATATATATATATATATATATATATATATATATATATATATATATATATATACTAGCGGTCCCGACAGATGTTGTTCTGTACACACGTCTTAAATCCGAAAATTACAAACTTTTTGAATAAGTTGTAACAATCTGGGCCATTTTGATGAAATTTTTATAAAAAAAGTTATTACAATATCTGACATCATCACACGTACATTTACCACAATTTGACCAGTCGATTGCGTGTTAGTATGTATTTTCTATGAAATAAGTTGAATATAGAACCTAATCTGAATAGAAACTTGAACTTGTTTCGACTAAAGGGTAAAAAAGGTGAAACTCGAGCTATTTTCATAACAGGTATATTTTTTTAATGCACAAAAAATAAATTTATCGTAATGCCATTGAATGTACAATATTTTTGGTTAATCCTTGAGGGTATAAACAAACAAATGCGATGGTTTGCCAAACCTCGGGCATGCAACATATAATTGGCCGTGCGAAACAGCAAGGGTTTTCTAAATCTAAACCCCAAATTGTCATTGTTTGACCTTGCGACTTATTAATGGTCATAGCTAATGCCAAGCGAATTGAAAGTTGTAAACATTTGAATGGGTAGGTGAGTCTGAAAGAATCATTGGGATCTACGGTAGAAGTACAACATCACCTTGAAGTTTGCCGCTCAAAAAAGTGGCCTCAAAAATATTGCCCATGATTTTTTTATGAACAATCGCGCGCCCTTACATAATTTTGGCGCATTTTTAACTAATTGCGATATCGGACCGAATTGTGAATCTAAATCTTTCTCGAATCTACTTGAACCCACACAAAAAATATCATCGAAATCGGACCAACCGTTTAGGAGGAGTTCAGTCACATACACACCACAGAAGAATTATATAAAGATTATTTGAAAGATATATGAATTTTAAAAACACTAAAAAGCAGGATTCGTCTACATTTTTGTAACAATGAAGACCTGATTTGGCCAATTTGGCTGAAAATCGATTTTCGACGCCAACTTATGTCATTTTTATAACAATAACGTTTTTACAACAATGCAGTTGAATATTAAGTTGAATATTTTTAATGTTTTTAATTAATATCTTTTTAACTAATCGCGATTTCGGACCGAATTGTGAATCTAAACCATTCTCGAATTCACTGAAACAGACACAAAAAATTTCATCAAAATCGGTCCAGCCGTTTAGGAGTTTAGTCACATACACACACACAGAAGATTTTTATATATAAAGATATTTATACATAGGGAGATAGGAGTGAACTAATAGTAGGAATTGAAAAATACTTTATATTTGGAAAAACTAATATTATTTCTTCTTGAATAATGTAGAGATTTAAAGAATGATTTTAAAAAAAACATCCTTTAACATTAAAAGAACCCTATGCGTTCGTTGTTTGAGGAATAATCCATGACTCATGATAGACCCACACATCCGAAACTTCCAATGAGTAGTCCCACACATTCCCTCATTTTTATCAGAATCTCCAATTTGTTCCCACTCAGTTTCTGAGATTATTCCATACCTTTGTCCTCAATCCCCTTGCGACGTTCGAAATCTTCTCTTCACAGCACAGCGAACAATCCGCCGAGAAATTTCACTGGCCGTCACCCCTTGTAACTAATGAAGCGACATTTCCGCCTCCTGTTGTCGGAGCACTCCAGACAAGAAGAGGTCAATTGTCAGACAAGTCCTCAATTGGAAGCACCCCTCTTGTCCACGTGACAGATGAAGTTCCCCACCCTCTTTTCGAGTGAGGATCTTTTGCGATGTTGGATTCTTAATAAGAGTGGATGGCACGCTCGTGGCGAATTCTTCGCCGTCCTGATTGATTGGCTTGGACCAATGGTGCTTGGAATCCTGTTTCGAATGGGCCATAAATCTGCTTTGTTTTCACCGAGGGATTGGAGAAATTCGTTGAGGAAGCCTTATTGGAAATTTAGTGCATTCCATTATAGTCTTTAAAACTGCTTATGATTTTAGATTAATGTGTGGCAGTGGCGCACACAAGGGGGGTCCTGGGGATCCGGACCCTCCCTCTCCCAAAGCCCTTGATTTTTTTCCGATTGATTATAATTCTGAGTACATAGTACGTAAAATTTAATTAAGTATTTGTTTATTAATGATTACTTTTATTAATTAATGCTAATTATTTATTCAATAATTAGTTTTTTACTGTGTTTTGTTCCCGAAAATCGACAAAATCTGAGAGCATGATGCAAGAATGGTGAACTTCCATCCTCGGACCCCCCTTCCCCCTTGAAAAATTCCTGTGTGAGCTACTGATGTGTGGATATTAATTTTTTACAAAATTACAGTAATGAGATTGATTACAAATCTGGACTCCTTTATGGTGTGTTTGTAAAGTTTTATTTATAGTTATCTTTTCCAGAGAAGGGATGAGGTATAGAGTTTGTAAATAATTTTAAACAAAATAGATGCTTCAATATTAATATATTTTGCTATTACTATCAAAGAAAATGACGTTTTTTTTGTAATTGGGAAATTTTTTTTACTTGGCATAATACATTTAGTACGAGGTGTGTCTGGAAACCAAGTGCCATTTCGTTCTACCACAACCGCAGTGGTAGTATCGGTGTTCAACCCTTGTGCATATCTGTGTCTGGTTGATTGTCAGTCTAGTGATGCCATATTGTGTTATTTTTCTCCGTGTTATAGTGGTCAAAATGTTTAAGGTGATCCCGCCGATTATAAAGTGCTTTCTGTAATCCATTTTTTAAATGCAAGGAATATTTCGCCAATTAAAAATGATCAACAACTTAAAGAGGTTTTTGGTGAAAATTTAATGTGTGATGGAATGGTGATTATGTGGATTCGACTACTCAATGATGATGGCACCGATGTTCATGATGGAGCATTGAGTCGGCGACCTTCTGTTGTCAATGATAGTTTGGTTGAAAAAGTGAATGAGAAAATTCGCGAAAATATAGACGGTTCAAAGATTGCTCTGTGATTGAGTTCCCACAAAGAGTTTTTCTATAGTGACTCTCTTCACTGGCGGCATCTTGTATTGACAGGTTGATTTCCCGATGTGACAAATATCTGAACAGTGGTGATAACTCTGTAAAAAAATAGTTTCCGGTATGCTCTATAAATTTTGTTTTGAAAAAATGATGTTTTATGCGACTTTTAACAAAACGGTTCTTAGCTCCCCTCAGACACGCTTCTTAATTATACTGTACTAGTCGTTAATCGCCCGCTTCGCAGGGTAATCGATGATGTTGTATGGCTATGTACTGTTTCGAATGTATAGAAAAACATTCGCATGACATTCGCTCTTGATTTAAAAACGACAGCACTTGAATTTCTCCGCAAAACCCATTCTTAGCGGATCGCTAAAATATACTAAAGTCTGTACGTCTAATAGCCGAAAAAAGAAAAATTTTATCTCTAACGCCTCCCTTAACCAGTCAATTTCGAATAAACCTTTTGTTAGAGGATCAGTACTCAACAAAAGAAACATGTTTACCAAATTTCAAGTCTATAGTTTTAATAAGAAAACGGATTTATTTTCTTGTTTTATAAAACCCCTTAACCCCGTGCAACCTCCCTTGGGAGTCTTTTTCCGCGAATTCCGTATTTAGCGGATTTCTACTCAACAAAAGAAACATGATTACCAATTTTCAAGTCTGTAGGGGTCTAATACTAGTTCCGGAGATCTTGTGATGAGTAAGTGTAAGCCCCTTTTCTCATTTATATATATATATATATATATATATATATATATATATATATATATATATATATATATATATATATATATATATATATACTGAAAGTTCACCATTGCAATTTGATTTTGATATCAAATTATGGAAACCACGTTTTTGTTGAGTATGTGTATTTATGATGTACCTCTTATATTATATTTTATAGCTTTTCGAGTTTACTTAGAATTGAAAAATATTCCCACTTAAAAATGTATATTGATTTTTGATCTTCTGTTTTGTAACTTCAAATGAAGAACACCTTCAAATATTTATATTTTTAATTGTGTAGATTTTTTTATAACAAAATAGAGAGATTCTTTAGAAAATAGAAATTCTTTAGAGAGAAACACATATTTTTCAGAAAATTTGACATAATTTTTTTTGCTTTTCTTCGAAGTTTTTATTTCTCGTGTTAGTTTCCTATATGAACACTAGAACGCGTTTGTTTTAAAAAGTCCTTTGTGCCTGAAGAATTTCTTAATACAAATAATATTTTCTCGAAATTAGTTTTTATCGTTAAGGACAAAGTTCTCTAGTAAGATATCCAAATTTTATGCGTTGCATTCTTATAAATGATTTTTTAAGAAATAACTTTTGATTCAGAACTTCAAAGAAAGAAGACGCCAGAGGCGTGCTTCAGATTTCAATCCTTTTATTTTCATTTCTTAAATAGTTTTACGCTTCAAAAACTAAAGTTTATCTCTGGAATTTTTTATAATACAAAGAGAAAGGCTTCTATTTTTCCAAATTAATTCCCACAACTTCTGCCGCATGATTTTCTTCAATCAATGCATCTTTGAGTTGCATAGAGTGAGTTATTTGTAATGCTCTATCGTAGGAAAGTGGCCGCGGTAGCCGAGTGGTATAGGTATCGGATCGTGGCTTGCCTTGTCACGAGTTCGAACCCAGTACCACTAAAGACCCGCCATGTAGGGCAGCGATGCACGTTAAATCTGTCGAGAGCTGAAACGTCCTCCCGTTGGTGTGGTGTGGTAGTTAGAGAGGGGGTGCCAGCTCAGGCGTCGTCTACGTCACTTGACCATGGTTCAAAATTACGTGGTCCGTCGCCAAATGCCGTCGTGTAGCTGAACAGTGCGACGTTAATATTCACTCACTCACTCCACTTTCACGGTTAACATTGAGACATCAAACTTGATTATTATCTTAATTAAGGATCTAACCTATCATCCGGTTTAACCTAATCTCAATTCAATCTTAGTGAACAATCGTCACTTTAAAGTTCCTCTTAATAAGAATCAAATCACTATAATTCTAACATTGTACCTTCAATTGCAATCTCTCCTGGCTCGAGTATATCTTCTCTCTTCACAAGCTAGAAAACCTCGCCTGATCATAGTAAGTTAATTTACATATCGCGATTATCTTCTTCCAAAGGGCTGGTTGTGAATAACGCAAATTGATAGCCCTAAGATTTCCTAAGTTAGTTTGAAAAACGCGTATAGATCCGTCACAAGGTCAATGGACTAAATTTAGGAGGGTTATATGATGAATGGAATCACGTGTTCTCCACTAAATTTAAGACTTGTTATTCTGCTTGTAAAATATAAATAATCTCAAATTTCATAATAGGGTAAAGATATTCCAATATTAAGACTCTTCAAAAAGTTTATCAAAGTTCTAATAAAATTATTTTATTATGTATTCTTTTTATTCAAGTGTTTGTCTTACCTTTGCCCGTTATTATTGTTGACATATGTGTATTTTAAACGAAAGTTTCTGCACAAAGCAAAAGTTGGCAACAACGCGAATGCACGGATTGGTTGGAAACGCCTGATTGTGTTTACCATGTGACTATGACGTAACATGAATTTATGAACTGATTGATTGGAAACCCGTGATCGTAATTGTCATGTGACTATTACATCACATGAATTTAATCTTTGTTATTTTCTTTGAATCTTTCATCGAGCAACATTAATTGGTCGCTGACATTTACGCATTTGAATATTGGATCGAAAGACATTTGCATGCGAAATTTCATTACAATCAAATAACTCTTTCTCAAAGAAAAAACTTCATTTCATTTTATTTCCAATTTTATTTTAATGCTTCTGTAATAAATTATTTAACAATGGAATATGGCTTAGATATAACGTATTAACATGTTGGGACGGCGTTCATCAAGTAATAAAAGCTAAATACAAAGAGTAATGAGGAACACGTAATTATACGATGTAAATATCAAGAAGAAACGAGCGATTGACATGTTTATTTGGCATTTGAACACGTGTCAAATACATATCCTCAGGCACACAACGACGACAATTACTCTGTGAATCCTCTCAACGCCACGGGCTCAGAACCACCCTTTTTTGCCTCTTGGACAGGAAACGTCGAGTTATGGATTCTAAGTAAGGCCTTCTCTGCGGGATGCTGCCATAAATAATGTTTTCATCAGAGTATTCTTCGTCCGCTTGCCACGAAGAGTAATGAACTGTTATCTTTCATTTACGAGACGCCGTGTAAAAATAACAGTGGTTGGTCTGCTGTGGCTTTCCAAATGGGAATAATATCCCCATGAGTGTTGTCATAAAATAAATAATAGAGGAGTATTTGTATTGTCCTGTGTTAGAAAAAAGATTTGATTCTCATATAGATTGTGCAAAAGGTACCAAATTTAAAAAGAATAATTGTACAAAGAAAATTGAACTATTCGGAAAAAGTGTTCTGACTGTGGATTTCATTGTTTTTAGTCACAAGTTTGTTTGATTTTCTTGTGTTAGAGTGAGGGAGTGTTTATTAATATCGCAATTTAAAGCAAAAAGAGGGCTTATGACGACGGATCTCGTCATTTTAAACCTCAGTCAAGTGACGAAGACGACACTGAGCTGGCATCCTTTCATCAAACTACCACACAACGCTAAGGGTAGGACTTTGACCAATAACAGATTTAAAGTGTATTAGCTCCTCTACACGGTGGGTCTTCAGTAGCACTAGGGCTGGAGCTCATGACACGCCAGCCCCGAGTTCATGGCCACTTCTTCTTTCAGAAGTAGTTATAAAGACTGATTAAATAACATATAAACATTTATGCCATCTCCTTCATCAGAGTGGGTATAGTTAACAATTCAAAATTTGTTTTCAGTTTTATATATTGTCTAGTAACTATTGGCAATTCAGAACACTTAAAATCGTGCTGCAATATGCAATAAGAAATTTTAAGCAAGCATAGAAAAACTTTTTATCATATTTTTAGTGCAATTTTAAGTAAATAAGCTTTCCCCCGTTAGGTTTTCATTATCTTGATTGTAAAAACGAGTGAAATCAGCAAGAAATCACTCTGTGAGTTGGTTTTAATATGAAGATTTTGATTTTTTTTTGTGTGTGAATTGTTTGCTTTAACATAATAAATCAAAATGGGAGTATTAATTAGAATTCCTTTAAAAGTATTAGAAGTTCTGTTAGATAAGTTTGCTAATTGATTGATTGATTTAATATTAACGTCGCACTGTTTAGCTACACGAGGGCTTTTGGCGATGGACCACGTAATTTTGAACCTTGGTCAAGGGACGTGGATGGCACCCCCTCTTCTAACTACCACACCACACCAACGGGAGGACGTTTCAGCTCTCGACAGATTTAACGTGCATAGCTGCCCTACACGGCGGGTCTTTAGAGTTACTGGGCTCGAACTCGTGACAAGGCATGTCACAATCCGATACCTATACCACTCGGCTACCGCGGCCACGACAAGATCGCCAAAGTTTACTCTTAAATTCAGCTAAAATGTATGTTTTAGAAATGTATAGTTTTTTCCCTAACATTTTTTTCAAGACTACGTTTAAGTCTCTTGCTCAATTTACGCAAGGCTGTGGTAAACGAGTAATCATGGTCATGAACTCGCATTTTGTCTAATTGTGAATTCTCTGTCGAGGGTTAAATGTTGAGTTCATGTTGTTGTAGTGAGAACTAAGAATTTGAGATGGATCACATATCTTGATGATAACATATAACAGATAAACTAATGAGTAAGAATGTAAATTTTTTTGAACAATTCGAAAACTCAGACTTAAGTATTTTTGACACTTTTCTTTTAAAATAAAACAGATTGTGTGTGCTTATGTCCACACGATGGAAGTGGAAACTTCTGGGCAAGAGAATCCAATTATATGGGCTTATTATGGGCAAGATAATCCAATTGTTTGAATGCACTACGTTTTCTCTTACATTATCGCATGCGGGCGTTAAGTAGTTCTCTTTTTACGTGGCCATTCATTGGTGGGGCTATTGTGTAGAATAGATACCCCCTTGGATTTGGCAATATTTATCTAGATTACCAGAATGACTTCGACGCTTCATTATTTCGGTTTCACTTCATATTCTTGGAACACCTATCGCTACATATAGGTAGTTTGGTGATTGATTCTGGTCACCAGAAAATTGACTTCGCCAAGCGGCCACTTATTCTATATTTTAACCCATCGGTGGATTTGTTTGTTTCGCCCATTTTCATTAAAGGGAAATGTTTAAATAATTATGCATTCTTATATTTTTATATATGAGTATATACAATTTAGATGTCAATTAGTCTAATTATTTTTTAAAAAAATGTTTGTAAATTACTTACCAATGAATTTAGTGCCACATGATAACGCAGTCACGTGTTTTCAGCCAATCAGTTAATTTGCTTCACTATTGCCAACTTTTGCTTTTTGCAGAAACTTTCTGTTAAAAAGTACATATTTGTCAACGATATAATAATGTACATAAATATAAAATGAAATTAATTTAAAAGTATTGGTATGATGTAAGGTTTTATTTATTCCATCACATGTGGGTGTGCCTGAGAACGAAGCTGCTGATGAGCTGGCTGGTAGGGGATGTGATCTCCCTAACCCCAGTTCCCCTGTCTTAACCCATTCGGAAATTCATTCCTTCCAAAAAAAATAAAGTGAATTTGACTTGGCGAAACCCTCCTGCTCGCCACTGGTACGCAGCTAAGAGTCCTGGCCTATCTATACAGTGCAGGAGTCCCAGGGCTTCCAGAAGCGGTTACCTGCGTAGTATGACTTTTGTGTAGGGGATAAAATCTTTCTTTACCTGTCCCTGCTCTCTCCTTGCTTTTCCTGCTCATCTTCTGGACTGCTGGGGCATTGCCTTGCGACAATTGTATGAAGAGCAAGACCTGGTGTGTGAGACTATTACGCGGAAAGGTCAAATGGACTTGGTGTAGGCTTTCCTGCTCCAAGGGGATTGGAAACAACAACAACACAACACAACTCTTTACCCAATCATCAAACTTTAAACGTTATCTAAACTTTGCAAGCTGAACAACTAGTATATCAATTTTCAATCAATGGGAAACACGAGGTTGCCTTTATCATGTGACCAGCATGAATTTAGTCCAATGGACTAAATTCCTTTCATTTAATCATGTGCTTCCTTTCATTTAATATCGCCAATACCGTTGCAATAATACGTAAGTATTGTTTATGTAACGTATATAACGCCATATACTATGTAAAGCTAGGAAAACTTATGCCATCAGAGCTATTTGCTTAAAGTTCTCTAAGTAAACAAAAGGAGAGGATTCGTACTTTTTCACAATTAATTCTTTTGTTTTCTCTTAATATCTTAGCTGTCATCACTAATGTAAAACAAAATATTGAAAACTTTCTCGACAGCTAATTTCATTAAAATTTTGGATTTTAAAACTTTTTGCACATTTGTGTGTAAAATATGCCCTTTCTACTGAATCAGAAAATAGATCCCTTGTTACATTTCTTCTTGTCTTCGATTTCCTACATAAGAATAATCCCCTCCCCCCCTTTGTGTTCGCTTGCGCTACTCATTTCTCATCCACTTGCTGGAGTTGAGTGGAAGTGGGCTTCGTTACAGTAACATTTAAATAAAGAAAATAAAATTTCACGAAGACAAAGTGTGCATGAAATTTTTACTTAAAAAAGACCTGCGCTTAAAAAGCTTTCAATTCAAAACAAAGCGACCGTTGCTGACCCGAGCAGGGTTGTCGAATAGAGCCGAGTAAATCCGTTTGATATACTGGGAAAGTACGTTTTGGGCCCTCCCTTTTTCGAAATTATCGGATCCGTTTATTAGCCAGCTCCTTTACATTGAATAAGTTACCAAAATTCTCAGCTTGTACACAGAAATATAGGATATTTGTTTTTATGTTTGTTATTCACACACAAAACTAATTTTTCAATTCCTAATATTAGCTAACACTCTCTATATATTTATTTATTTATCTTGGTGGAATTTGCAATCGTTAATAAAATATATTTTAAAGCGCTCAGTTTAGCTAAAATTTCATATACATGATTATTTTGCATGACAATACAGCAATTTAATTATATTTAATTAAAATTAATTGATTAAAACTGATTATTCAAAGAATTACAAATACAGCCACATTGGCACCATTCTTGGTGACTTGTGTCAAAACTTGAAAAGTTTTTTTCTCACATTTTAAAGCGCTCAGAAATTTTTTATACACTATTGTTTTGGGTAAAAATACGATAATTTAATGATAATTAATAAAAATTAATTAACTGAAACTAATGATTTAAAGAATTACAGATACAGCCACGTTGGTTTCATTTTTAGAGACTTGGGTCAAAACTTAAAAAGATTTTTTTTCTCACGTTTTAAAACATTCAGTAGAACTGAAATTTTACATACACGATTGTTTTGGATGATAATACGGTACTTAAATAATTAATAAAAATGAATTTCCACTTAATGTTGTGATTCTGTCATATGTATATATACATATTTATATTAATTGTAACTATTTAATAAAAAAAGTAGCTAAAATAAAAATTTTCTTTATTGATCTAAGTAGGAATTGACTTAATTTTTTTTATATTACTTGTTTGACATCAGTTGCACATAGAAAAATATTGTTTCATTTAAAATCTCTGTATATGATACCTGATTTGCTTATCTCTTTTACAGAATCCCCTTTTCCCTTTTTTTTATTACAGAAAAACATTTCATAAACCTAGTTTTGTTTTTTCTCTCTCTCTCTCTCTGCCCACTTTTATTTCATTCAATTTCTCTTTTAAATTTGACGCTTGTTGGCGCTTTGTTCGTCTGTATTTAGAAGCAGACTCAAATGCTTAGACCAGCGAATATTTTCAAACTTTATACGTTGGTAAATAACTGTAGATATAATAAAGCCTCAAAATATAGAATAATGATATCATTTTCGAGCAAACGGTTTTTTCTTTTCAAAACTCGATTAGTCTTTATAATTTAATTTTTCTGCCTCAGCGCATTCGTAACTATCGAAAGATTAAAATTTATTGTGGCTAATTGCTTGATTTTTTTAACGAGATTGTACTTTTTCATTCCATGGCCGGGGGAATTGTTTGTTGGAATAATTTTAATAAGACTAATAAGGATTTTTTTAATTATGTTAGTGAGTAGACGTGACCTTTGCGAGACAAGTATCAGAGCCAAATTTGGTGGTAAATATAAATGTGTCTAGAAAATTTTAAAACTATTATCTAAGTTAAGAAAACTTTCAAAGCTCCCCCCTAGAAGAGTTTTCCCTATACGATGCTCGGAAGGAATATGGGAGTCAGACATATGACAGTAACTGTGCGTTTCACTAAAATTATGCGAACTTGTGATTAAGGACTTATATTGTTGTGTTCGATATTTGTGTGATGTTTTGATTAGTCCTGTTTTAGATTTACACATGTGTGTTGTTCGTTTCTTGTTAGATGAAAATCTACTGTAATAATTAGAGAGTTATAAAATAAATCATGAATCATCACATAAAATAAATCATCTTTGAAAGACGTTCAACCACGATTTATTGTACCGATATCTTTTATGAATGAATCAATTTTGAAAAACTTCGGAGACTTATGTATTGGTTTCTCCTTATATGAACATTTTTTTTCAATTCGATGCAGATTAATAAGAAATGGAGTTAGGTATTCACTGCCGCACGTTGAATTTTACTTGGTAGTTCTTTTATCAAATATATTTTATGATAAATATGTTTCCGGAAAAAAATAATCGCTCATAACAAAATATTTTTTTAAAAAAAGAAAAAGAAAAAATTAATAAAATGTTTCAAGAAAAAAAAATCACCTCACAAAAACGAATTCTGTAAAAAATTCCGTAAATTTTTAGTAAGGAATAACAATAGAATTAACTTGATAAAAAATTTTCCTTTAAAAATGCTAAATTTTTAGTTTGCATTGGAATACTGTTTAGTGCAGATTTCTTACAAAGATAAATTCTAAACAAAATTACGTTAGTTACTAAAAATTAAACAGATAGGCATTCTAGGAATGTGTGTGGAGGTAATTTATTATTCGTAAATTCTTTTTTTAATGTTGTTTATTTAGTGTATCTTGGAAAGAAAACCCATGGAAAACACATTTCACCGAAAGCACAATGCGTTAATGCGCTTTTTTTAGTGCAATTATTTCAGAATAATTTCAGGGTAATTACTTAAAATAACTACCCGCTGCTTAAGTATTTGAAAATGAAAGAGAAATTTGTGTATTCCTAAATGATTTTTTAATTCTTTAATTACACACAAGTTCTACTAATAGATTAAATCTGTTTCGATATTTTGAAATGACAAACATTTGATAATCCGAACTTTAGGAAGGATGTTCGAATGCTGCCCATTGAAGTTTCTTTACTTTTCACGTGTTAAAACAGATGCTGGGGGATCTTCCATTGTCCTGAAATAGAACGTTGCAAATATCCTCGGAAATTCTTTGGACCGAAATGCTATTTTAAACTTGTATTGCTTTACAGTGCAGAGTTAATTAAAAACAAGTTATTGAATCAAATTAGCTGCTTTTTCCTTCTCAAAAAGTTAATAATAGTATACGGTATTAATTGTAAATCGGCTTTAAAAGAAAAAACGAGCACACCATCCTGTGAATCCCTCCCCCCCCCCGGGAAAAAAACCCAGTAATAAATCAATTTTTTAGCAGAAACCTAATTTCCTTGCTGTTAGTGAAGTAAATTTAAATCTATGTGTTCTATATAATTTTACTTGCATGATTTCAATTCTTAATATTGACTTTAAATTTTTGTCATGAACTGCAGCAAGGCTTCAGTCGGACTGCTGTCGCATTCTGATTGGATGCTCATCTCTACAGATCTACATACATCCAAATAGTCAAACTCCTGTCTCAGCCAATCAGAATGCTTCCTTTCACTTCTCGGACATTGACACAAAATTTTTCTGAAATTTTTCTTTTTCGGAACTTTGGAACTTTTGCTGCAACCGGATTAGCTAGGCCAGCTCCTCCCCCTTCACTGATCGCTGTGTATAAATGCTTCTTTTTCTAAATTAAAAAAAAAAAAAACTTTTTATTAATTTATGGCAATTTCTTACTCGAGATGTAAATATTTTGATTAAATTCAGCAATTTATTTTTTCATCTCAATTACTTTTTTATCTACATTGGGCAACAAATGTCTAGTTCTGCCATTCTTAAGACCCGATAGTGGCCGCGGTAACCTAGTAGTCAAAGTAACGGACTCGAGGTCGGCGTGTCGTGAATTCGAGCCTAGTGCCGTTGAAGACCTACCGTGTAGGGGCGATGCACGTTAAATCTGTCGACAGCTCAAACGTCTTCCCGTTGGTGTGGTATGGTAGTTAGGAGAGGGGGTGCCAGCTATGGTGTCATCCTCGTCACTTTGTAATGGCCTCCCCTCTGGGAAAGCTTCCATCTAATCGACCTAAATCTGTGGAAGGTAAAGATTTATGACCCAGACTAACCATGATAAATCCAATTTATTATGACCAAAGATAATATTCTATAAGCAAACTATAAAGGAAAACTTTAGAGTGATATAACGAGAGCTCAAACCCTATGTGAATAAGCACGCGAAATCCGAATAGCTTAGCTTTATCATAAGAATTCTAACTTACTTAATTTATTCTAATAGTTAATGTCGGTATTATAGTCAAGTGTCGAAATTCTGATCCTTACCGTATCTGTACTGCTTTCAGCGACTCCTCTCCCTTTTCCTTCGAAATTTACGATTATTAAACTTGAACTATAGATACACTAGCTAATCTGTATATCATGGTTTCTTCTTGAGAGGGATGGCTGTGAAATAACACGATTGCTGGCTCGAAGATTCCCCAAGAGAATTAGTAGAAATTCTCGTAAAGCTCCGTCACAACTTGACCATGGCTCAAAATTACGAGGTCCGTCGTCAAATGCCCTCGTGTAACACGCAGTGCGACGTTAATATTCTCTCACTCATTCACTTATACCTGATAGGAGATTACAGCCCGACAGGTCTAAAGCTGAATTCACACCAATGCCGTCCGCGTCGAGCGTTGAGTGTCTAGCCAATCAGAAACTTCATCTCGGGCGAGACGAAGTCTCTGATTGGCTAGACGCTCAACGCTCAAAGCTGACAGCCTTGGTTTGAATGCAGCTTAAGTACTCCGTGCAGTATCTTCAACGATCGCTATTACACATATTGTATTTTCATTCCAATTTGTATTGCTTTGTTTCAAGGCTGTAATGGTACTTTCGTCATAAGCACACCAGCTTCATCTGTATAAGATGTTTTAATCGAACTGAGTGCAAACTGCCGAAACGATGGGACCTGCACTAAAACCCCAAGAGCGATTTCTTTTAATTTCTAGTAAAATTATTCTTTTTATTGAAGTCCACTTTTCATTTGGGCAACCCTTATGTAAGAATTAGAGTTTTGAAAACTATTGAAAAATTATTTTTGCTTTTATGACATAACTTGATAATTTATTTACGTTGCTGAGTCGTTTATTTTGCCCAGTGTAGCGTTATTTTATAATTTATTTTGAATTATTATACTACCAATGATCTTGATACAACTGAGCATTTATTTAATTTTACTTTTCGTTTCGACCGAAAGAAAGAGGCCTCGGTAACCTAGAGGTTACGGTTACAAAGTCGTGATCGACTTGTTATGAGAGTTCGAACCCTAATGCTACAAAAGGACCGCTATGTAGAGGTACTGCTGAACGTTAAATCTCTCGTGGCTAAAGCCGCATTCACACCAAGGCAGTCAGCGTCGAGCGTTGAGCGTCTAGCCAATCAGAGACTTCATTTCGGGTGAGCTGAAGTCTCTGATTGGCTAGACGCTCGACGCTGACTGCCTTGGTGTGAATGCAGCTTTAATGTCCTCCCTTTGGTGTGGTGTAGTTGTGCGGGGAGTCGAGTTTCAGCTCCGGTGTCGCCCTTGTCACTTGACCGGTGGCTCAAAATGACGAAGTCCGTCGTCAGTAGCGCTCGTGTTGTTTATATTTCGACAGTAACAAACTCTGTTAACTCACTCGATCAAAAGAAATGGAAGATAGGCGATAATTGTTCCAGAAAGGAGAGTTAAAGTGTAATTATAAGAGTGATCAAAAAGCTCTTTCAAACTTTTCAAATTTAACGAGATTAAGCGAGATTATTCAACACTCCGAAAGAACATTGTCCATTTATTTGAGATTTAAATCTCCATTCCGGCGTACTTATCAAATAACGGCGGTGCAGGTCGATGATTCTCAATTACAAGAAAGCATTAAACTCGACGCTCGTTATTTGTTTCGTTCGCGCGCTGGCAAGAATTAGAAACCGCCGATACGATTAATCGATATTAATCTCGGAATGATCGATAGCAGCTCCGCCTCCAGAAAATGAATGACGCCACTGAAAAAGCAATAACACTAAGTGAGGAGTTTAATTTTGTTTAAAATATCACTGCCGAGGGGAAGGATAATCGATAGACGGAAAATAATCGCAAGATGTAATCGATACGCAGCTCGCAGTTGACAAGTGAAGGAAACGCTGAGTTACTACGCATGATTCAAAAGTTGGAGAAAGTAAACTTCTCATTTTGAACAAAATACTGCTGTTTTAATACTTACTTAGATTTGTGTAATGGATATCGTCACGTCAAAGTATGAATAATTCATCATTTTTTTGCTCTTGGCTATGTTTATTTTTAAAATTGTGCTTCCTCGACCCCTATTTTAGGAGTTCTTTTTTTACACATTAAATCAGATGGGTGAAAGAAAAATATTTTAATCCCAAAAACTTCTAAGAAATTGTGTCTTAACCCTTTATCTACCGACGGTGCTTATAAGTACCACTCAATTTAAAATAACATAGAATAACCAATTTTACGAATATTCTGAGAATACTTAGCAGGAATATTCTTTGAAATCCACTCTTCCAAGATATATGGCAGCACGGGTTCTATGAGGAATATTTTAGAGGGGAGGGTAAATAGTTTTATAGCAGAAATTGCGTTTTCAGCGGATTGCAAAGATTATCATTTTTGTCACGAAAAAATAGTTAATGTCAAAATTTAAACGTCTAATTTTTTTCGTATGTTAATGAGGACCTTAAAAACGATTTGACTCTTTATTTTAAGTGAACAGTGTGTATAATTAATTTTACAGTGGAATGTCTTTAATTAATTAACTCTAACGGATTAAATTTCCCAAAGTTGAGTACTTTGTTTATGTATATCCCTTAATTTTCAATGTAGTGATCCAAAAAAAAATATTGCATAAAAAAACTGCAGTAAATCATAATGCGGTAGATAAATAGTTAAAAACGTGTTAAACATGTGTCAGTGAAATGTTTCAAAAAGTGCTTTGCTTTTAAAAGCTATTTAAATTTTTTAATGACATCAATATTTACAAATAAAGATGTTATGATGCATCTAATAGACTGACCCACGTATAATAAAGTCCCTTTCAGTAACATGTTCTCTCTCCCGCCCCCTCTTTATTTCAATAAGGCTACGGTAGCCTAATGATCACGGACTCGTGAGCAGCATGTCATGAGTTCGAACCCTGGTGTCACTGAAGACCTGCTGTGTAGGGGAGCTGACGCACGTTAAATGTGTCGAGCTCAATGTCAACCCGTTGGCGTGATGTTTTGAAGAGGTGTGTGTGGGGGGGAGGGTTGCCAGTTTATATGTCATCCTCTTCACTTGACCGTGGTTCAAAATGACGAGGTCCATTTCCAGTTGCCCTCGTATTTCTTTACACTGCGACGCTAATATACGCTCACTCAATCTTTCTCTCTTGTCTTAGCTCTCTTTGTGTTTTTATCAATAGACATTTCTGATTGAAATATTTCCTTTCTTACTCACGAGTACTTTTCCTATTATTATACATCTAGTGAAAATAAGATTAGTTTATGTATAATGAGGTATTTCTAGAACGCGATTTCATGATTAACTTGCATTTTCATTGCTTTCAAAACTTCTAAAAACATTGAAAATTCTTGGGAAAGAGAAAAAATGTTTTTGTACATGTTACACAATTATATGATTTAGTAAAAATAAATAGGGATAGAGGACATTAAAAGTTATTAATTCAAATTCTTTTTTTTTTCCCTTCAATGTGTTAGCATTTTTCTTTTTCTTTATATTTATTATTAAATAAATAGAAACACGTATATATTAACCAATGCATATATGACGAAAGTAAAATACTCTACTGGCCATTAAAATTGCTGCATCATGAAGGCGACATGCTACAGACGGGATATTTAAACTACAGGAAGAAGGTTCTGTTCTATGCAAATGATTAGCTTTTCAGCGCGTTCAGACAAAGCAAGTGCCGGTAGCAACACCTACAAGGTTTATAAATGAGAAAATTGTTCAGCTGATTTCTCATACCCGAAATGCATTTGAACGTTGTTGCCTGGTGAAAAGTTGTTATGCCTCGTGTAATAAGCAGAAATACGCACCAGCACTTTTCTAACTTTGATAAAGGTCGAATTGTAACGTACCGGGATTGCGGTTTATTGTATCGCAGTATTGCTGCTTGCGTCGGTCGCGATACATCGACTGTTAGCAGAAAATGGAATCGATGGGTTCAGGATGGTAATATGGAACGCCCCCTATCACAAGCAGCCGAGAAGACTGGCATGTTATCCGCATGGTCTCAATGGATCGTGCAAGCACATCACGAGCCCTGAGTCAAGAATTGTGTTCGTTTGCAAGACAACAAGTCTCTACACGAACGTTCAACGATGTTTGCAGCAGCATGGACTCTCAGCTCAGAGACCATGGTTGCGGCTACCATTGACTGTCTTGAATGGTGTGATCAACGACGAACCTTTTGGCATGAATGGCGAAAGTCATTTTTTCAGATGAATCCAGGTTCTGTTTACAGCATCAAAATGGTCGCATCCGTGTTTGGCGGCATCGTAGGGAACGCACGTTGACAGCGTCCATTCGTCATTATCATACTGGTCCATCACCTGGCTGATGGCATGGGGTGCTATTAGATACACGTCTCGGTCACGTCTTGTTCGTACTGATGGCACTTTAAGCAGTGCACGTTACATTTCTGGTGTATTACGACCCTTGGATCTACCCTTTACTCGAGCCCTGCTAAACCCTATGCTCCAACGGAAAATGCACGACCTCATGTTGCCGGTATTGTACGGACCTTCCTTGACACGGAAAATGTTTGGCTGCTGCCCTGGCTTGCACATTCATCACATCTCTCGCCAATTGAAAGCGTCTGGTCCATGGTTGCCGAGCGACTGGCTCGTCACCATACGCCAGCCACTACGGTTGATGAGCTGGGGCATCGTCTTGAAGCTGCATGGACATCTGTACCTGTAAATGCCATCCAATCTCTGTTTGACCCAATGCCTAGATGCATAAGTGTTGTTATTACTGCCAGAGTTGGTTATTTCTGGGGGCTTATTTCCCAGGATCTATGCATTCAAATTCCTTGAAAATTTAAACACACTTTTTATTTCCAGCATAATATATTTGTCCAGTAAATATCATTTTGTTATCTGAATTTCTTCCTGGTGTAGGAATTTTAATTGCCAGTGGTGGTGTGCTATTTTTTCCCTATTAGATCTAAGTTTTCGAAAATAGTAATCATGTGCACAGATAAGAATCTTCTAAATACTACTTTTTAAAATATAAAGCAGCCGTATTTATGTAAGTGATTTATTGAAAGTTCTGGACCTTGAAGTTCAGATTCTTTATCCTGAAAAATAGTCGTTCTGTATGTGGGCTGTCTGTACGTTCTTTAACCAAGAGGCTGAATTTATTTATTTTTTATTGATTTATTTTCTTAGTATTTGTTGATGTTTGTGTGTGTGTGTATCTTCCGGTTGTCTATTTTAGCGAATACAAAGATCCTCAACCAATACTCTTTATAATTTTGAACCAAAGTCAAATAACGAAATTTAGGTATGAGTTGTCACCCACATACATGTTCCGCCCGTACATTTTTGCTTACATCTCTGTAATATTTGTAATATTAGTTCAAATGTGTGTTGCTGTATCCCCCTATGCAAGTAACAATGAGTTATGTGGTACGTGTGTTAATAATATGTATAGTGTTTGAACTATATCACCTGTTTTCTCATGTATCAAACATTTAATTTATTTATCCAACGCCCGTGCTTGGCGTCTTGATCATTTGACGCCGAGCCTCCCAATACCGACTGACGAAGTCGTCAGTCGGGTATTCATCGAATTCAGTGCATTGGAGCTGGTGGTCTCTAATGGCCGCAGAGGGGGCAGGCCTCGTCAGCAGCCATGCCAAGCCAGTGGAGGTATACTCCCAAAAAGTCATGTCTGGTGGTTAGGGGACCTACAGTGGTCAGAGTTTCCCATGGATTTCCAAGGCTCTTGGTTCTTAGAGTCACTGCAGTATATTTGTCAAAGAATGTGGAAATAATGCTATTTGCTCTTCTGAGGGTAAAGGGGACTTCAATTGAGACGACTCGGCTCCCTGCTTGACGTATTAATTGACTCTCTCATTGCTTTGGATCCCAACATGACTTGGAACCCACTGTAAGGCCACATTACAATCATATGAGATTAGCTCCGCAATTTTAGTTCGGCACTGAATTATGTTAACGCATTCAGTTGGTGTATTACTACTGAATACTAAAATTACAGTTTGGGAGTCTATGAAGAAGACTATTTTTGCAGAAGCTTGGCCAGCAGCTAGTGTTGCTTCACAGACAGCCAAGAACTCGCCATCGTAGTTGGTATCGTTTTTCCCCACAACCAATGAGTCCTCTAACAGCCGACAGAACCATCCCTCACCGGTTTCGTTTGTTTCTGGAAGGTATAAAGCAGCAGTGTAGATACTAAGCCCCTTATTCACTAGATATCTTTATTCGATCGTTTCCAGAGCGCAGGATTTTAGCTCGTCAGGAATGACATTAACCATATTTGATATCATGCGTGTTAACCCTTTAGCGGGAAGTGGCTAATACGTCTCAAGCCACATATTAAACAATTTTTCTCCAAGCGGGTGATAGATATTTAGTCCATCCACATGAGTTAATTGAAGCTAAAACACATAAAAAGCAATTTTGATTAATATAAATAAACTTTCTGATCTTTGAAAAAAAATTCGACATGTCTTAAGTGTACTTTTTCTTTCATCTGAATTAATTAAGCAAATTTGCAATTAAAAAAAGGTTTTATTTAGGTTTTTGAAAAGCTTTTTTATATGTGGCTAGAGGTTCTATCCACTGCCCACATAGAACAGAAAAATGACATAGAAATTTTCGCTTTCCTCCACACCTAGAATCATGTGAGAATGTTGGGGGTCAGAAATATAAACAAACGTTGTTTACAATATGTGGTACAAGATTCTCGGGTTCAAAAACCTTTCATTACAGCTTTTCTGCTCGGAAAAAACATTTGTATATTATAAAATTCCACAGTAAATAGCTCATCAAATTTGTGAAATATAACTAATTTTATTCTCAAAAATATTACTTTATTTCTAACCTTTTGTACTAAAATTAAATAAAATATAAAATGTGGATATATACCAATTTCAATGTATATATAGTATTCTATATATATTCTTTTTAAGTATATATTCTATGTTGTACACTTATTCTATTATTATTTAATTACACTTATACTTTGTATTTAATTATTATTGAAATAGTTATTACATAAATGTCAATTTTTCATAAAAAAATTATTGTAATATGATTCATTATTCCTGTCCTGAAAAGTAAATTAAATCTCCTAAGCACGCAGTGGCTATAACGTCTAGCCACCACCCAGGAAAAAAATCCTTCATCAGATATTTTTTTGTGACTAAATGTTTATAGGGGGATGAGAACATTACATTTATCAAGTACTTTATCACAGAGTGTATTTTAGCTTTGTGTGCCCATTAAAGGGTAACACAAAACTGTCAAACTAGCTTTTTGGTATATTAAATAACATACATTATGTGTTGCAATCGTAGTTAATAACGGACACAATGAGCTATATTCAAACTGATAAATATAATCCCGTGTTTACCGTTGAAGTCAAATCTAGCACCAGACTTGTATACGTGTTTTTATTCTTGTAAAATTTATGTATGATTTCAAATTTGATGGTTGAGGAAAAATGTTCAAGTATTGAAATTCTTCAAAAAGTATTTTTCACAATTTAACAAAAATTCATATACGTGTACTTTAAAAGTTCATTTTGTTTACCTATTGGCGTTATTTTTGTTGACAAATATGTACTTTTTATAATAAAGTTTCTGTAAAAGCAAATGTTGGGCAACAGTGAAGCACAAGAAATGATTATTTGAAAGCACGTGATGGCATTTATCATGTGATGATGGCAGCACATGAATTTAGCCTATTATTAACATTCGGGACAAGCGTTCTACTCCTTCGACCATTTTTGTCAAATCAAAAGATGTTAACAGGTGCTACGATACACAGCAAATAATAATGCCAACATTTGGCGACATTTTTTAAAATTGGTGACATCTTTTGATTCGACGAAATGGGTCGACAGTATAATACGCAAGTACCCTAATTTATTTCCAAACAAATTTGTAAGATTTTTTTAAAAAAATACTTTTTATAAATACCTACGTAACAAATTCTTTTTTGGATTAAAAAACGATAAAAAAAAATTTAATCTGTAAGAAGTTTTTTTTTAGTTCTTCCAAGGATTAATAAGTAGTAGAGGCAAAAAATCAATAAAACTTACAAAGTGTTTTAAACAAAATTTTTAAATATAAACCCGAGAGAGATAAACTAAAATAAAGCTGAATATAATAAGAGTAGGAAAAGTATTTGGAAAAAATACCGTTACTATAAAATTTTACCTAAAAGAAACAAATTGAAAAGAATACTTTACTTTGCCACATAGTTTTTAAGGTCTTATTTTCATACCACAAAGGACTTATGTTCATACCATCAATAATTTGCTAAGAATATAAATCAGAAATAAATTTTTTGAAAAAAAAATATAAAAGAAAAATTCTACTCGCAGTGCATATCCATTATAAGAACAATTTTCTTCCGATAAATTTTTTAGAAACAAACAAAAAGTCAAACTACAATAGATTTCAAATTAGTTTAAAAAGAAAACTTTCGTATACCAGGAGTTGTGTTTGATTCCTAGGGAGGCTTAAAGTGCAGTTTATTGATCTCTGTATGATACCCAAAGGGGAATTGTTGAATCGAAAACCATATTTTGGGATATTAAATCGTCTGATTTATTTTTATATTAGGATACTGAATAAATCTTTTACTAGGATTTTTTTTCCTTCGTATTTATTAGGTTGAGATGAATTTTTGTCCGTGAATATATTAATTCTGCAGCGCTGTGAGCGTTTTTACTGATGTATGGCTAAATTTATATTTAACAAAGCATATTGATAGTATTTTATAATTTCCAGAGGTATGTGTCATTTAGCTCTTTTTTTATATTTCAAAAATAATTGAGGTGAACTCATCAATATGCAGATTTCCTTACAACTTTTTGCTCATATTTTATTACGTGTGTGTAAACACTTCGTATTCTAATTATCCTGAAAGAGCTTTCATTTAGTTCGTTTTGGTCCTGGATTTTCAAAAACATTGGTAGTCGCGTAAGCTTAGTGGTCATTGTCACGAGATCGTGGCTAGCGTGTCATGAGTTCTACCCCTAGTGCCACTGAAGGACAATGAGCAGCTGACCCATGTTCAATCTGTCGGGGCTCAGAGTCCTGCCATTGGTGTGGTGTAGTAGTTTGGAGAAGGATGTGCTAGCTCAGATGTCGTCCTCGTCTCTTGACGACGGTTCAGTATAACGAGATCCATCACCAATATTCCACGTGTTGCTTTATAGTGCAACGTTAACATACACTCACTTTCGACGACACCGTAGGAACCATTTTTTAAAATCAAATGTACTCACTGAAAGGGAACGGAAAATTAACTGTTTTTATATTTCTTCAAAGTTTCACGTTGTCAAATTTAACACTGGCTGACGTAACATTGAATCATTCGACAGTTCTTATTAGATTGTATGTTAGTATTAAATCATTCAGTTTGGTAGAAAATTCGAGGACCTCCAAGCTATTTGAATCACTGACTGATAAATTTCATTAATTGCTTATGAAGCTACACGAATGGCTATTGGTGTGTGCCTCGTCATTTTAAACAATGTAAGGTAATGAGTACCACTTTACTGGTACTGGTATTTTACATGAGTATTGGTACTTTATTCTCGAAACTTTCACATCACACCAGTATCAGCAATTTGACCTTCAATCGATTTAACTTGCATCGGGCTGACTGCACCAGGGCCCAACACGTCGGCCCGGTCAGTATATCGGCACATAATAATATATAACAAAATATCAAAATTTCTCCTGAAATAGGAAAGATAGTAGCAGAGAAGATATGTCAAATGTCCAGACAAAAACATTAAATTTTTATTGCTCTTTTATGCATGTTTATTATTATGTATTGTTACGTAGATCCGGATTCAAGGATTTTATGCAAAACAATCACAAAGAAAATAAACAGTTCTTTAAGAGCGATGTGAATTTATTATCGAAAATCCAATCCTTTAAATACAGAATTCAGTGGCAATATTCACAGGGTAAATATCCGAAGGTCTTCACACCTTCAACAGCAATCAAACACAATCAACAGTGTTTAAAAATACACGTACGTAAAGATTATTCACAAGCACAGCCGAGATAATCGCTAGTCAAAACAATCCTCACTAATCTCTGGCTTAATCAAGACTCATCGCCGTACCTGCGAGCATCTTTTCATAGGCGCGACAGAAACTTCCAGAAATATAACCTCTCGTGTCATTGAACGTGACACTAGTGGAGAGATCTACTACTTTCTAGAAGATTTTAGAGGGTTTCGAACTCGCCAACATGGTCACCAATGACGCCAAAGTCGCCAAAAGTGATGCCAAATTGGCTCTACCGCCAAGATTTCGCCAAGTTCTCATTGAAGCGTCATTATAACGTAAGGGGCGGCATTGCTTGTGAATAGTACAATTTTAACATGAAATAAATATAACATAAAGTAATATAAATGCATTAAACACTCAAATACAAATTATTTACACAATTTACATAAAATTCGTAACAGTATTATTTGAAATAAACGTACGTTTCTATAAATATTTATTTATTTTGCGGCCCACCTAAAGTTAAACCTTGTTGACCTAGAGAAAACCTAGAGAAACCTAGAGAAAGTTGTATTTTTGATTGATATTAAGAGATCATTTTAATTAAGCCTCCTCTTGTGTTTCATAAGTGCTTTTACTTTAGTGTTGGGATTTATTATTGATTGGGTCGTCTTGCTATGTCTTCGTGTGTGTGTGTATTAGTAGAAATCATCTCCTTCCTAAATGAAATAGATTACGCCGACTACAACCAGACAGGACGACATCGAAAGAACAAATTCTATCAAATACAGAAGAATCATCAAAGTTGCTTTTTATTTTATCACTTCTGATAGTTGTTGATATCTGAAAAGGGATATATATATTTATATATATCTGACCTATTTTCGCTTATTTCTTCTATCTTCGAACTAGAAGGTACACCATTCTTCGCAAGGGTGAAGTGAAAAATATAACAACCAAGATGATAGAAAATTTCAAAAAATAAAAAAATTGAGGTCAAAATTGTCAAGTCCTGAAGTGCTTGCTGGTTTGAGACGGCTCAAAGAAGAAGCAAACATGTCATTATAAGTAATATAATTTTTTTTAAGTCAATTCCTACTTTTTTGAAAAAACTTACTGGCGCCATCTGTTGCAGATAAATCTAACGTTGTCAGAAATAACGCAAGATAAATTTAAAATTAAAACAATAAGATTTAATTAATGAATTAATATTTATTAAAAACTGTATTTACATCAAGAGTCGTCCACTACAAGTTTTAAAAAATGTATTTTAACTTAAATGGATGAATAAAAAGTATTTTATTAACGATTGAAAATTTGAACAAAATATATATAAATAAAATTATATAGGGATAGTGTGAACTAATAGTAGGAATTGTGAATAAAAAATACATGAAAATTGTTTTTTGAATTATTGAAAATGATATATATATATATATATATATATATATATATATATATATATATATATATATATATATATATATATATATAAATTTGTAATTTGAATTACGTATTTTTTTAAATTTTTTATTATCATTTAATATATCTTCAACGATGCTTGTTAAATATGTCGAAGCTCAAACATTCTCCCGTTGGAGTGGTATGGAAGTTAGGAAAGGGGAAGGTCACAGGTGTCCCCGCCACTTGACCTCGGTTCAAACTTACTAGGTCCGTCGCCAAAAGTCTTCGAGTAGCTGAATAGCGCGAAGTTCATGTTCACTCACTCTGCATATCTTCCAAATTGTATAAGAAAGGAAAACATAAATACGAAATTCGTGGCAATATGTTTAGTTACATATATAACGAATTTGTTATGGTCTCTGGTGTGGTCAGCTCATAAAGCTTCTTCTGTAAACAAAATGCTCCGGTTTCAGGAGGTTGATGTGTTAAGGAAATTTATAGTGTGTGTGAGAGAGTGGGGGTACACTCTTGTGTGTCGTTCTTTTCAATTGCCCATCGTGACCTTGCCGTAACCTTGTGATTAAGGTCACGAACTTGTGGCTAGAATGTCATTAATTCGAACGCTAGTTGAACTGAAGAACTGCCATAGGGGGAGGTTGATGCACGTTAGACCTGTCGAGGCTCTAAGGCCTCCAGTTGGCTGGGTGTTGAAGTTAGGAAAGATGGGGTTGCAGCTTAGGTGTCGTCCTCATCACTTGACCGAGATTCAAAATTCCGAGGTCCATCGCCATTAGTACACGCTTCCTTCTCAGCATTAAGAAGTTATAGTGAATTAACACAAGAAATAAATCAATATGGCTTTGAGAGAGAAATAATTAGTAAGCCTATGAAATCATGAGCACTTTTATGAATTCTTAATTTAGTAGACATTCGTTTGCTTAACTTTAAAGAACACTTTCAAATTAAAATTGTCTCATTATTAATATTGGTTTGTGCAAGTAGAATACATGTAACTATTTACTATGCAACATTATTTAAATCCGGAAATGTAATTCAAACTCAAGATCTTCACTGTAACTTGCAA
Source organism: Trichonephila clavipes (assembly GCA_019973935.1). Lineage (NCBI taxonomy): Eukaryota > Metazoa > Arthropoda > Arachnida > Araneae > Nephilidae > Trichonephila > Trichonephila clavipes. Next base: position 81,687 of record BMAU01010583.1, on the reverse strand, counting down.
GCTATTAATTAGTGTAGTATTAATTTAGTGTTCATTATGATTCTCCGGTCATTTAGACGGAATATGGAATATAATTATCACAGTAAAGTTTAATAAACTATCAGAAGATTTTGCGAAAACTCTCCAGTTTGGGTATTGTTATTTAACGTTAATTTTGAAGTTAAATGGATTTATGATTTAGAAATTTTACCAGGCAGATCTTAAGGAGTTTTCTGGATATTAAAATTAATGGGAATAGAATAAAAATGTCTCTCGAGCGCTGCTTTATAAGATTAGCTTAGGATCGAAAGTGACGTGAATGCCTTTCTCTTAATCTCTTTACCTTTTATTAATTGAAGACATTTCAGTCTGTTCCGTATTAAATTAAGAATGAGAGTTAATTAAATTATGGAAAGTTACAATAAGTATGAAACGACGAGGATAGCATTTTTATCGAGGGTGAAAAACCGAACAAAATTATGCGCACTTTCCATGTTGCGCCCTGGCAATTAAATACTTTTGTGTCAGCATTGTTATGGATAGTTCAAACTTTATTCAGTGTTCCCTATAAAAGAGGTCTTGTGGTCGGAAAGATGGTTTGCAGGTAAGGGTAGAATACTCCTTTCAATGATGTTGAGTAAGTAAGGTTTATATTGGCGAGAAATTTATTCGCTTAAAGTCATACAACAGCCAAATTTGGCTACAAAAATGAAGCGCCCGAAACAAAGCTGGAAGGATCTGGAAAGGTTATTTGAAGAAATACATCTAGAAATTCTTCACAGCCTATATGAGGCAATGCAGTGGAGCGCAATTCCTATTACGTGGCAGATCGTTTTTCGAAAATTGCTAAGATCCACCCAATGGGCTCAATTCATATGACGTCATAGTCACATAATAGTGAAAACCACGTGATTCTAGCCAATCAATTCAAAAACTCATGCAACGTCATAGTCACACGATAAAAACTATCTAATGTTTCCAGCTAATCAGTTTACGCGCTCCGGTGTTGCCAAGTTTTGCTCTTCGCAGAAACTTTTTCTTAAAAAGTACATATGTATACAAAATGCATTTTATTCAAAAATATAAACCTATAATATAATTTTTTTTTTATTTTAAAAAATATTTTTAAAGAATTTTTTTTCCTTAACATTTAACATCTTTACCCAAATATGAAATTTGAAATTTTATCTGAGTTTTACAAATAGAACAACAAGCACAATTAGTTTAATGTTTGTTTTGAATTCAATGGAAAACACGTGTTTGTTTTTATCACGTGACTTGATAAATTGAGCCCATTAACACGTTTCTACCGCTGGTGCTACCTCGTATGCCGGCGTCGCTCTGGGACGACGATCAACTATGATAAGTAATTTGTTTTATTTTGAGTGCGGCTTTTGAGGTTGAACAAAGAGGCTTTTGAGGCATGATAGTGAAGCATTATTTTTATATTTTATGTGCTCGGTTTTTAAATTTTATTTTTAAATCTTTTTATATCGGTCTTTAAAAAATGGCGAACATTACAAGTATTGCAAGGCCTTCGCAGCCTAAGAAAAGAAAAGTAAATAAAAAATTGATTGAAGATGAAGTTTTTTAATGACTAGAAAAGAGTGAAAAATGAAAAAAAGGTTTTCCGTTTTCTGGTTTTACTACTAAAATATATAAGGAATGTTTTTTAATCATCAAAACACTATTTTGTAGTTCGGCTTCTGAGGATGGGTATATCAATTTTACTGGCAGCGAATGTGTTAATTTCTCTTGAAGTAAAACATTATATGAACTTCTCCAGTGATTGTGACTAGCTTAGTCATAGCTAGATATTCACCAGTCCAACTGGTTTGATGGTTCCCAATGGCTAAGGGAGCCAGAGGCCTCATGGTTCAATGAAATATTAGTTCGTCCAGATGAATCGTTCCTGGAAAAGAAACGGGTGGTAATCGCTAGCAACATATGAGTTGAAAAACGTTCAGTGAAAATGTGTTGTATTTCTCTGACTATATATTTGGTACATATGGTTAGATAGATCTGGGATTCTATGAAATTACAAGAATGAAAGAGACCGGTGGATGCAAACATCAAAATCTCAGTGTTCAAGAAATGCAACGTTCAGAAAAGAGTGTTATAAAACTTATTCAAAGAGAATAACCGATATAGCAAAGACGCGCTAAAATATGAGGGAGTGAATGAGTGAATATTAACGTCACACTGTTCAGCTACACGAGGGCTTTTGGCGATGGACCTCGTCATTTCGAATCATAGTCAATAACGAAGACAACACCTGAGCTGGCACCCCCTCCCCTATTTACTACACCACACCAATGGGAGGACGTTTGAGCTCTCGACAGATTTAACGTGCATTGCTGCCCTACACGGTGGGTCTTTAGTGGTATTGGGCTCGAACTCATGACATGTCTGACATGACCTTGACCGCTGGGCTACAGGAGCCCCGAAGATATGAGCGAAAATGACCTACTTAAAATGCAGACTAGATTGATTTTCAATAATAGTAGTCCTTACAGTCTGCGTTCATCCACTTTATTTTTAGTGGTATTTGATTGATATGTACGACTTTTGATTTAGACGTTGGTGACTTTAAAATATGAGTTACAAACGATATTATTCAAAGTCTAAACAATGGTACGTATATATAGGCATTCCCAGTGGCGCTGTGGCCGCAGTAGCCAAGTAGTTATGGTCACAAATTCGAGGCCGGAATGACGCGGGTTCAAGTTCGGGGAACATTAATGACCCGCCGTGTAAAAGGGATGGATGCTCTCCCATTGGCGTGGTGTGGTAGTTTGGAGAAAAGGAACTAGCTTAGGTGTCGTCCTTATTATAAAACTGAGGTTCAAAATGACGAGGTCCGTCACCACTATCCCCCGTGTTGCTTTATAATGCTATATTAATAAACTCTTACTCACAATTACTGTTACTCCGATGCCTGCAGTAGTTTTCCGTCAACGAAAAACAATCGGAACACATAAATTCACAACAGAGCAGGATTCAAAAGAATCGGTTATTGAACATAGCAACACAAATTCGTAATTCCAATCTTGCCCAAGGTAAATGAAACGTCTTGAATTCTTTTGTCGATAAAGAAAAAGGCCAAGTGTATTCAAAAATATTCATTGTGTGTAGGTATTGGAAGCATATCTGGGTTAGATTTACGATCTTCAATTTTAAAAAGCTGAAGAAAATAAAGACGTTCTACAGAATCGTTATGAAAAAAAGGCTCGAAAGGATTGGATCCCTATGCAAGAAGATATATATTTCATATTATCGACCGAAGCTCAATAAAAAAATAATTTGTTTCAGCAGTAGTTCATTCCGGAAAGAGACGGAAAACATAGAAAATAGCTTTTCTGAAAATAAAAGAAAAGAATATCAACATCTTCTCATCGTAACCACGAAACTCCTAATACTGAAATCTAATATTCTTTATATACGAAGAAAGCTCACAAGACATAAGCAGTTAGTTTCTTATATAAATAAAATCCTTTCGTCCTATAAAAAAGGAAGATGGGTTAACAGAATTAGGAAGCAATTACTGAGATGGAAATCATTTTTTCTTTCGGCCGCGCAGGGCAGGAAAGGAGTGAGGCATCATGGGTAATTCCTTTCTTCGGTTATATGTGAATATGTTGCTGAAGTTAAATGAAAATGTAGTGCTTTTGAAAAACTGAATTTTCAAAACTAAAAATATTTAATATGATGTCTCGATCATTATAAAGGAAGTTAAAAATAAGTAAGTTTAACTGAGAATATATTGGAACTTTTCGGTTAAATTCTCTGCAGTTGAAAAGACAAATATTCCTTCACCTACAATTGTTGTTCAAAATTAAAGTTATGCTATATCAGTGCTTCTCAAACTTTCAATACTGGCGCCCCCTTTTCAATCACAATTTTTATCGCGCCCCCTTATACATTAATAATGCACTAAATGCAATAATAATTCACTTTGACGCTAAAGCTACAATACGAGATCTTAATTATAAACCATACACATTAATAACATAAGTATTAAATTTTGAATACTACTTTTAAGCAAAAAAATAAATTAACTAAGTAATAGGACAATTATTACGTTATTTTTCCTTTCTCTAATTTTTAAATTGAACATATTGCAAAATGCGGTGACTGCTTAGAAGACAAAATATGGATATCTGCTAAATATAGAAAATAACTCAGAGGGTCAATTTCTAATCATAAGCATTCCTTACAAAAACTTTGCTTTGTAGAACAAGCCCATGGAAGTCGTTAATACTTATTAAACTTGTTCTTAATTTAGTATTAATTAAATAGTTATAAAATACTCTGTGCAGCACTGATACATTAAAAGTATACCGGCCGAAGTACGCGCTCTTTGCATGAGTTCGTTTAAAGAAAATAAAACATTCTTGCCAAACATTAAAGCCAAGTGCGCGACAATGTTTACAAAAATGTAAAATGTTTTTTTTTTAAATGCTTGCTCAAATTATAATTAGTTTTAAGCGAATTTTAATTTTAATCCTCATAGAATTAGCATTTATAGTTGATGTTAAATAATGAACAACAATATAAAATTCCGATGAAGAATAATTGTATTATTTTTAATATTTTTAAAGCAAAAAGACTTCAACATGTTTTAACCTGGGAGCAGGCGCGCACTCGATACGATCTAGCAGGGTTATTGAGTCACCCCAATCCTTTTTTTTATAATTATTTTATTGTACACGATACAAATCGTTATTCCAGTGAATAATTTAACTAAGAGAAAGTTACTTACCTACTTTCAAGGACTCTTCAATTTTTCTTTGGTGACAAATAAACAGTTCTGCCAGAATCAACAATTTCGTGATCTGTGTGTGTCCCGCGCGACCACTTCCGGGTAAAAAGTGTATTCATTATGATAATATGTATGTTACTGCTAAAAACAATTGTTATGCTTTATGTTTGAAAATACTCCTCTTGGTCTCAGTCTTCGCATAGTAATCCATCAAAGAGTGTGTGTGTGCTTTCCGTGGTTTTCCAAATATCATAAAACTGTTTTACGTGGAAAAAAGCGCAATAGAGAAATACATTACTTACAACTTCCTTAAATGAGAAATAAACACATAAGAGATGGGTTATAACTAACTCTACTAATAACTTAGAAGGTCAAACAAATTACAGCTATAATGTGCAGTATTTCAAAAATAATGACAGTGATGAATTTTTATGTTCCTGAATTTTTTTCGATTCTGGATCTGGGATCTGTTTTTTCTCTGAAAGAGTAGAATGTTATTTTTAAAAAAGAAAACGTAATAAAAACTCTCTCATCATGGGATTACAGCAAATTAAATAAAATATTTTTTTATTTGGTTATAGAATCAAAGATAGCTAATTAAGTATTGAAGAAGTTTTTTTTTTTTTTGATGACTTGATATCGCCTATAACAGGGGTGGCGAACCTTTTGGGTCAACGTGCCATTTTTTCTAAAAACGTTTAATGAGTTATAGGCGTGCCATCAAATAATTTTGACTTGTGATTATTGAACAACTAATAAAACTAAATACGAACAAATCAAAATTCTTTATTTAATACGAAAAAATACATTTTGCACTGTATAGTAGTAAATGTTTTAGTTATACTTGTAATTTTAATTAAAGTAACATTAGTGTGATTTCTGCTGTTGTAGATTAGATGAGAAATAACTTATATCAGGATTATAAGATGTTACTTTTAGTAGAATGCATGCTGAATTAGAGTCGTCTGTTAAACGGTTTCTAAGCGAGTCTTTGATGTTATTTATCTCTGAAAATAATGACTCGCAGGCATAGGTAGATGAAAATATGGTTAAAATAGCATACGCCAACTTCTTTAAACAGTTAAATGAGTCTGGAATCGAATTCCATGTTTCCAAAATTTCGTTACTGGTATTTTTACTTATATTGCTTGTCAATCTTTCTGCTTCAATCAATTCCAACTTTTTTTCCTTGTTTCAATAAACTTTTGAATCCATATTGAACTAGACTGGAAATCAATCAGTTGCATTTCAAGTTCTTCAATTTCCAACCAATCGAATTGAGACAAGTTCAGTTTATCAAACGAAATCACATCAGGGTACATAATAAATTTGAACGTTTCCGATAATTCCTTGAACTGAGAAAATCTCGCTGAAAATTCTTTGATTAAAGAATCCATTATGGAAATAAAGTCATCAATAACTTTTTTCTTCGTTTCGTTTCTCTTGGGCATCTAAATCTGTGATATTTTTTTTCAAGTTTGGGAAGTACTTGTAGTTTTTTGTAATAGTATCGTTTTTCTGAAAACATATAGTTTAGCTTCAAAGCGAATCCATCATGACGATAACTGTTTTATGCGGGCCTTGAAGCTTTATGTTCAATTTGTTGAAATATTGGCATATGTCTGTAAAAAACATAAATTATAAAAGCCACATAATATCCATCAACTGTGGGTATTGTTCAATTTTGCTCTCATTTTGTAGAAACAGTCTGATTTCTTCCAAGCAATCAACAAATCTTTGAAGTACGTTCCCGCGGCTCAACCAGCAAACATTGTTATACATTATTATTAGCCATTATACACCGAATTGACTTCGTTCAACAAAGCATCAAACTTTCGTTTATTTAAAGCCCTGTGACGATATGAGGTTGACTATTTTTTTTTTGAATAAAGTTATTACATTATCAAGAAATCTTGAACCACTCTTTGCACATAATGCTTGTTGGTGAATAATGCAGTGGTATTCAAGAATCGAGTGTCCTACGTCTGTTTTAAATAAAGAAATTAAGCCATTTTTTGCCTACCATATTTGGAGCACCATCAGTGGTTACTAAACAATTTTTTCAAATCAATTTCCTTCTCAGCAAGCGAATTTCTTACTGCCGTACAAATATCTGTGCCATTTGTAGTTGTTAACAACGATGTTATCGCAATTAATTCTTCTTTAATGATGTTTCTACACGATATGAGCAAAGACAGCTGGAACGGGCCGATTTAGTAGTGTCAATACTCGTCAAGACATAGCGATATAAAAGGAGCGGAGTTAATGTCATTTTTTTGATCTGTAACATTTTCTGCCAATTTCAAGATTCTATCTTTCATTTGTGTTTCTAGATAGAGGAACATCTTTGATGCTGAATTATCTTATCTTTATTATCAAAATCATCAAAAAGTGAGGGCGCACATGCCAACCAAGCTTCCTTCAAAAACTCTCCCTCTTAAAAAGGTTTACCATGCCGAGCAATGGCATTTGCAGCTGAGTAACTCCGCACTTGTGTGACAATTTTTTGCTTACATATTTAAATATAGACGTCGACTGTTTATTTCTGTCTTTTATTGCACTTGCAATTAATTCTTTTTGCTCTGGTTCGCTTTTTTCACAAAAGGATTTGTTTCAAATGCCGTTTTACAGACGATATATATGTTCTGCATACCACTGTTCCAGAACATAAAACACACACCGCTTTGTCACCTTTATTGATCATGCCATATTTATCAGCCCACCAAGTTTGAAATTCTCTGCTATACTTACTATCTTGCACTTTTTTTGTTGAACTAGCCATATTAAATACCAGTTAAAAATCGTAAATTTAACACAAAACTTTAAATGTACAGATGTGTATGAAATTAACTATTCTATGTGCTCGCTTGATTCCCCCCGCCAAAAAAAACACCTTTTTTACTGACTGCGCACGACTGCGGGCTCATGGGCAGATTTATTTGTTTTTAAGAAATTGAGTACTGCAGGAAATTTCTGTAGTGTCTGATCTTTCGCTTTTGTCTCAGATCATTAAAATTTTTAAAAATAAAGCAGTGAGAGCTATTTTACAATTAGACTTACAAGACAAGAATTAGATCACATTAATAAATTAGATGTATATACAAGCTGAACTATTAATGTAAACGTTAGAATATGTTTTTTAAACAACTTGAATATATTTAGAAATAGTTACGTACACTCACTATGCGTAGATAAACTTTGCAACATTAGCAATTTATAATATACGAAGTATTACGCAAGACATAACAAACGAGTCTGCTCCCCCACTTTGTCGGCATCGCGACGGATCACTCGCGTTTGTTCATAATACTTAATAGTAAACTTAATTATTTTAAGCCAAAATGCAAATCGTTTTGATCGATGGCGTGCCCAAAATATTCTGTCGCGGGCCATCATTGGCACGCGTGCCATTGGTTCGCCATCCCTGGCCTATAACTTACATCAGAGTAAAAGTGCATTTTTTTATTATGTCTGAAAGTTTTTTTTTAATTCATTCCAGTAAATTAATTATTTTTTAAATCTTTTATTTTCGATATGCTCGCGCCCCCTCGTAGGTTATCCCCCCAGGGGGCGCGCCCCACAGTTTGAGAAACACTGTGCTATATAGATAGTGTAATATAAGCAACGTTTTTTTTCTTCAAAATATGTGTCTAGTTCTCTATTTAATAAAGAGGGTTAGTTTTCTAAAAGAGGAGTAGAATTTGAAGTTTAAAAGTGGAAGTTTCATAAAATACCGAATTTGTGTTTAAGATTCCGTTATTTAAAGAAAACATTACTAGCCGTACAGATTGCAGTTAAAATGACTGCACGGAATCGTTAAATGATGAATTGCGATGGAAAGCCGTTAATGGGCTACATGCTCGACAGCCTCAGGCAGAAGTCTCTCGTTGACTACAAATGTACAGTATAGAAATCTCCAGATTATGCAACTGTTTCAGATACCAGGTACGATCACTAGAACATAACAAGGGCGCAGCGCATGCAAAGGATCTCTTCATGGTTTTAAATGCCGTGCACTATAGAAGTATGACTGCTAGACAGCCTTCTCAAAACATCGCAGCTGTTTTTAGAACATTGGTATCGAGACAATTAGCTGAAAGAGTCCTATACCCGGATACCAGTGGTGGGTGTTCCTTTTGCGCAGTTTCTCAGAACTCCTCCATCTTTGAGCCGTGAACATTCACTTTTGGTTCGAGCAAAGTTGGCATCGTGTCCTCTTCAGCGACAAATCGCGATTCAGCCCAGAAAACAATTCTCGACGAGTTATCATCTGGAGTGAGCCCGGGAAACGCTATCATCTTGTAAACATCAGAGAAATCGAGCGCTTTGGTGCCACTGGCATCTTCGTATGGGGAGGGATAATGTTGGATGCGCATACACCACTCTATATCCTCCCTGCTGGTACTGTGACAGCAGAACGCTATAAGGATGAGATTCTCGTACCCTACGCTCAATTTATTCGAGGAGTTGGGAAAGAACAATTCGTTTTATGAACGATTACGGCCGATCCCAGAGAACTGTTTTTGACGAGGATTATTTCGAAAAGGGTATTCGCTGTTTGGGGTAGCCTGCTGGGTCTGCAGACGTCAATTCCATAGATTGCTGTGGCCGCGGTAGCCGAGTGGTATAGGTATCGGACCGTGGCTTGCCTTGTCACGAGTTCGAGCCCAGTACCACTAAAGACCCTCCGCGTAGGGCAGCGATGCACGTTAAATCTGTCGAGAGCTGATACGTCCTCCCGTTGGTGTGGTGTGGTAGTTAGGAGAGGGGGGTGCCATCTCAGGTGTCGTCCACGTCACTTGACCATGATTCAAAATTACATGGTCCGTTGCCAAAAGCCCTCGTGTAGCTAAACAGTGCGACGTTAATAATCAATCAATCCATAGATTGTTTGTGAGATGCTTTAGGAAGAGCCATTGCATATCGACAGCCATCTCCGTGGACCTTTCAAACGCTATTAATTACAAGTTTTACATTAAATAGAAGTTATTCATACTATTGATTTATTTCATTAATTCAGAAAGCGTTATTTGTGAGGGAGGAGGCAAACACATCCGATCTTTTTGGTGTTTCAAAACTGATTCCTTTTTTTCTGTTGAGGTGTGTCGATCGACTCTCTCATACCTCGAATTTCAATCGGGGCTCAGGCTAGTGGTCAGAGTGGTGTTTTTCTCACACGGCCACCGGTTGTCGGGGGGTGATGTCAGATGAACAAAAAAATCTCAATATTTAGCGGCAGATGTAATACTATCTATAAAGGGAGACCGATTTGGCAACTGTGTACAAACGTTACAGCCCTCGTGTTACTTTATTACATCACGGGAAGACCCACTATTCTAAAGAACTCAAAACCTGACTGAAACCAATTACGTATTTAAGGTATCCGACTACTTGCGATTTTTTTTTTGAAAAAATGAAGATATGGGGATTTTTTAAATTTATTTAGTATATTTTAAGGAAAAAATCCTAAAATTGAAAACAAAACAAAAATTTATTATTATTAAAATGGGGAAAAAATTGGTAAAAATGTACAAAAAATTACACAAACGTGATCCGCTCTGTACAAACATTTTATGAACCAATTCTCAATTTTTCGATTTTGATGCGTTACTTTGTTATTCATGTTTGAAATGACCTTCAGAATAAGAGATATTTTAATTGTTATGAACTAGAGCACTTTATCTTAGTGGTTATATGAAACTGCTTAAGAAAAACAGTGATTTTATTCATATAAAGGACTAACTTTTGAAATAAAGCAGTAATTGATAAATCTGAAAGTTAAAACACTTCTACAGTTATGCAGAACATACACAAAAAACTTCAGCAAATTATTTTCAAAACTTTTTGAGCAATCGCTGTCCCCGTTTGAGCTTTTAAAAAAACGCATTTCGTGTAAAATGCATTTTAAAGTTTGACATCTTGTGTAAAGTTATGGCATCTGCATTTACTAAATCACTTGTAGTTTTTGATCTAGTGAATGGAAAATAAAAAACTAGGTGTTTTTATTAAGCTAATAGGATAGCGTATAAAATAAAACCATAAAAAAATTATCAATTTTTGAAAGAAATAATGATTTTAGGGTAGTCGGATACCTTAATCAATTTATAAAACATTAAAGGCAAAACCTGACTTTGCAGGAGGGTCCAAATATTCTTCGTTCTGTCACGTGTAGCTTCAAGGTGCGATTTGATAAAACAATCTACACGATTAATGACTAGAAATTCCTATGCGAAATTTAAGACTAGAAATTCCTACATATTCCATTACAACCTCAATGTATTCATTCCGAATTATGTGCGGAGTCTAGAAATTCTTATCTGTAGAAATATCCACGAATCGGAAAACTTTCTGTTCAACCAGAACTGATATCACATTTAAAAAAGAAACTTCGCCATAATGTACTACTTTGTTCTTTAAAGAAGAAAATGAACTCTCTGAGAGATTCCACGAAGTAGAACTGAGAGACGAATCCTTACCGGAATATATTTGTTGAATTCATCGATTAGGACGTGTGGTCTGAATTTCCATTTGGTTCTCTTGGCTTAACTATTTTTTCCCATTTCCAAACCAGTCAATAGTTTCAACACTTGTTTCTTTCTGTTTTTATTTTTTTTAACTTGAGAATTTTCGAACAACGTGCTGGTAGATTGCTTTCTGTTGGCGAATGAGTTTTTTCGAATAATGAATGTTCGATCACGTGCAAATGGGAGTGGAGAGTTCCTTGCATCTTTTTACGGCGGTTTTTTTTATACTTCGAAAGCACTACCCCCAGAATCCACTTTATCTCGTCCGTGAAGCCATTGGGTGGAAAAAGAAAAAAAGTAATTGGATTTAGCGCATCAAGGCTTCTTTGGCCTTTTTCCTTTTGTCTTTTTCCGCATTCTTGTTTATATTTTCCTGGACCCATAAAGCCGGAAAGGCTATGAAGTTGTATAAAAAATCCATATGGTTTTTTTTTCACCGCGGCATATCTTCTAAATCGTTTCTTTTCTCACTGACGAGTTGGTCGATTTTTTGAACATATTGAAACGTTGTTCAGCTTTGTTTTTCCTTCCTTTTTGACAGAATTGAAATATTTTCCCAAATGAATTTATGCGATGTTATTTAATTTCTTTTGATAAACCTATTTATTATGGAGGAGGGGAGAAGAATATTTTAGCTGAGATATCTCAAATTATCTTTATAAAAAATATCAGAGCTCCTGGATTGTACTTAATCTTAAAACATTCTTTTCAATAATGTACAGTTCTATTTGTATCTGTTATCTTAAATAATATACGGGGAGCATAGAAAAGTTCCTTTAACCTGAAAATACTAGCGAATGGAGAGAGTGAATCAAGTAAGATCACACAATATAATAAATCGACTACGCCAGTGGTTCTCAAACTTTCACTACTGGCGACCCAATTTTCAATCATTATTTTTATCGCCCCCAAATAATAATGTATTGAATGCAATAATAATACACTTTGGTGCTAAAGCTACAATACGATCATAATTATAAACCGTACAAATTAACAAGATAAGTATTAAATTTTGTATATGTTACTTTTAAGTAATATATATATATATATATTAATTTTAGTTCGATTCACTATAAAAGCGTGTTTTTTAGTTTGTTTTAAAGCTATAATTTATTTTATAGTTATATTTACTATACACGATAAAAATCACAATTCCTGTGAATAATTTAATTAAGAGAAAATATACTTACCTACTTTCAAGAACTTTTCAATTTTTGTTTGATATTTTGAGAAAAAATCCAATAAAACTAAAGAAAATGTTCCAAATGTGCGTGTCCTTAATGAAGGACATAAATCACAGACGCATTTCGCTAACAACACAGGAACGTTATTTTCCAGCAAAACTGTCATATTTTGTTCACGTTTTTGTAGTTTTGCTGTCGTTTGATTATCTACAAATAGCATTTTGAATTTTTCTTCCTTGTATCTTTTTGACAAGGCGAAGAGCTACATTATGGCTTCATAGTTTTCTTCATAGAGATCTTTAGGCAGCATTTGAAAATTTCAAATCAACTCAAACGTTTCATGTCTAACGCTTTTCTGATATTTACTTTTACTATCTTGATTAATTTGCATTATTTCAGTAGGTTCTTCAATTTCTTGTTCAGTTTCAACTTTCTTCAATAGGGATCACAGATGCACATTTTTTTAATATTCTGCTCATTTACATTTATAAACCATAATAAGTCGTACAACACAGCAATCAAAACCACAGAATTGTTCATGGGGAAAGCGTAGCATGTTCTAAAAAATAATTGGATAAAACATTTTTCATTATGCATTATATGTTTCAGAACACTCATAAAAATAATTCTTGGCCAGATAATTCTTCAAAGTGCTCAATATGCTTATCTGTATATCATAAAACTCTTTCACATGGAAACAGAAATATATTATATATATTTACAACTTCCTTAAAAAAAAGGATGGAGATAACCATACCAGTGCGTTCGAAGGTCAGCTAAAGTAATATTTTAGATTAAAAGAAACGTAATAAAAAAATCTCTCATCGTGGGATTACAGCAAAACAAACAAAATATTTTTTTAATTTGGTTATAGGATCAAAGATGACTAATGAGCGTTTGAAGTGGAATCTTTTATTTTTGATGATCACCAGATGATAAAAATAAATTACATCCGTGTAAATGTGTATTTTTCATTAAATCAGAAAGCATTTTGTTTTACTTCATTCCAAAAAATTATTTTTTTAAACCTTTTATTTTCAATATGCTCACACCCCCCTCGCAGGGTTACTGCGCCCCCAGTTTGAGAAACATTGGACTACGCCCAACCTAATACAACTAACAGCAGCGCCCCTAGTAACTAAATTTGGAAGATAAACATTGCAAATCAAAAACAAACTGAAAAGGAACAAAATTTCCTGCTAGAAAGTTGTAGAGCATCAATTAACGAAACGACATTTGGTGAACGCGGATAAGATAAATTATCTCCTATAGACCTAAAAATGCCTGAAATCCATTCACTCCATTTTTCGTAAATATTTTAAAGAAATAACTATAAGTATGAAGTGAAACGCATACAATATATTGCATAAATTACGTTCTAATGTCAGTATAGTTTGATGACATCACACAAACAACGCAAGAACAAACTGTCCCCAAATCAGTGGTGTAACGTACACCCCCGTATCGTGGGGGGGCTCAAAGCCTAACTGACGCCAAGTACGTATCTTTTGTAAAATCCGGTTTAGAGCCCAAAACCTGACTTTTCAGGGGGGGGGCATAACATTCTGCGTTACGCTACTGCCCAAAGTAAGAACAAGCTAATTTCGAGTTCAAAGATTTCACCATTGCTCACAATACATATTTGTACTCGTGAGAGAAATTCTACTTGCACATTTCTCAGTGTGGGAAGTGCCACACTATTACAATTATCTTTAATTCTACGACGTACATCCAGTAGATGTATGTGAAACTGCCTAAACCTGATCTTTTATGCAACACTACAAAAAGAAATCCAATAGAGTGGTGTATGGCGAACGTAGAGACCATACAACACTACCCACCAATTTGTTGTCCAAAATAGTCTGAGAAACCTTTGGAACTTAGTTGCCCGGTGTGCACACAGGGCCAGAGTCATATTGAAACCACAAGTATCGTAATCGGATTCTGTAATATCATCTACGATTTACAGTATGATATCTTGTAATAGTTACAGGTACTTCTGTTAATTTAATTTACCTTCGTTGAACACAGGTCCCAGTAGGCGATCCTTCTAGATACCGCACCACACATTAATAGACCAGCGCACTTGATGTTAGGTGGATTAGTCCCTGCGGTGGCTTTTCCCTCTCTCAGTAGTAAGCATTGGGATATTTTTATAATCCAGTACGCGTTGAAACTGTGTGCCTCGCCCGATCAAACAATGCTGGAGAAAAAATCGTAGTTGGAGAAAAATCTAATTATTTTTAGGTATTCATGCGACAATTGATCTTATCCGTGTGAACCAAATGTCGTTTTATTTTAATTTAATTAATTGATGCTCTAAAATTTAATAATTGGAAATTTTGCTCTCTTTTGCGTTTTCGATTTGCAATGTCTATCTTCCAAGATGCGCCACTATAAGCGCTGTTGTCGTTCTCATTATGTAGGGCGTAATCCCTTTACTATATCGTAATCTTACTTTCTTAGCTGTAACTGTAGGAAAGAAATTTCATGTCAAAAGGATTTTCCTATGGTCTCTGTATAATAATTTTTAAATAATGTAAAAAAAAAAAAAGTCATTCAAAATAAATATTTAATATTGTTACTTTTCCTATAATTTGTTCAGATGACGAGTTTTCTTTAGTAGTTTCTAATACATTGCATATATTTGTTCATTATTAAAAGTATTTGCATTTATTATTGTTTATATATGTTGCTGTTAAAATACATTAAGAACGTAATGGCTACATTAAAAAATCAATGTTTTTTTTAGCCTTACTGTTAAGAAATGTGTTATTTACACTTATGCGTGAAATAATATTAAAAAATGACTCTTTGAAAAATATATATAAACCCCGAATATTTTTTTTGTAACGAAGTTCAGGAAAAATAAAGCAAATTAAAAGGCTTGACATGAAGCTTTCCTTGTCTAACTTACATTCGAGAAATAAAAGTCCTAGAACATTTTGAGATAGAAACATTATTCAATATTTAAAGAAAATGTTCAACTGCATAACGATATGCTTTAAGATAACAGAGCTTGAATAAGCACAAAGATGTGTATTTTTCCGTTTCACATTCACTATATTCGAACCTCCGAATCGTTCCAAAACCTTTTTGAAGTTGCTAACAATTAATATTACAAATACGATGTAATTAGTTTTTTTTTCTTTTTTTGCTGTTTTACTTGAAGCCGTCTCAGTAACATAACCATCAGCAGGCTTTATCTGATTATCTGGGCTCTTAAAATTAGTAAATGTTCCATACTCATTCCCAGTTTTTCACTTTAAATCAGCGTTTCTCAAACTGCGGGGCACACTCCCATTGGGAGATGCAAGCGTATCAAAATTCGAAAATAAAATATTCAAAATAATTTATCAATTTGCTTAAAGGGAGCAATACAAAATACATTCTGACATAATAAAAAATAAAATACACATTTACAATGATATAATATACTTATAAATTTATCAGTACTGCACAAAGTATTTGATAGTTAATTTATCAATACTAAATTAAAAACTAGTTTAGCAATTACTAGTGAATCCCGTGGGCTTGTCATATACAAACTTATATTCACAATTTAATACTTTTCATAATAACTTGTAAGTTTTATAATTAATGTCGTATTGTAGGTTTTTTTAGCGTTCAAGTACATAATTATTATATTCAATACATTCTAATTGGTATGAGGGGGCGTGATAAAAACTATGACCGAAAGTTGGGTCGCAAATATTGAAAGTTTGAGAAGCACTGCTTTAAACAGTGAAAAAAGAACGCAGTTTGCGTGCGCAATTATCTTTTAATTAATGAAAAGTCTAACCCATTTTTTGTTGGGGGATAATGAAACTATTGAATAACTGAAAAAATAGGCAAAATAACATGTCCCTCTTTTTGATTTTAATGCAATTAAAATGCAATGTTATTGATTTATTTTTTTATAAATAAAATATTCCACGTTTAGGTTCTTGATTGTAATATTAGAAAAAAAACAAATTTGGAAACATCAAAGGAAATTGTGTATTTTTGTATGACAAGTACTAATTTGACGGCACATTTGTTCATGGCATCAAACCATTTAGTGAAGCTACACTTCTACTACAAAGAATATAAATCATCAATTGCTCGGAATAACATTATTACAATACCAGAAGAGCAAGCTCTGGTCTCTGGATAGCCAACTAACTTTTCCCGCATTTATTCGTAAATGCTCTTTCATTCCCCAACACTGGAAGTAATTTACGAACCAAGAGAATCCAGTGAAAATGAAAAAGGACATCCGAAACGCATCACTGGATCCGCTCGCTCCAGAATCCTCGTAGCGAATCCTCAGAGGAACCATTCTCACCCTGTATGACTTCCAAGTCAGAGTCCAATGGAGCGAATCCTTGCAAACAATCTTCAACATCTCCAAATAGAGTCTGGATTGTGGCGAACCCTCCCCCTTTCGGATGAGACAGAACCCCCAAGGGGGAGATCATCCGACCCCTCCGATCGATACTTCCTACCCCCCTCCAACTTCCATACCCGAGGGGTGGGGATGCAGGTCACACACTCGTGCTCATACATATATATGTACCTGTACGCCTACAAATAGAAGGAATTGGGGAAAAAGATAGGAAAAACTGAGGGTCGAGTTACCTTGTCCTCGAATCGAACTCCGTGGGAGGGGTAGATTCATCTTAGAACAGTGAAATAAAGTGAGCGGATGGAAAAAAGTCGGGGTTCCGCTGCAGTGGAGTTGATTTGAAATGAATCTTTCAACGTTTTCGTTCCTTTTCTTTGTTTGGGAAACTTCCCTACTTGCAGGGTTTTCATCTGGAATGCACTTTTTTCTCTTTTGTTTAAAAGGATATTGAATGCTAGTCCTCCATCTTGAATGTTAAGTTCGTGTAATGACCTTTTCATAAGGTCTATTCGATTAATTTCACTGAGTTGATTCCTAACACATTCTTAATGTTTTTCTGTATTTGTAAATAAATTTCTTTTGTGTTGTACTTAAGGCTTTCAATTAAAATGAGAATTAAATTTATTTTTAGTGATGCATACAGAAATTTTCAACATTGTTCTATAATAAGTTGAATTTTTTTATGTGTATTGATGATTCTTATCCACTCGTTTGGATATTTTCGATTGACTTCTAATAGGGCTGCGGATTGGTGTCTTACCTTTGCAGACCTAGTACATTCCCCAGTAGCTGGCATCACTTTTTAAAACAGCATCTTATAGGTGGAACACTAATCGCTGCAAGTAATTTTGATGCCCAATTTCCTTCCTAGAGGGAGGCTTTTGAACTTTGACGATACACACAAAACCGTTCTTAGAAATGTAATTTTTCCGACAGCACCCAAGCAAAAGAGGCTGTCAAGGTATCTTTTACATGCCGTATAATCATATGACATGCGGACACTGTCGATTTTTTGCATCATAAAAATCTACCGACTTGGGCAGGGGTCAAACCCACAACCTTGGGTCTACAGGGCCAGTGACAAACTAACTATACCACCCAGCCAATTATATTCGATTTAAGGAATATGGTTTTCCAAAGCGAAAATCATCACTTGAGTTAGTAGGGAAGTTCGATAAATGAAATGGCAACGTAAGTGCCCCCCTCGTCATAGCGCCTTGATTCTAGATTTTGTCGAGTTCTGTCGCCAACAGTTTTATGATAATTAAACAAGAAAACAAAATCTCTTCTTCCCTCCTATTTTTTTTTCTGTAAAAAAAAACTTATTTGTTTCAGATCGCTCGTTACTCAACTACTAGGCATCGTCGCGCGTCATGTCCAGCCACCCCCGGGGGGATGAATGAAAGATTAGGGAAGGAGGGCTGCATCAGCGGGAGAGCCCCTCATTGGACAAGGCACCGGCAAGAGGAATCTAATAGAGGAAGCCGAAAACATTTCCGACACCGCAAATTATCATGTGATTGGGGAACGAAGAGAATGATTGCCCCAAAGGGAACTGTGGTAGCGGGAAAGGAAAAGAGAATGAAATTTCATTAGAATGGCGGTACATTGACCTTTTGGACATGGGATACGTTTCTTATTAACTGCCCAATAAATGTACTAGGCACGCTTTAGTGTTCGTATTGTTGTTAAGTGAGTTGGTTATTACTTTTGCTATTTTACTTTAATTGGATCACTGTTGTACTATGCAAAGAAAGATTATGGAACTTGTGTGTATTGGTTTAGTGTGATTGATTGATTGAATATTAACGTCGCACTGTTCAGCTACACGAGGGCTTTTGGCGACGGACCACGTAATTTTGAACCATGGTCAAGTGACGTGGACGACACCTGAGCTGGCACCCCCCTCTCCTAACTACCACACCACACCAACGGGAGGACGTTTCAGCTCTCGACAGATTTAACGTGCATCGCTGCCCTACACGGCGGGTCTTTAGTGGTACTGGGCTCGAACCTGTGACAAAGCAAGCCACAGTCCGATACCTATACCACTCGGCTACCGCGGCCTTTGGTTTAGTGTGAAAAAGTACTTAACGAATGATTTATCATTTTTCAACTTATTTCAGCTCAAATCACTCTCAAACCTTCCCCAACACACTAACGTGAAGACTTAGAGCCTTAAAACGTTCAACGTGCATCAGCCTACTACACGGCGGATCTTTAATGACATCAGTACTGAACTCCATAACTTGACAGAAACAATACCAGTCATGAGTTTTGTTTCGTGACCATGGTCACTTGATTTAAGTGAGTGATTGTATATTAACGTCGTTGTCTGAAGCAACACGAGCGCTATTGGTAACGGACTTCGTGATTGAGAACCTTGTTCAAGTGACGAAAATGACACCTGAGCTGGCACTCCCTCTTCGAAGTACGACACCACGTCAATGGGAGAACTTTAAGCCACGACAGTTTAATGTGCTTCAACTTCTCTATACGGCAGGCGTTGGAGCTCTAACTCGCGACGCAAACTGCGAGCTCGAACTCATGACACGTGGGCCACGAGTTTGTGTCCAGGACCACTAGGATACCTCAGTCACTCCCTCTTTATGAGATTGATTAATTGATTGATTGATTGAATATTAACGTCGCACTGTTCAGCTACATGAGAGCTTTTGGCGACGGACCACGTAATTTTGGACCATGGTCAAGTGACGTGGACGACACCTGAGCTGGCACCCCCTCTCTTAACTACCACACCACACCAACGGGAGGACGTTTCAGCTCTTGACAGATTTAACGTGCATCGCTGCCCTACACGGCGGGTCTTTAGTGGTACTGGACTCGAACCCGTGACAAAGCAAGCCACGGTCCGATACCTATACCACTCGGCTACCGCGGCCACCCCTCTTTATGAGAGAGATATATATATACAAAGGTTAAAAGTGGCTGCGGTAGCCTAGTGGCCAAGGTAATGGACAAGAACGTCTTAAGACTTCTTGAGGCCCTGGACCACTGGCGTAGCTAATCTTAAGAGGGCCATGTAACAAAAATATCTTGGGGGTGCTTGTTAAGAGCCCTTAAATATTTTAGGATTTCCTTTACTTACACATGCCGTGTCGTTGATACGGTAATTGCTACTCAAATGTGGACACTACATATGACCCTTAAATTACTGTACATAGCATACGTTGTTAAACAATAGCCTGAAACAAAGAATTGTAAATGACTTAACATCGCACAAACTGACTCAACCACTCCAACTTTTGACTGAAAGAGTAATAATGATGTAATGGTAGGCCTAGGCCTATACATGGACGACGGTCCTTACATGTAGCTAGTTGACACATCACCCAAAATTTCCAATTTTTTGGAGAATACAACTGGAAAAAAACATTTGTTCTCGTTGAAATTATTCGAATCATTATCTTATTATGGCTAAGACGAGAACGAGACGAGGCCCACAGAGGGGCCCAGGCCCAGTTGGCCCATGTCTTGAGAAGTCCCTGGTAACGGACTCGGGGTCGGCGCATCATGAGTTCGATCCTAGTACTGCTGAAGGCCCGTCGTGTAGGAGGCCGATGCACGTCAAATCTGTCGAGGCTCAAATGGCCTCCCATTCATGTGGTGTGGAAGTTAAGGAGAGGAGGTGTCAACTCAGGTGTTGTCCTAGTCACTTGACCATGGTTCAAAGTGACGAGGTCCGTCGCCAAAAGCCTTCGAGTAGCGGAATGTAGTGCAACGTTAATATTCACTCACTTACTCACTCAAAGGTTCGATAAAGCCAATGCAATCTACATGTTGACGAGCGGAAGTTGAAGAGACGCACTCTCCAGATCAATCAGAACTTCTCTAGGGAATTAATTCGGTAAACAGTACATAATTCAAAACGCCTGTCCATTAGAAGGTGTTGGGAATGCAATGGAATACTGAAGTCCGACATTAAGCTCCATCTATTAGATTTCGCTCTGTTAAGAATTGGATTGTGTAAATTGGTTTTTGAGGTGGAGAACAAAAAATAAGATTTACAAGAAGAAAAAAGAAAAATTTTCTGTTCTATGTAGTTTAATTCAAGAAATAAAAAACAATGAGCATTCTTCAATATGGAGAGATTAATTTTTACTTACTTTACTCTATGAGATACATATTTAAAATGTTTCTTTTTGTGTATCAGGTTGCGTTGATTTTGTTGTAAGAATGTGAAATATTACTCTCTTCTTTTCAGATCTATCGTTCTTTTTTTGTATGAGTCCTTTGAGTAAAAAATATTTTTCAACCTATTTTTTTCTTTCCACCATTGATGGATTTTTTTAAAGTTCTCTGTAACAAATCTAACAATAAATATAGCACAAAGAACTTTTTTGCGCAAAGAAAAAGAAAGTCAAAATGTTTTCAAGTATTAATAATTATATAAAAAAAACTATTTATACAAACTGACCATTTGGATAAAAAAAAAATTTGATTCACTTTTATTAAAGTGAATGCTACAGAAAAATATTGACATTAAAAGCAACTAGATTAAAAATTAAAAAATAGATATATTAATATAAAAATATAATGTTGTAATTTTAAAAATATTATTTATAAAAAGTTGAATTATATATATAGCTTTTGAAACTTGCGGTTCACCGAATCTATAAATTTTGCGATCACAATTTAATAATAATGGCTTTAATTGGAGATGTTTATTATTATGTATATATATATATATATATATATATATATATATATATATATATATATATATATATATATATATATATATATATATATATATATAAATAATACCACATGCACATCCATTTATGTAAAATAATTCAAAAATTGTTGTTAATGTTTTTTTTAATCGATGTGTCTGAGAATTTACAGTACAAAACGTCTGAATTGACTCTCTAAAACTGTGATTTCAGTCCAAAAAGGAAATAGTTAAACCACATTTTTTTGTGTGACGAAACTGTTTAGAATAAAAGCCATAGAAACTAACTACAGTACAAATGTACGCCCAAACTAATAAAGAAAATAAATCTCCTAAGAAAACTGGGGAAAATAAAAATGTGCTAGCCATAATGAATAAAAGACAGAGATGAAATAAGTAAATTAGAGGGAAAAATAACATTAAAATATAACAAATGAAGTTGAACTGGGGTCTCTCTCTCTCTCTCTCTTTTTTAAAGTCTGTCTATAAACCTAAAAGAACTTATTTCGACTACTCAATTTTTTTAAAAAGATGAGCAGAAGGAACAGGTTTATCTGTCCAAAATCGAGTGTCTCCGCCTTTTTTTTTTTTAAATGGATAAGTTCAAAGGAACTCTTAAGCCTCATCCACATCAAAGTAGTAAGTAGCAATCGGTGTTGAGATGTAACCAGAGGCATTTATACCCTCTCTCAAATGCCTTTGATTGGCTGCATCTTTTCCGATGGTGTCTTACTGCCTTGCTGTGAAGTAACCTTTACTTCGTTTTTCTTTATTTTTCGTTGAACTCTTGAAACATAAGGTGTTCTTGCCTGGGCTCAATGGTTTGATTTGATTCGATTTTTTAACGTCGGACTTGGTTTAATGGGAAGGAATATTTCACCTTGGTTTGTGTAGAGATTCGAAATGTTCAGTTAACACGAGGTAGAAAATTTTGATTAGAGGTATGTCATCTCCTTCGTTATATATTTCCTTTAATAAAAATATTTTAATCAGTTAACTCTGCGGCGCTCCCGTTTGAGAGGGCGCAACTATGTGTGTCACGGAAATCGAACGATGACGTGTATACTCGTCAATCACAGAGTAAAAGGTGTCGCTGTAAAAATATTAGATCAAAAACATGGTTTCATTTTATAAAATTGTTATTTTTATTACTAATAACCTTAGAAGGGGGGCACGAGCAAATTGAAAAGGCAAAAACAATAGATTATTTTAAAAAAATATATTAATTTATTGAAAGTTAAAAAACAAAATACATTCTGACATAATAAAAAATTTTAAAAACCTGATATAATACACTTATAAAACACACTTATAAATGAATCAGTACTGCACACAATGTGTTTTATAACTAATTTGACAATACTAAGTTAAGAATAAGTTTAATAATTACCAGTGACCCCCACGGACTTTTCCTGTATAAAATTATAGGCAAACATTAACACTTATCATGATAATTTGTACGGTTTATAATTAATCCCTTAACTGCCGAATAAAAGTTACACGATTCGCTCCCCAGTGCCACGGTTTTGTTCGTATGCAAACGTATGGGGTGTATTCAGGGGAGAGGCGACAGGGAATAAATAAGAAAATCCTCTGAATTAAGTAAATCCGTTGAAAGCACTGTCAAGTTCACTTTAGTGTATTCCAAGGCCTTCGGATTAGTTTATGGATAGCAGTGGACTGAAAAGATCGTATTTTGAAAAGACGTATATATACGTCCGGGGTAATTTACGCATTGGCAGAGCGAGACGTTTATATACGTTGTAGGTACTTAAGAGGTTAAAGTCGTTTTGTAGCTTTTGCGTCAAAGTATTGTATTATCGAATTCAACACATTGTTATTGTATGGAGGGCGACGCGATGAAAATTATGATTTAATATTGGATCGCAAGTATTGAAAGTTTGAGAAGCACTGAATTAGCATTTACACCACTCGATAGATATTTAACTTTGGACCAGCAGCTATCAATGGGTTCAGTGCCTGGTTCGGTGCCACTGTCCCATGCCTGACCATACCTGAAGGAATCCTATAATATATCAACTTTCTGACATTTGCCCCTTTTAGCTTTAGATCTAAAAACATTATCATCGCACATAAATAAATTCGTTTGGCGTACCTATACGCTGTTTCCGCCGGTACATATATGGGGACGTATGAGTTTGTCAATTTTTCACATTTTTATTTATTTGTTTTACTCCTGCCTGGCCTCAAATATTCTAAACATCTTGAAATTTGAGAATATGTTTTTTGTTTTTTAACGACATTTTAATTTAAATAGCCAATGGTAACTACGTTTTACGCATGACGAATATACTCGTCAATACACAAAATCTTGCAACTTCTCCATGACGTGTATAATCGACAATCACAGTTAACTGGTTAAAAAACAAAAACTGTGCCAACATAGAGATTTTACACTGTTCCAGTCGTCTTCAAACTTTGTCGACTTGCGGAACCCTTAAAACTATAAGATGTTTTCTGTGAACGCCAAAAAAAATATAAATTATTTTATAAAATATTATTCTAAGAGTGTGTTTGTGTATATCTTAAAATAATATTTAACCTTCTGGCCCAAACATCAATTTTTTCCATCACTGAGGAATATCTGTCTGACAGACGGGTACGTATTTTTTTTTAAATTTTATTAACTTTAAGGACTGTTTTAAATGTCTTTATAGCTCATGTAATTGAGTATGGCTCAAATAAAATGTGTAGGGTTAAATCAAGCCCAACGATATATTTTTATCACCAGAATTGTGACAAGTATTTTTATAAAAACTGATTAAAAATTATTTATATTCATGTAAAAGTAATTACAAATAATACCAAACACGAAAAAAATTATAGGAATATGCATATGATAGACGGTTATAGATAAGAAAAATCGCTCATATCGTGAGTTGAAAAAAATTGCCATGTACCCCACCACGTGATCCTCTCACTGGGTAGAGTCCAACTGAAGATGTCAAGGCAACCCATCCCAAAAATCACACTACAGCGTTATCTACAGCCATCAAAGCAAATCATCTCCGTCTGAGAGACGGATGTTCCGGTCAGAGGGTTAAAGTAGATCAACATGTTATGAGTCCTTTAAGTAAATACAGAAAAAATAAGAAAGAAAAATAAAATTTATTTATTTATCTTGGTGGAATTTTCAATCGTTAATAAAATACATTTTAAAGCACTTCATTGAGCTGAAATTTAATATACATGATTATTTTGGATGACAATACAAAAATTTAATTATAATTAATAAAGATTAATTGATTAAACCTATTATTTAAAGAATTACAAATACAGCCACGTTGGCGACTTAGTGACCCTTTTGGCAACTTGTGTCAAAACTTGAGAAAAAAATTTTTTTCTCACGTTTTAAAGCATTCAGTTGAACTGAAATTTTATAGACATGATTGTTTTGGATGGCAATACGATAATTTAATGATAATGAATAAAAATTAATTACCGCTTGATGTTATCATTCTGTCATAAATTTATACATATTTATATTAATTGTAACTATTTAAGGAAAAGTAGCTAAAATAAAATGTTTCTTTGATCTAAGTAGGAATTGACTTACATTTTTTTAAATATTTTTAGTTCATTAAAATCTTTTAACATGATATTAATGTAATGTACTTGCTAGTTCGTGCTCCAGGTATCATTTTCCCTTGCATGATATTTAATAACTAGGATATGTGTTTTCATTTTTTTACACTAACCGTTGACGGATAGATCTATTGAAGCAATCTACACAGTCGCATTTCATACTTTGCTTTTATTTGCTTCTACATTTTGTTTTTATAGCCAAATATATTGAAAAATATTTTTAACTTAAATTACATTGTTCAGAATGGCATTAAAATCTTTATAACTGTGCGAGAAACTCCTGCGTTATTTGCAAAAATTGGCCGCCTTAGATATATAAGATGTTGCTGTTTTTAAATTTAGATTTTAATATCGACTCTGTTGATATGTCGATTGCCTACTCCTTCGTTGGCAGACCTTATGATTGGTCCATTCATGCTTGAAGCACGTGACTTTTACGAAATTTATAATTTTTTTTTAATCCATAAAATATTTATTTATTTTTATAAGCAAACTTATTTTAAGGTAACCGACTACGTTCGGAGCCGTGATTTTAACAAAGCGCATAAATGGATAATTTTCATGATATTTAGCGTCACTTAGATTAGAATACATGTATAAAATTGTTTTAAGAACATTTTGACAAAAAAAAATTATTTAAATACAATATTTTGGCAAAAAATTAACTTAGAATAACCTTTTATCAAAATATTCTCCTTTTGAGAAAAATGGTTCTGTTATAATAATATTTTGCCTGTATGTAGCTCAGACCTCTGTACATAGGCTCAACCATGATTTTTGAAAAATTCAGATTATTTTCAGGGTTACAACCAACTGAAATAATTATCGGCGTTTTTTTCTTAAAATTTCTCCCCTCTGTTGTCGTAAAACATGGATAAACCCACTTCTAAGTTATATATTTCAAAAATTCTAGTTGAGCTTCTGTAGAGAGATCTGAGCTATATACAGGCAAAATATTATTATAATAGAAGCATTTTTCACAAAAGGAGAATATTTTGAAAATGGGTCCTTCTGTGTTCATTTTTTGTTAAAATATTGTATTTAAATAATTTTTTATTGTAATACTATTCTTAAAACAATTTCACATACATTTTCTAATATAAGTGACACTAAATATCATAAATATTATTCATTTATACGCTTTAACAAAATCACGGTTCCGAACGTAGTCCTTAAGTGATTTACCATAGTAAGTGTTTTACTGCTTAAGTGTTTAATCTTTTATAAAAATTTTGGTACTTTGATTTAGCAAATAGTGATTCATTATAGAACCCCATCAATGTTCCAGGGAACAGAAGTCTAAAACCATGTTTCATTGCACAAACAAATGTTTCTTTATGTCCCTCAAATGATTTTTGATGAATTATTAATAATTAGTCCCCTCTACGGTTTTTAATGTACTAAGTAACAATGATCTATTATCGAAATAAGTAAATAATATACAGTCGGATCCCGATTTACCGAACCCCTATTAAACGATTTTCCCTTTCACTGATTAAAATAAGGGCAAAAAACACTATTTAACCAATAATAAACCCCGACTTTACGATGTATTTTAACAGCATACATTTTTATTAGTTTGTGTTAGAAAAAATTGAATTTTTTCAAGTGCGCCATTTTCATGTCTGAAACAGCAAAAAGACTTTTCTTGTGAACAGCAAATTTCAACGAGAAAGAATTCAGATCATTATTAGACTTTACAAGTGTATGTGAGTCTTGAGTGTAACCTATCATGTGAGTTTTGAACAGGACAGGAACTTCCTTTCTTATCACATCCTATTCCACAACTCAGGTGATATTTTAACGATTATGTTACATTTGATGACGAACTGTCTATCCGTGCAACTGAAGATGAAGAAATTGTTGATTTGTCGGAGCCAATGAATAGTGATTCTGGTGCGGGAATTGAAAGTAAAATTCTTATAAAAACTGCTACATTCTCTAATCCTTTACATTGTTTGGAAACTGAAAACATACCTTTTGTTGCAGAATGTAAATGACGCAGTATTTTCTTCAGAGCATAATGTTGAAAAAGGGCTCTTTCGAGTCAGGAGTCAAAAAGATTATCTATTAGTCGGTCGACATGTGTTAGTCAGTATTTTAAAATTTAAGGGGTCTCAGGGGTGTTAAATTTCTCTAGAGGTCTGAAAATATAAACAATTTTCAAACATGTAAAATTCTTTTAAATTTTAATTAAATGATTCGAATCTTGTACACATTATTTATAAAAGAATGGGGCTTCAGAAAAAAGTATAAAATGTTTCAAATATAATAATAATTTTAAAAATCATAAACATATGAAAATTCTATAATAAATATTAAGAATTTTTTGCGTTGAGCAAGCTATTTTCTAAAATAGTAGCCTCTGATGTATAAAACTTTATAAAATTACAAAAGGCATTATACTCTTTAAACCCCCTAGCTAATTTTAGTATTATAAATCTTTTGTATTTCAAAATATTTGTAAAATATTGCAATTTTTTAAATATTTTTTAAAAATCTATTTGTTTATTTGTTAAAATTTATAAGTTATTATTCTATTTATATTAAAATAGCTACAGTGTAATAAGAATACTTTTAACTTTATAAATCAACTTATTGCTAGTAATTAAAGCTACTATTTTAGAAAATAGCATGTGCGACGTAAAACTTAATAAATATTTCTTATAGAAAAGTTTCTTATTTTCATATGCTCATAAATTTTAAAAGTATGATTATATTTTAAACATTTTATACTTTTCTTAAGCCCCATTCCTTTGTAAATAATGTGTAAAAGATTCGAATTATTTAATTTGAATTTAAAAGAATTATACCTATTTGTGAAAATTGTTTATATTTTCAGACACCTAGAGAAACTTAGCACCCCTGAGACTTCTTAAAATAACTAATAGTATTAATAATTTGCTAATAGTATGTTTAGCTATCAAATAAAAAGTGTGCACAGTTTTTAACTATGGATATTTTTGTATAGTCGCTTATTATAGAATTTCTAATAGGTAAGCTAAAAAAATTTGTATATTGTTTGGCATCTGATATAGTAAAAAACTTCCGAATTAACGAACAAAATGTTCGATCCCGATGAATATGTTAAATCGGGGTCTGGCTGTATATACAACTTAGTAATATTTAATGATTCATTTACTTGAGTATATTATCATTACTCAAATTGTAACGGTCTCTTTCTCTTAATAATTGTAAAACACATAATTTAATACATCTTTATTCAAGTATTTTATTAAAAAGTTCGTAAAAATAAGCATTTGGAATTGAATCTCACAAGATTAAAATTTTTCTTAAGGCATTTATTGCATTAAAAATGGATGCTACAATGTTAAAAAAAACCCACTTAATGTAGCTGATATTTTTTCGCTTTAACCGTTCAGAACCCGCTTTGCCGTTTAATCATGGGGGGTTTTAAACGTTTAAACGAAACCGAAAAACAGGAAAAATAAAAAGTCTCGCATGAACTTAGTCGCTGATGAGATCGCTTAAAGAGGGCAAATTTAACAAACCGTCCTGTTCTGGACGCTTAACGACCAGTTTTCTGACTAAATCTGGTCGTTTCCTTTTTGCCGGGGCTACTGGGGTGACCAAACGACGCTAATCCCGGAGATCACGAGCGGCGAATGGCGTGACGGAACGGGGAGGTTGGTCGCCGCCCTCCACCCCTGCCCTTAAATCCAACTAAAATAACAGTGAGTAAATGAAGAGGCAAAAAAAAAAGAAAGAAAAAGAGATTTGTATGCGCTGACTGACGTAGGATTTTAAGAAGATTGGTTTTTTAGCTAATGCTGATGTTTTGGATGGAGAAGGGGGATTATAAAAAATATATAAAAATAACATAAAATGATGAAATAAAAGGGAAAGAATATTTTGAAAGGAAAGTATAAAAAGAAAAGAAAAGAAATAAGGGGGAAGGGGGTGAAAAGGGGGCACCATCCTCTATCGCCCCCCCCTCCTTCGTTCTCGATTTCTTGGAGATTTAATGGCAGTTGTCCTTAAGTGGAGGTTGTTTCTGTAGAGAAAAATGCATCTGAGAAAGGAGGTAATAAGTGGAGAATAAATGTTGGTATTTTCCTAAAAGCAAGGATTTAATAAATCAAGGCATTATGGATTCGAACAAAAGTTTGAAGTTTGTCAGTCTATTTCCTTTAAGCTGCTTAAAATTATTATGCAAATAATAGTTTGGCTTTCCATAATAATAGTCTTTTTCTCATGATCGGTTTGAATGTGTGGGCGGTTTTCTCTTCATTGAACAGGAGTTATTTTATCATTTGAGAAAGTCTAAAGATAATATTTTTCCTTTTTACGTCCTTCTCTCATCTTTTCTACGGTTAATAAATGCCTCACAGATTTATTCTCGACTAAGGTTTTGTAAACTCGCGCGGTTTGAAGGCAACACCCGATTTCTGAGAGAGAGATCGTTTGTTTTTAATAGTTAGTAATTAGTCTTCATTTTTATTTATACATTCATCATATGCAAAGTTGAGGGCTTAGACAGAGGACCATTGTCGAATACTGGTGCTGTTTAAGATACGCCGTACAGGTTATTAAATCTATCGAAGCTCAAAGGCTTGTCGTGGTGGAGCGTGGAAGTTTGAAAAATAAGGTGTCAGCTTAGCTTCCATCCTCGTTATCTGTAATGTATTTACTGTCTAAGCGCTTGTAAATAACATTAGTAAATGGTTTTTGAGAAACTAAAGGCTACCGTAGTCAGATCGTCTCAATTACCCTAATTTGTCAGGTAGTACCATTAAATAGGGTGAATGATCTCAGGACTGTGCTAAGATATTGAATATACTTTCTTAAAATTGTTCTCCCAACTACTCTCTAGCCATTTATAATGTACATCCCACAATAGACACATAAAGTAAAGGAAATTTTAGAAAAAGAGTACACATTCTGTAATTGTTTAATTTCCATGATAACAGCACCTGGGACATCTGAAATGTATAGAGGTCTGAAATGTCGGCAAAAATTAACTGGAAGATCAGAGTCAATGAGGATTTTTTTCTATCAAGATCTCAAGCATCTCTTGACTTATATTCATCATGAGGTGCTGCACTTCTCTATTATGGGAGCATTCTAAGGTTTCTTTTTGCACGATAAAGCATGGAATCACACTATTTGTATACGAAACGATTCCTCTAGCAACGTGAGACAAATATAAATTGTTCCACCCAGTAAACTCCTCTCATTCTGGGCCACCAGATTTTTTTTTTTGCTTCCTCGACTGAAATAGGGCATTAAAAGTACATTTCACATGTCCAAGCTGCTGTTACTAGCACGGAAGTTGGATTTTCTCAGAAGTTCCCAACACTTAATGAGATGACCACAGTGGTCATCGCGCGCGTTGCGAACTCGTGGCTGGTGTTGTTGAGTCGTGATTTCGATCCCTAGTGCCACTGAAGTCCCGCCGTGTAGAGAGGCTGATGCACGTTAAATCTGTCGTGGCTCAATGTTCTCCCTTCGGCGTGCTGTGGAAGTTAGAAGGGTGGTGATAGCTTAGATGTCGTTCTGGTCACTTGATCGTAGTTCAAAATGGCGAGGACCTTCACCAATAGCTCTTGTTTTGCTTTAAGAGCGACATTAATACTCACACTCTCACTGACCACACCGGACAAATTAATTGCTTAAGTCAACATACTTTCTTGATTTTGTGTTACTAGATTTTCTTTTTGCTTCCTCGACAGAAATGGGCCATTGAAAACACACTTCAGATGTTGAAACTGTTGTTACCACGCAGTTTCAATTTGTACAAAAGGTGGACTACTTTAGAGGGGTTTTCAACGCTGAATTATTTTTGTCGGAAGTACATTGTATGAGACTAGGAGTACTTCGAAGAACAATGAAGCATTTGTGTGTAAATATCAAGTACTGTAACAGTTCTATGTGGTTATTCACTCCATATGAGTGGTCGCCAACTAAGGGTGCATGAAAAATTTTTGGTGGGGCATTATTTATATGTTTATGATTATTCAGTTTCAAAAATAACGAGTAACAAGACGTATTATGGAATATGAATTATACTTTTTAACAAATTTTAGCTTCTACTTTTAGCGAAATTTAATCTAATTTTAGCAACATTTCTCAGCTACTTTTGCAGTTGTAAATTGGCGGTATAACACTTCAGTTTGATGATACTGTGTTGCATTGCCGGTTTTTTTCTTGCTTTTCGTGAAGTTCCACGCTAATTATAAAATTATACTTTTAATAAACCATGATGTTCTAAAAATTGGGGACCGCTGCTCTATATAACGATCACACCTTGTATTTGGGCGGAAGGAACAGGCTAAATCTGTCTTAAACCCATTCTTAAAATATGGAGGGGGGAGAGAGCCAGTTTCAGTATCGTGTTCCTCACTCGAGCATGTTCAAGAATAAAGGAATCCTTATACAGTATAGTCCATCATTCATCTGTTGATGTTAATTTAAGTAATGGATCTAAGTCTCAATCAATATCCATCCATCAAGTTAGAACTAATAGATAATCGAAAAATATATATTCTAGTCCTGAACCCAAATCCAACAGACTTGGGATATGTCTTTGTAAATTAGTTCATCCAATTGAAATCTCTGAGGAATCTTTGCCATTAGGGACGAAATTGCGCAGAAGCACGCACAACATTGGGTCGACACATGCCACTGATTTCATCAAACCCCGCATATTAAGGAAATAAGGAGAGGGGGGGGGTTCACAATAATTATTGATCGAACCACCACGGGGAGGTGGGGGGCTGATACGATCTTCATTCGAGTTATTCCCCTCGACCAGAAAGGAAGGAAGGAAGGAGAGTTGATAGGATCAGGTCCTCTGATTTACAATCGAAGGGTAGGGGACATCCTATCGAATGATCGCTGATCGAAGAGTCGACGGACAACTCCCTTTTTCTCTCTTCGGTCGGGGAAGGAGTAATTATCGTTTATTGTGATGCGCTCCATCTTCCTGTATTATTGCCCCTCTTGTTATGAATGGCGAGGGAGATCTTCATGATATGAATGCCAGATTATTTTGTTTTTATCAGGTGATATTGATCCTGGCTGGTGAAAACCACAGGAGTTTCAGGAGATTTTTTTTTTTAATCAGTGCTTTTTTTTTTTAAACATGTGCAAGATATTGCGAGCGAAGTAAAATCTGATATATTGGATTAGTTTTTAATGAAACAAATAATATAAAAAATAACTTTTTAAGTCAATTTCTACTTAGAGCAACAAAGAAAAATTTTATTTGACTCAGGTCGCGAAAAGGGTCGCTAAGTTGCTAAAAATGTTAACGTGGCTGTATTTGTAATTCTTTAAATAATTAGTTTTAACCAAATAATTTTTATTAATTATAGTTAAATTATTGTATTATTATCCAAAACAATCATGTATATAAAATTTCAGCTCAATTAAGCGCTTTAAAACGTATTTTATTAACGATTGAAAATTCCACCAAGATAATAAATAAATAAATATATAGAGAGTGTGTGCTAATAGTAGGAATTGGAAAAAATAAATAATGAATAAGCTTTTAAAAAAATGAATGAGTGTAAAAGTTTATTTACGTCACATTATTGGCGACGCACTTGACACCAAAGCTGACACCCCATATTTACCGCTCCAATGGGAGGACTTTGAGCCTCGACAGTTTTAACGTGTATCAGATTCTTTACACGGGGGGTCTTCAGGGACACCAAGATTCGAACCTGTGACACGACAGCGCCGACCACGAGTCCGTAACCATAACCACTAAGCCATCGTGGATATGAAACAATGGAAAGCTTTACAAATATTTTTTAAATAAATTTTGAAGCCCCTTTTACAAATCATTGTATTCTTGAAGATGTGAATGAATAAAAATAATAAATTTTATATTCACACACACACACACATGTTTCTAAGAAACAGGAACAAACATTAATTCATATCACTTTATATTGAGCAATATATGTGTGCTACATTTATCAACTAAGTAAATACTATGTCATTTTAAATACATAGTACAACTAATTTAAGTGATTAAATTATATTACATTTAGAGTTTTATTGAACAGAATAGTTAAAATATAAATTGAAATAAAAAATTATATTATACTCGTAATATTGTAATTTTTTAATGAAAAATAACTTGTATTTTTATTAGAAAAGCTCTAATGCTTTATTTAAATATTTATTAATTATTATGCACAACTAAATTTAATTCAAATAATCTTCTAGTATAAATGTTTTCGTAAGCCTAATAAGAGAGAGGTTCTCTTAGTGGTTTTATATATTATGTTTAGAAGATTCAAAATAAGATGAATTATAATACTATGTAAATGATGTTTCTTGAATATACTGTCCCTTTAATTAAATCGACCTCGCACCATTGTAATGTTATGTGCTTGTATAGGTACACGCAACGCCAAGAAAGTATTCAAATTTCAGTCGCGGCATTAAAACTAAGAAGGGGAATGATTAAAATACCAGGTTTTTATATAAAGGGAAGAACGCAATATAAAAAATACAATCTTGTGTTCAAGGGAAGGGAAATACGAGTTATATTTGAAAAAGAATAATTGGTTAGGGCATATATATTTTAAAACTGGATAGTATAGCACGTGAAAAGCAATTAAGGATCGTGTATTTCTTGGAATCGCCGATAAAGCTATCAAAAGTTCTAGGCCTTAAGAATCCCTAATAAATCTACCAATGTTTTTAATGGCTTAGAAAAAGATAAATGGGAACATGTTTCGAAATAGGGTATTCGGATTTATGAATTAGATGTTATAAATAAAGAAGAGATTCGAATTTTGAGCAGATATATCAACATAAGTTATTATATATATATACTATATAATGAAATATTTTAGAATGTGTACATCCCTGTTCTGTGGTAGACTAACTGGGGGATTGTATATCGGTGACAATAGACCGAATCTCATAAATACTGTAAATTTTTTATTAATAAATAAGTAGCATAGAGAGATTAAATAATACATAAATTAAGTAATATATATTATATTAGCTAAATTTAAAGTGTTCTGAAAGTCATCTTTTGGTAATACAGAGTTTTAGAATGCGAGATATCAACTAAAATTTAGTCCTGCGTTAGCTGATGACGATTTCTAGGGGCGTTATATTGCTGTGGTTAGGAGTTAATCAAATGTATCCAATAACTAGGATATATGTGGAACATTTAAAGAGGTAATTGTAATACTGTGTAATAACCACATTACATCTCCTGACATGGAGCATCATTAAATGATTATGTTAAGTAAGCTGTCTTGTTTTATTTTGCCATTCTCAACGTGTATTTGGGTTATTTATTTATTAAGTATTTGCTGCTTCTAGCAGTATTTACTTACTTATTCTTTATTCTAACGTTTTTTCCGCCATTATTAAAGTGTTGTAATTAATTTATGCAAAACTTTATAAACTTTAGAATATTTGTTCTAATAAATGTTTTTCTATTTTAGGTAAGGACATTTTTCAAATCATTCGTTTTTTGTTCTTATTATTCTACTTTGTGGTAAGTATTTTAATTCGTTATAACATTGTGTTCACTTTAAAATAATGAAGAGAATTATTCTTTTAACGCACTCCAGTTAAGTAGAAAAATGTTTAAAAAATAAATTTTATAAAACGCATAATTTTAAAAGCATAATTTAAGATATCTCTAAATTAATGATCTTAAAATACTTAAGAAAACTTTTTGATCAAATCTAAATAAATTAAAGATATTTTTTTCTTTAACAGAATAAATGTTGTTTTTTTCTTTTTGAAGTATATAATATTGTTATTTGAACCTTTTTTTTATTCTGTGGTTGAAGAGAAAATCTAGCTAATTATAGAGGAATTTCATTAAAAAAAATTTTTTTTACTCCCTATCAGAACTGAAAGAACTTAGCAATATGTTGTAATACGTTAACCTTTTAAAGATGAAGTATGCTCTAATATG
This sequence comes from Trichonephila clavipes, assembly GCA_019973935.1. NCBI lineage: Eukaryota > Metazoa > Arthropoda > Arachnida > Araneae > Nephilidae > Trichonephila > Trichonephila clavipes. The sequence goes on along the minus strand of BMAU01010583.1, from coordinate 46,627 downwards.
CATTGAAATGCTCCTTATATATAACATTTTTATTTATGCTGCATAGTAACTTTAAATTTTGATTTGAATATAAATTACAATCGAATATGCTTAATTTTATTAACATATAAGTAATCAAAAGAAATAACTTACTGAAAGAAATTTAATATCATATATTTTTGTATAAACTTTTCATTATATAGATATATCCAAACTAATACTTTAGAAAAAATGAAAATTCACGAAGGTCACATGATAAATATAATCATGCGTTTTCCGTTGAAATCAAAGCCGACATTGGATTTGTACTTTTAAAATCAAAATACATTTTCAGATTTGATAAGTGGCTGTGGCAGCCCAGTGGTCAAGGCATCGGATCATGGCAGGCATTTCGTGAGTTCGATCCCAGTAACGCTGAAAACCCACCGTGTAGGGGATCGATGCAAGTTCAATCTGTCGAGAGCTCACAACAAGTACTCCCACTGGTGTGGTAGTTAGGAGAGTGGGTGCCAGCTCAGGTGTCACCCTAATCACTTGACCATTGTTCAAAATGACGAGGTCCGTCGCCAAAAGCCCTCGAGTAGTTGAACAGTGTGACGTTAATATTCACTCAGAATTGATAACTGTTTTAAGATTCTTCAAAATGTATCTCAAAATTTTTTTTTTATATTAAATGAGTCTTTTTAAACCAAGTGCATTTTTTGCATACGTACGAACGTTATAGTTCACACAAATATGTTTATTTTAAAAGAAAGTTTCTGTAAAAAACAAAAGTTGGCAACAGTGAGGCACATGAAAAGGATTTGCTGGAAACACTTGAATGCATTTGCTATGTTACTATGACGTCCCATAAATTTGGCCCATTAGTTCTGCGTTTATTTTAATCGCTCACATAAACATCATTTCTACAATACGTAACCATGCTAACCAAATGATAATGGGTGCTAACTCATAGCTGACATTATTTTTGTCGAGTCATAGATTTAAACCTAACGCCACTTAACACCCCTCGTGCAGAGGGATTTTTGTTCGCTAAATTTGTGGTTACAGTAACTACATTGAGAATAACTATATTGAGCTAACAATATTCGAAAGTATATTGAGGTGGCCACGGTAGCCTAGAGGTTATGGTCACGAACTCTTGACCGGAGTTCATGAGTTTGAGCCCTAGTGCCACTGGAGACCCGCTCTGTAGAGGGGCTGATGCGCCTTAAATCCGTTGAGGCTGAAAATCCTCCAGTTAGCGTTGTATGAAAGTTCGGAGAGGGAGAGTCAGCTCTCTGGTGCAGCAATTGCCATTTGACCGAAGTTCGAAATTACAGGTCCTTCACCAAGAGCCCTCGTTTTGCTTTATAGCGCAACTTTAGTAAAACACACTAATTCATTCTCTCGCTAAATCTGTTGAGGCTCAAAGACCTCACGATGGTGTGAAGTTTAGAGAGTGGTGTGCCAGTGCGAGTGTCATCCTCGTCACTTAATAATTAATCAAAATTACGAGGACTGTTGCCGGTAGCCCTCATATAACTTCCGAATACGACCTTAACAAACAATCAATCAATGAGGTCAATTCATGTGACGTCATAGTCACATGATAGTGAAAGCCACGTGATTTTAGCCAATCAATTCAAAAAATCAAGTGACGTCATAGTCATACGATATAAACTCTTATGTTTCCAGCTAATCAGTTCACGCGCTTCGATGTTGCCAAGTTTTGCCCTTTACAGAAACTTTCTCTTAAAAAGTACATATGTATACAAAATGCATTTTATTTAAAAGTATAAGCATAAAATACGATTTTTATTTTTTAAATTTTAAAAAATCTTTTTGAAGAAATTTTTTTTCCTAACATTTAAACATCTTTATCCAAATATGGAATTTGAAATTTTATCTGAGTTTTACAAGAGTAGAACACCAAGTACTGTTGGTTTTAATGTTTGTTTTGCATTCAATGGAGAGCACGTGTTTGTCTTCGTCACGTGATGTCATGAATTGAGCGCATTCGTATTGTTCGCACATTCATGGATTTTACACATTAAGTTAAATGTTGTGGACTATGAGCGAATTATACAGTCTACTAGCGCTTTTATATTCCATTATGTATAGCTCAATAGATTGTACAGATGTATTTATAAATTGTTTATTATAAAAGGAAACTACAAAACGCTTTTTTTTCTCTGTCATTGGTAACTTTTATACCTTTCACTAATGTATATTCACAATTGTCTTTTTAAACACCCCCTTACCTACTCATCAGTTACGGAGCCATATGGTCCTAAACGCTGTGTCTATGTCTACCTTAAAAGCCCCTACGAGCAAGTAACACAAATCGGAACCTTTTTACGCCCCAATTTTTATTAAACGGGATAAAAGCCACAAAAGGGGGAGGGACAAAGATTATTGTCTGACAATGAAAAAGAGGGAGACACAAATGGGGTATACTCTGTGAACTTTTCTGACTGCTATATTCCCCTCCAGCTGGATGGACAGAGGGGGGTACTATCGTCTGCTCCCCCTTTCATCTTTTCGAAGCCCCCTCCCTTAATGGCGGACGACAAAGCACATTTCAGAGGATGATTGGGGGTAAGGGAGGGGGCGTTCGATTTTGGATTGAAATCCGAGAGTGCGTTTACGTGTCAGCATTAGCATGTCGGTCCACTACATTAGACTCCCAGGGCGAAGCTTCTGATAGGGAGTTAGTTCATGGGTCGCCGCCGTATTATTCCTCTTGAAGTAAATCCCATGATTGAAATGCTTATTACAATACGTAATACAGAGCTTATTACACAGCACGCATTCACGCTTTCTCTCAAAACTATTTACATATTTTCTATCACACTTCTGACGCTAATTAAGTTAGTAGAAATTTTCAGCATTCAAAAACTAATTAATACTATTCTCTAGAAAAAGAATTCTCTCTGTTTATATGCACCACTAACCATTACTCGTCCGTTGAATGCGATTTTACAAGCGCCGCCTTAATTTTAAGCACCGTGTGGCTGTGCAACAATTTTAATGAAATACACATAAATTTAATCGTGTTGACTATATCACGAGTGAAAATGTAATTTAGGTTTCTGTATTCAATATTGATTCAATATTTTTTCCTGCAGCATCTCTCCCCTTGAGGGAAAATTGAGTTTTACACGCAAAGCTCTCTTTTCAGTGAACGAAAATATAAAATTATGGCAATCCTAAAAGATATGGCGAGAGTGTGATCAGATTGTCTATTTTATCGCTGTTCTTGACAAATTTGGGGAAAAATATGGTATCACCAAGGAATCATCGTGAAGGCTTTAGGATCAATCCTTCTAGAAATAACCATGAAGCTAGATAATGCACCTTTGAAACAAAGGTCGAGTGTAGTTCAGAAGAGAGTCTAGTAAAGATCAGAATTTGTTTGTGCCTTGACTGCGATCAGATAGAGACTTAATCTGTCCGAGTTCTTGCCGGTGGAGCTGCTCTAAAGAATCGGTACTAAAAACTTGTAAAGCTTGTTTATAATCGGGGTGCATTTTGCACTATTATAAATAATGTGTTAAAATATTTCTTTGTATATACACTTAGATTTGTCTTCGGGTTTTCATCTGTTTGACATCCATTAATAAATTTGTTTTGTGACTAATCAAATAATTTTTAGCCCTCAGTTACTTTTTCACCACACTAAGTTGCAACAGTATTTAATCCATTTCCTTTTCCCTGCTTAGTTAAATTTATTAACTGTACAATATTTTATATTAAAATATTTTAAAATATTTAGATTATATTGTAATAAATGTAAATTCTGCAAAATCACTGTTCGCGAAATCTATTAAAAATTCTATTCATTTTATTATATCAGCCTCCAACATTCCTCTCTAATCCAAACCATCTCCCAACAGTGAGTCTAACCCTTATGTCAAACTATTCATAACGCTTAATTTTAACTTATGTTCAGGAGTGAATATAACAGTAATTAAAGTCGGTCACAGTCGGCAATAGTTTCACTGACTCGTCATCGACATTAATCTCAATTTATTACTGAAACACTGCGAAATGTTCTCTATAAGCTCCTCTATATTTATTAAAGCCAGGATTGTTCGATTGTATATTATCCGGTGAGAATTCCATTGTTGACTAATACAGAAGGAAGTATACCACCTAGAGACAACTTCAAAATCATGTCAGAATATGTTTCAACTTTAAGCACAATTATTATTGAGTCAACATTCGTGCTAAAGAGCTTATAACATTTGTAACTCATTATTAAGCTTAACCATGTTTGCGATACACTCTTCTTAATATCGATTTATTTGTATTTCAGCCAATTTATTTGAAAGGCAGATTTTTATAATCCTTACAATTCATACGGAATGGCCCAACCATGGCCCATTGCTCTGATAAATTCACTTATTTAAGAACATTGTATTAAATATTTCGTGGGAAATTCTTTGTCAAGAAATCAAATACATCAATTTTGCTTTTTGCTGTCGGTGTCGTACGGGTACGTATTGATATTCTGTTTCTATTTTGACCGGTTACGGTTAATGATGATAGACAATAGTGGAGTAGCCACAGTTTTATGGGTGGAACTAATTTTTAACTATCTTTCATATCTTGCAATCGAAATACATTCGAAGAAAATATATCGTTTCAAGACGATCGGGAGGTTGACTATTTTACAGTGAAAAACTAGCATGGATCAGTAATTGTTTGATTTGTCACGAAAGTGCTGTGTTTAAAAAAAATACCTATAAACAGGAATTATTCAATGACAATTTTCCTCGAAGATCTCTTTCAAGAGGTAATAAAAAGACTTTCTGGAATAATCTTTGCAACAGCAACAAAGTGTGAGTGGTAATGTCACAGCGGTAACAAAGACATCCTATGAAGTTTGTTGTGATATTGGTAATTATATGAAACCGCTCATTGATGCAGAAATTGTGAAGGAGTGTTTCTTAATAGCTTTCGTTCTAGTGTTAGTGTCAATATATATATGTATGTATGTATATATATATATATATATATATATATATATATAATAATTAAAAAAAAAAAGCAAAACAGGAGTTATAATATTATTATCATTTTGAAACAAGGATGGATCAGTAATTGTTTGATTTGTCACGAAAGTGCTATACTTAAAAAATTCCAATAAACAGCAATCATTCGATGACATTTTTCCTCGAAGATCTCTTTCAAGAGGCGATAAATAGTCTTTCTTGAATAATCTTTGCTACTACAACAAAGTGTTTTGTCTGTGGTAATATCACAGCGGTAACAAAAACAAACCTATGAAATTTGTTACATTATTGGTAAGCATATAAAACCGTTTATTGATGAAGAAGTTATGAAGGAATGTTTCTCAAATGCTTCTAATATAATGTTAGTGACAAAAATAAAAAATAATAATTAAAAAAGCAAAACAGGGAGTGTTATAATACTTTAATTAAAATTTTCGACATTTTAAATTTCTAATGTTATCTTGGTCGGCATTCTCTCCCCCATTTATCCTCATGTCGCGGCCCGTGGGAAGTAGCTGACATATGTATGCGGTCCAGTAGAAAAAAAAGGTTAAGTACCCCTGATTTAGATCAATTATTCTCAACCACTATACCTCAGCATTTTTGTTTTCCGCCAATTTTTTTTTTTTTTTTTTTTTTTTTTTTGCAATTATTAATTATACTCCGAGAAAAAATAAAATACGGAACCGAATCTTTCGGTCGTTTTAAAGAAATAAATTAAGGGTATTCGGGGTACATTTAACATTCCTTCGTGAATAGATGGAAGTGTGTGTATTACAGATAGTTAAAAATTCTTTTAAACTCCTTTTATTGTTAGTGCGTCGCCAAACTTTGAAATTGTGACAAGTTCACCGCTATGAAAAAAAAAATTGAGAGCCACTGATTTAAATAATATAACAAGTAATATTTAGAAAAATTATATTTTTGTTACTTTTTATTAAATAGTTACAATTAATATAAATATTTATATACATAGGACAGAATAATGCTATTAGGGGACAAAATACATAGCGATTTCCCTTTCTATATAGGACGTTGGACTATTTTTTTTTACTATTTATTCATGAATTCTATTTAATTATTCTGATAAAGTAGTATAGTAAAGAGAGGAGTCACACATTCTCAGAAATTAGGCTATGCCAGGTGGGATTCGAACCCACGACCTTTGGATTAGAAGCCCAAAGCGCTATGTACTGCGCTACACAGAATCACAACAAATGATTTTCCTTTTTATATAAGGTGTTGGACTATATTGTTTTTGTTTGTTACTATTTATTCATTTCTTAATTTAATTAATGAACTAATATTTGAAAAAACCGTATTAACATCAAGTGTCATCCACTACAATTTTTAAAAAATGTATTTGAACTTGAATGGATGAACAGAAATTATATTTTATTAACGATAGAAAATTTGAACAAGATATATATATATATATATATATATATATATATATATATATATATATATATATATATATATATAGGGTGAGAGTGAACCACACAATGTAGGAATTGAAAAATACTCAAATCTTATTTGAGTATTTTTCAATTTCATTGAGATTGTATTTTTCATTGAGAATTTCTGAGTTATATTATTTTTGTTGTGGGGGGGGGGAACCAAGATTGCTTTCCCTTTTGCCAAAAAATAGATTAACACCCTTACCCATAGCAGTTTTTGAGTAGAAAAATAGTTTACAAATAATATTTTTATTTAATTCTTGTAAATATATGAGATAACAACTTAACGCTTACATAAAATTCTAATCTTGTAGCGAGCGTTAGTTGGGTGTCGTTTATGCGAGCGTTCTTAAAGAGCGCGCGATCTTCCTTTTTTTGAGACGAACGACATGACGGCGATAACAGATGATACGATCGATATAAAATTTTGATTTATTTTCATGCTTTATATAGATTTTTGAACGTCTTTTGCTTAACGATTTAATAGTAAAAAAATAATTTAATCAACAATGATTTAGCTTTTTTGGAATTACAGTTCAGTTTATACCATGGACACAATTTTTTGTAGTTGAGTTGGATGCACCAGCGGTCCCCGAGACTGCAAAAAAAGATTCCGCGTTGTGTCGTGGGGTGTTCACAATGTTCTAATCTTATATAATTTTATCTAAATCACAAAACTAAGAGTACCCTACTTCGAAACTTAAGACTCATTTCATTTCCCATTAAAATCTATATTCTGACAGGTTTTTCGTTATTCCTTATTAAAAGGATTGTACCTTGAATTTTTTGACAGAATTATTAACGATACCTGGAACAAGAATTTTTTTTATCGCTTACACGTACCTTATTGAGCGATTGAATCTTTTCCCTAAAATATTTATGTAATTTCTAAAAATATATCTAATACTTCCCTTCACTTGAGCTCACAACTATAACATTTCTATTTTATTTTCCCTGTTTCATTTTACTTTGAATGTAGAAAGAGATCATTCTGACTCTTACGAATACATAGTAACAAACAAAAATAATAGTCCAACACCATGTATAGAAAGGAAAACCTCTTTCCATTTTGCCACTTAATAATGTGATTCAGTTATACGTATATACATATTTATATTAATTGTAATTGTTTAATAAAAAGTAACAAAAATAGAAAAATCTCTTTCTTGTGTGTGTGTGACCTAAGTATGAATTAATTTTAAACTATTTTTTATATTACTTGTTATTCTGAATTAAGAAAGAGTAATCTACTTTTGAGAAAAAAATGGACATTTTTAACACATTTGAAATTTTTTGAGAGAAGCTTTATTAGATTCGAACTAATTTATTGCTGTTTTTGAATATGATTAATAGCCACGTCTCTACTTTTTCAAAATTTTCTTCTCTTCTATTTTCTACTGTGCTTTAATTAATACTCTTTGTTCCCACATTCTTTATTTTTCTTTAATAAATGAAATATTTGCTTCAGAGCATCACGAACAAACTGTTAATATTTCGTTGTAACTCCATTATTAGAATAAGGTAATTTTTGGCCTTAAAATTATTCATATTCTAAAATATATTCCCCCGAGATACACACATTTTAAAAATAATTATCCCGCTATGCAAGGCTCTAAACCTTTAAAGGGTGAAGAGGAAGGGAAATGATGTATCATTCTTAATATTAATAATAAACACACACACACACACATTCTTTTATATATGTGTTACATTATTATTAAAAAATAACTATATTATATATATATTACTATTAATAAGAAACTTTTTGAGTATCTAAATTGATGCAATGTAAAATGGTGCGTTCTGCATTATTACTGATTAAATTTTTGTTGATTGTTCATTTGGTTCTCAAAGTTTCCCCAACGATTACTGAAAAGTTTGATATGGGTCTGTTTTCGATGTTTTACAATGTACTTTGAAGATAAATTTTTTTGTTATTACTAATTGGATTTCGCTTAGAGCTAGAAACTTTTTCTTAAAGTTCCAATGGCTGGTACATTACATATAAAAAAAGAACACAATAAAGTGCCGAAAACAAGGTACATAAGTGAAAGAATAAGTCGTTGATCCATGCGCTGTTTCACAAACCAATATATCACTCAGTCTCAGATTTTCCCCGAATTGCAATGCACAGTCTAAAATGGCTTTTATCCATAATATCTTTACTGCAAAGTGTGCAGGTTGGGTTTGGCAGGATACCAAGCCAAAACAAGTACACCGCTAAGCAGTCATATCCAGTAGTTTGGAGCAATGTCGCTACAGCTACAGGACGTGGACAATCAAGAATATTATCTTGCATAGTCTTCAACCAGCTCTTCTTGGAATTTCTACACACAACTCTTGATGGCAGTTAAAGGCTTAAATATGTTTAATGATACGTTTGGTAGTTGAATAAGAAATTTCTCTTTGAATCTTATGTGTGATCAAAGCTTCCTTCTTAGCTAATATATCAGCTTGTTTATTGTCATCCACGCCACAATGAGCTGGAATCCACTGGAGGATAATGTAGATTACTTTCTTCCTAAGTTTTTGCAGATAAGTTCAACATTGTAATTAATACATGTAAAGATGTATCAGTGGCATCAGAAGCAATATCTTGAAAGGCCGCCTTGGAATTTGACAATATCAGAAACTCAACTAAATTCAAAATTTTAATTAGGAGGAGTTGTAATTCTCACAAAACATCCCTGTGCCAACATTTCGTAAATCAGTTGAAGTCGGTCAGAACGTGGGTATCTTTGTTCTAGAGTTTTCAGTGTGTCATACAGCGCAAAATTTCAGGAGATATTTCTTTGTTTTTGTACTCTAGGCATTAAAGTTTCAAACAAATATTTATTGCTTTTTAATCACAAGGATTGGACGACCGCTTTAGATCATGAGTCTCTCCGTCAAGATTGATGGTAGGGAGCTGTTCCAATACTCTCAGGATAGAGCCAAGTTGGGTCTTTAAATTCCTAGGTCTGCATTGTACTAGAAACAGAAGGGGAGAGAGAGAAAAGTTAGTTAACCGTTGAAACCAGGTTTAACCCATCAACAAGTAGTCTAAACCAAACTCTGCTTTTTATGTTTAGTATGTGTTGGCAATCATACTGAATTTTTATTACTCTCTCGTGCTTTGGTGAATTATAGTTTTTTCTTCTCTATTACTGCAAGAAATTTTTGTTGTTTATTTATGTGTATATTTTGATTATTGTGAGTAAACTATATAAATAATATAAGCCTATACTCTCTGGTTTTAACTTTTACTTTTGCTTTGCTTCTTTAGATTTATAGCAATTTAATATATATTATTATTGATTATATATATATGATATAAAGGAGTATTCCATTTTAAAAATCTGGATATATAGATTAAGTCATAGTTTATTTAGGATAACAGAGAATTTAGAATTCTTTCTTTGCTCAAGCGTCAAACAATCAACAGAAAGTTTTATCCCTTTTGTACTTTTAAATCGGGATAAATATACTAAAGGAAAGTATAATTAATCGTTCAAGTGAAGGGAAATATTAGTTATTTTTTTAAAAATTACCTTTTTCTTGGGAAAAGTTTCAACCGAGCAGTAAGGCACGCGTGTAAGCTATTATAATATTCTTTTATTAGGAATCACGAATAAGTATGTCAAAAAGTTCAAGGTCAAATTCGTTTAGCGAAGAAAATGCGAATAAATCTGTCAACATACAGGTTTTAATCTTTTAATGTCGAAATGAAATGAAATGAAACAAAACTTTCCTTTTTTTTGTTTTGTCTATGTTGGCGTGAGTGCGCACTCGCTTCTAATTTATTGCTTTGATCAGTGTAATCATTATTTTTTTTATTTCAGAATAAAACTAGATTTCAAAAGGAGAGGCTATTGCAATGTCTCTCTTTGTTTGAATAGTTGCATATTGATTTTTTTTTAGAGACTTGCATTTCGAAATAGAGAATATCGTAATTATGTTTTAGATAAAAATATACAAGATTAGAGTTTTAAGTAAAGATTAAATTAAGTTATATATTGCACACTCACAAATATATAGTATGCATGTGTGTGCATCTTTAAATATTTGTGTGCGTTAAACTTGTATCAATACACGTACGTTCCATCGAACTTTTTCGAACAATTCCTCGATAATTTCTGGTGGCTGTTCTTTTATATCCGCAATATTTAATTCCTCTTTTAAGACATGTTCATTCACATGTTAAGACTAAAATAACATATTGTGGAAAATTTGGAAGAATTAAAACTGTATTAACGAATTGTCATGGTTTTAAATTCTAAATACTTTCTTATTGTATTATACATTAATTACGCATCAAAATTGAAGTTATTCATTTTTATTACGGTAGAATGTAATGATTTTTTAATTAAAAAATCTTATCGGTAAATCAATAATGTCGTAAAATGAAGAAAGTTGTTACAGATGAAGCAAATGCATGTAGAAGATTGTTTTAAATTTGGGAATGACTTGACAAGATTGATTAACATCAAATTAAACTAACCATTTTGCGTGTTTTAATCCCGCCATGTTTTCTTACAATATAAATCCAAGTTTAATTAAACCGTCAATCATTTATAGTTATAGCGACTTTTCCATTTTTATGTCTTTAGATTTTACAGTGTAAATACCACAGAACCTTATTAACTTTTGTCTAATAACTTGTTTTGTTATTAGACAGACAGCCATAAAAAACAATTTTAAAAAACCCATTTAAATTGAACACAAAATTGGAACTACCCCTTAAGGGATATATTAGAATAACTAAAAACACAACCCCTTCAACAAAGCTTATGTTTTCATTCAATGTGTATATTTTGAAGAAAAGTGACTCACTCATCATGTCACCGGAACTAGTAGGCTTACAAACACGAAATTTGTCAGGCATGTTCCTTTTATCGAATAAAGATTCCTCAAGAAAGGGTTTTGCGGAAATCGATACCCAAGGGGTTTACGGGGTATAGATGAAAAGAAATTTCTATTTTTTAAAGCTATTATGCTCTTACAGATTTGAAAATTATCAAATACTTTTCTTCTGTTTGGTAAAGATTCGTTTAGGACGGATTTTGCGAAAATCTATTTCTAAGAAGGTTTCCAGGACCAGGCCATTTTCTACAATTAGACCTACAGACTTCGAATTTGGCAAACGTGCTTCTTTTGTTGAGTGAAGATCCACTAAAAACGAGGTTTGTGGTAATTGAGTCCCGAGTAGGGGCTACAGAGGCGTAAATGATAAATGTAATTCGGTGTTAGAAATTTGAGTCCTGTCCTTTTTAAATCAAGAGATGAGAACTATACGAATATTTTTCAATACAATCGAAATCTTAACGCTAAGTCAGTGTTTCTCAAATTGTGGGGCGCCCCCTCTCTAGGGGGCATATATAAGGGGGGGCGAGCATATTAAAAGTCGAAAACAAAAGTTTATTTTTAAAAATATTAATTTAATAAAAGTAAACACGCAAACAAAATATATTCTGACATAATAAAAATTATGGACACATTTAGACTGATATAATACACTTGTAAATACATCCGTACTGCGCAATGTGTTTTATAATTAGTTTAACAACACTGAGTTAAGAACAATGACCCATAGAATTGTCATATATAAAAATATATGCAAAAATTGACACTTACCTTGATCATTTGTACGCTTTATAAATAATCCCTTAAGTGCCGATTAAAAGTCACGTGATTCACTCCCTGATGCCACGGTTTAACACGTAGGCGAGCGTATAGGAGGGGGTGAGGTAGAAAAGGAATAAATAAGCAAATCCTTTAAAATAAATAAATTCGTCGCTAACTCTGTCAATTTCATTTTATTGCATTCCAAAGCCTTTGGAATAATTTTATGGATAGCTGTTCACAGAAAAGATCGTACTTTGGAAAGACGTATATATACGACTGGAGCAATCAATGCACTGGCTGAACAAGACATTTATATACGCCAGTGGCATTTAAGAGATTAAAGTTGCATTGTAGGTTTAGCGTCGAAGTATAGTATAATTGAATTCAATAACCGCTCTGCACATGATCACACAAGATTGCATGTAAAGAACCCTCACTGATCTCATCTTGTTCAGGAATCTCTAGTACGGTTAACCAACGATCTTTCATTATCAGGTTTTCCACTTTTTCAACAACCGCTGCATTTCGAGTGGATTGGGGCTACCCAGAACTCTACCTACGTGCGAACACCTTTGAATCGATTTAACCCCTCCTTAATTTGTGTGACTTTTATAGCATCGTTTCCAAACATTTGCTGCATTTTTCAAATTGTTTCACTTGGAAAATTACCAAAATTTTGACAGAAGAAGGGATGCAGTACCTCTGCTCAAGTCGTTCAGTCATCTTTAGATAAATTAAAATCCAACGAACACGAAAACGGCACTTCACTCGACTGCCTGCAGGAAACGACTGGGACCCTGGAACGAAGGGAAAAAATACAATCATAAAAAAGCATTAAGCTGCGACCTCTCGCTGTACAAAGAGGCGCCCGCTTAGAATCTATTTTGTAAGTGTATTGTCGGAAACTTTTGAACAGACCTTGTAAATATATATTTCATTTCTAATGAAAATTTTTAATAAATAATAGAGAAATAAATAGTAGAAAGGACCTTATAGGGGAAATTATAATCTGAATTTGGATTAATAATTCAAAAATGCCATCTTATGAGTAATAAATACTAGAAGCAATTTACTTTTTAGTTCACATCAAAATAGCAACAATTCTTTTTATTTATGTTGCTGAAAATAAATCAGCGATATTATTTTTAAAAAACACTATATTGGACTAAAATCATGAATAATGAAATTTCAAATAGAAGCCAACCAGTGCATTTCAACGAATATTAGTGTTTTTTCTTCTTATCTTAGCGTGTTCTTTAAATGTGTTCTAAAAACAGATGTTCCAAAAAGAGCGTTCCATTAACGTGCTTCACATTTCGAACCACCAATACACGTTTTCTCGAATAGCTTTTGGTGTCGATAGTTATGCGAAAACTACTCTTAAGAGTCGAAATCACTTTCTGTGGTAGTTTGGCGCAGTTTTTTAATGGAATGGCTCGATCATAAAATGGTTCGATTTTCGATATTCCGATTCGACACCGGTCGGAGACGGCCGATATTGGAACTACCTTTTAGCGGATGGGGCTTTAGCAGGAAGTGTGTGAAGTTCCAACAAGCTGTGTCGGGGTTGGATGAGATGATTCGACGGCTCGAACAAGAGGCTTTCTTTATCTTTTATTTTGATCAACATGATTTTTCCGTAGGAATTGTGGATTCGCTAGGATCGATTCTGGAAAGAAGGTACAGTGAAAAGAAATGAAAAAGTTGGAAAATATTTTTAGTGGTGCAGGGAGTGAGGGAAAGTGTTTCGATACTTTTGCGTACAATGATTATTAAAAAAATTCAGTTCACTTTATTTAAGTTAAAGTACAATCGACTCTTACTAATTCGAACTATATGCTCACCCCCCCAGAAAATATCTCTTGATGTTTCGAACTAAAACAATACGTTTTGGTACACTCAATATTTCGAAGTAAAATCTATAGCTGGCCAGACTATAACACGCGATAATTCGAAATTATCTCATATAACTTGCGATAATTCGAATGCTCACTATCATGTAGAGTCCTTTAGCGAACAGATTGGAGCTTATATGTTTTGTGTTGTATTGTCTCTGCGTGTCTCCCCTGTAACGTAGTCCCTTTGATGACCATCTGTCTGCAATCCCTTCTTTGTGTTCCCCGGTTACTCAGGCAAAAATACACTTTTATTGCTTTCCTTCTTTAAGTGGACAATAGACCGGCCGCACCTGTTGTCAGTCGTCCATATCTTTCGTTTAACAAGTGGCCTTGCTATACATGTGTTCAGAAAGGATGGTCTGATATTGTGAAGAAGAGATGTGTAGGATTGTGCATTTTACGTCAAAGTGACATGACGATTTATGACTCATCTGTTACTTATTGCATGCACCTCCAAATAGGACATGGGCTGGACTGAACCTAGTTTGGAAGAACCAATGGTGTTGGGGACAATGTTTGTGAGAACCGAGTGCGAAAGGATTTTATTTCCTATGAGAAATGGAAGATATTTGGATGGGGCGTGAAAGAATCCTGTTCGAAAGGATAAGAATGAATTTTTTCTTACTCTCTTGATAATTCGAAGTTTTTCATTGGACCCTCCAACTTCGAATTATCAAGAGTCAAGTGTATATATTTTGAATGTCCTATCTCTCAAGTGAGACTTATTTGAATCCGCTTCAATTTACTGTAATTATGTAAGATATTCGATAAATATTTAGTATACTTTGAAATAAAAATTGAAATATCTGCATGATATGTACAAGTCAGACTGAATTCGCGTTTAAGGTGAAATAAATTATTCTGTTCCAAAACAAAGACTTTGGAACAGAGACGTTTTAAGACTTTTAAAGGCAAGGGCTTCTTCGCAAAAATACCGACCTGTGATCCTTTTTAAGAGGACAGAATAAACACAACACGTTGTCAAATGCTCGTATTAACCGTAAACCGTAACAAGTAAGTGTGCGCGACTCACAATCTCACAAACCAACTCGATCGACTGCCGCTGCCTTCATTGCCTTACTAAATGAGTAATGATGGTGTATGGTAGTAGGCCTAGGCCTAGAACCGGACATGACATAATAATGCCACTGTTGAGAGTATATAGTTTGAAATACCCAGCGTTTCGGAAAATGAGTCCAAAAATACTATTGGAAGATTAAAATTATTCGAATAATTATCGTAATGAGGTCGAGTCAAGAAAGGCGAGGCCTTGAAACGTCCCTACTTTGGAACAAAATCTTTGCCATTAATATTTCATCTATAAAGTTCCCTTCACATTGCATGGCTAAATCTGGTTCCTGTCCTTGACAATTAATGTGTAAAATTAACTTATTTGAACGTTATAATAGCTGTAAAAACTTTGTTCTAATAATTTTAACTTAATTAACATAACTTTCCTTAATTGTCTGGCATTTACTGCATAACTTTTAGATACCCTCTCTCAAATGAGCATCACAGGCACTATTTTACTATGAATCTTTTTTACGCTCACACGATTAAAGGTATGGTACATATTCTAGTATTTTATGCGGTCGCGAATGTCCCTTTTTGAATCATGGGTTTGAGTCCTGATGCCACTTAAGACTTGCCATGTAAGAATCTGAGGTTCAAAGTCCTCAATTTGGTTTGGTGTGGAATTTTGAGTGGCCTGATTGCTCACACAGGTGTCTTCCTCGTCACTTGATAGCGGTACAGAATTACGAGGTCAATTGCCAGTTGCCCTGGTGTTGCTTTAGAGTGCAACATAAATAAACACTTATTCACTTCTAAGTTTTCACTTTGGTGTGGTTTAAAAGATTGGAGAGTGAAATACCGTCACATCATCTGGCTAGAGCTCAAAGTGGCGCTCTCACACAGTCTCATGCCCTCGCGTGACTTCAACCAGCCAATTATGTATTCGAAGATCATTTTAATTCAATCTCCAAAACCAGTGCTTCTCAAACTTTCAATACTTGCGACCCAATATTCAATCACAATTTTCATCGCGCCCCCTCCATACAATAACAATGTATTGAATTCGATAATACGAAACTTTGAGGCTAAAGCTACAATACAACTTTAACCTCTCCGGCACCGGCGTATATAAACGTCTTTCTCAGCCAATGTGTGAATTGCCCTGGGCGTATATATGCGTCGTTTCGAAATTCGGTATTTTCTGTTCACTGCTATCCATAAAATTATTCCGAAGGCTTTTGAATGTAATAAATGGACCGACAGTGATTGCGAAGGATTCACTTATTTCAGAGGATTTCCTTACTTATTCCTCCCTCCCCCATACACCACATATGCTCGCTTACGTAGAAAACGGTGGAATTGGGAAGCGAATCGCAAAACATTTAATCGGCATTTAAGAGATTAATTATAAACTGTACAAATTATCAAGAAAAGTGTTGATTTTTGTGTATAATTTTATATATAAGCTCACGGGGGCACTGGTAATTATTAAACGTGCTTGACTTAGTATAGTTAAATTAGCTATAAAATACATTGTGCAGTACTTTTACATTTATAAGTGTACTAGCTGCATGGCCCGGCGTTGCACGGGCTTTCTCTATTTTTATAAGTGTCCCCTTCCCTTCACAAAATCAGCACTACCATTATTCTTTTTCGAAATTACTTTGACTTTTTTTTTTTTGTTTCTTTCCCCTCCTCTTAGCGTGAGCTTTTACCGAGTGTTTAACTTAATTCCCTTTTTCCTTCATGATGCCAACACTTTTGTGCATGTTGTTTACGTGTACGATGTGGGTGATTGCTATAATAATGTCATTAAAATTCCCTTTTTCGACATTTCTTCCACACCTTTCATTGTCAGGCACGTTTTTTTGTGTATTTATTTTAAAAACTATAACCCAATTATAATATTTTTAGGCGTCACAGTGGCTTTTTATTTTTTTTAAATTAATGTGTGTATAGATATATATATAAACAATTTTAAAAAAAATTGAAATATATGAATCAAAATAAAAACACTTCAGAATATCAATGGCGAATATAAAAGATAATGTTCCATCATTTTCAAACAGCAATTATAATATTTTTAGTTGAGGGTAAAAACCTTTCAGTTATATAAAGTGGTTCTTATTTCTTATTTATACTAAAAAAATTAAAAATATTTTTTAAAAAAAAAATTAATGTTTAAATTATATTAGTATAAATTATATTATATAACTGAAATAAAAAATTAATGATCATAAAAAGAATTAAATTAATATGAACTAAAATAAAAAATCAAAAAATAGGTATAAATAATCTAAATATTAACAAGCAGTACAACAATAAAAAACACATTGCTAAAATACTAATTATTCAAACAATACTTTTTCGCAATATTTCTATTAGAAATTATAATTCTATTACAAAGTGCAAACAAATGAGTACACACAATTTTAAATAACTATAATGATAATTGAAATATATATCATATATGGGCAGTATGATAATATATAAAATATGTATACAATCTAAAAAAACTACATGAGGAACAGATTATCAGAAGTAACATTAAACCATCAGATGTAAAATCACATCAACACTGAATTTTGAAGAATTTCGAAAGGAGATATATATGAGAAAATCTTTTCAAGGTGCATGTTTTTTTTTTTTTGCAAACACTTTTTTTATCACAAATGATAGGTTTATATATTGCAAGATTGTCAGAAGCAAATTTAAGTCGTGACAAAAAAATCAGGTCAACATTGAATTTAAAGGAATCCAAAAGAAAATATGAGAATATTGTTTCAAAGTCCACTTCATCATAGTTCAACAAATAGCATTTTGTTAAAAAAGAATTCTGATTTTTTTCATTTAAAACAAAGATGAGACCTTATAGGTCATAGCGACATAAGGCCATAAACAATGACATACAAAAACACATGGCTCACAATATTACCAATCTGTCAATAGCAATTAGTTTGAATTTAGTGTCATTTTCTTTTGTTATACTTCAGGCAATATTTTTCTACAATGAAGAAAACGTTGAATTTGCCGATGAAGGAAGAATAGCACAAATCTTTATTTTCAACGATTGAAAATATTATAGCAAAATATTGATATGTAAAAAAGGTATACAACGCATATGTATATGTACAATTAGCTAAAAACTACATGAAGAACAGATTGTCAGAAGGAACGTTAAAAACAATGATGCTACAAACAGAGTTTTGAACAACAGCAACAAAAAAATAATAACAGAAAATCTTACATACTATAAAATCAGCATATAACGCCCACTTTGAGCACAACAAATTAAATCAAAATTTACGGGTTCGAGAGCTTTAAAAGTAAAAAAAGATCAGTATAGAAAAAAATTAAGACTTTTACAAATTTCGAAATACTGTTTATTTAAAAGAAAGGACACTCCTTATGAACTTAAAGGGTTTTTAATTCTATATAGAAGTATACTATTTTTTTCTATACCTTGGAATAATACCTCGAATAAATGACTTCAAAAACATGAGAGCATTGGCATTTGTTCATTTCAGGTTTCATCGTAAAAAAGAGGGTGTGCGTTATACGGTGAACATAACAAACATTAAAAAATGTAGCTCAAAAGTATAGGAAAGCATTATACTCCGGATTTTACGGTAATTTGATATTTTTCTTTACATTGTTTTTTAGCGTCTAATTGTCAACAAATTGTTCGATATTGTCCATTTTTTTATTCATTTCACCATTGGAATGCGAGTCTAAATAACTGCACATATTTTTCATGATATTCAACATTGATCAGCATCTGCTGATGAAGGAAGAAAAGCAATAAATTTTTTTCTACCAAAGAAAATGTCATAGAAATTTACAAGCATAAAATCTTTAAAAATCTATATGAAGAACAAGATTGTAAGAAGGAAAGTTAAACCATAATGCCACACAACAAAAATTGCATTAACTCTGGATTTTAAAGTGCTAAAGAAAATTACTTTGTTGAGCATTCAATCCCATCCATAGTTTCTATAAAGATCTTCTTGATGAATTAAGTTAACTTTTTTTTCAAATATTGCCAAATCATTAATAGCAATTAGCAATTAATTTTGTACTATTTTCTTTTTGTTATTCTGCTGGGTAGGATTTTCTACTTTAATGTTACAATAAGTGAGATTTAGAATTTGCCGTTGAACAAAGAAGAACAATAAAGTTTTTTTTAATAATAACAGATTATTATTATTATATTTAACATAAGAATAAAAGCAGGTAATTTCATTGTCTAAAAATTCCACTGATATTTGTGTTGAAGAATAAGTAATTATTATTAGTACTTGTGTATAAGCGTCACCACAGCAAAATTGGCACCTCACGAATCGCATCATTTTTCACCAAAATCTGACCGATTGGTTTTTTTTATATAAAATATGTTAAAATCTTTTTTGTTTTGGTATCAAGGTGTGATTTGCGTTGCACCAATTTTGATTTGGTGACGCTGATACATAAGTACCTCATTATCCAAGCTTCTGTTTACAAAAAAGCTTTACAAATCATTTTTTGACATAAAAACTAACTTTTGAGTCATATGGTATCACATAATACAGTTCAGAAAATAAACAAATATAAAACTGTGTGACAATAAAATAGAAATTACAGCATTAATTAAAATTAAGAATAATTAAGCCCTAATTTTGACGGAAAGTCTTAAATATAAAAAATTTAAACACTAAGAAAATAAACATGAAGTAACCTAGTATACATTTGAAATTATAACATTAATTCAAATCGAAAAGATACCTTAAATCAGTGCTTCTTAAACTGTGGGGCGCGCTCCCCTAGGAGGGCGTGATAACCCTAGGAGGGGGCGTGATAACCCTAGGAGGGGGCGTGATAACCCTAGGAGGGGGCGTGATAACCCTAGGAGGGGGCGTGATAACTCTAGGAGGGGGCGTGATAACCCTAGGAGGGGGCGTGAGCTTATTAAAAGTCGGGAACAAAGAATTATTTTAAAATTATTAACTTAATGAACATAAACAGAATACATTCCAACACAATGAAAAATAAAATACACATTTACACTGATATAATTCACTTATAAATATATAAGTACAGCGCAATGTATTTTATAATTAATTTAGCTAATCTAAGTTAAGCAACAGTTTAATAATTACCAGTGACGCCGTGGGCTTATTATGTATACAACTATATGCGAAAATCAACACTTATCTTGATAATTTGTGTACAGTTTATAATTAATCTCTTAAATGCCGATTAAATGTTTTGCGATTCGCTTCCCAATTCCACCGTTTTCTACGTAAGCGAGCATATGTGGTGTATGGGGGAGGGAGGAATAAGTAAGGAAATCCTCTGAAATAAGTGAATCCTTCGCAATCACTGTCGGTCCATTTATCACATTCCAAAGCCTTCGGAATAATTTTATGGATAGCAGTGAACAAAAAATATCGTATTTCGAAAAGACGTATATATACGGCCGGGGTAATTTACGCACTGGCTGAGAAAGACGTCTATATGCGTCGGTGGTGGAGAGGTTAAAGTTGTATTGTAGCCTTAGCTTCAAAGTATCGTATTATCGAATTCAATACATTGTTATTGTATGGAGGGGGCGCGATGAAAATTGTGAATGAATATATTGGGTCGCAAGAATTAAAACTTTGAGAAGCACTGCCTTAAATAGATAAAAGCTTTATTTTTATGAGAAACTACCATAAACAGCTCAGAAAATCTTATTCGTAAATAAAAATTCGCATTAGCATTCGTATTCTTACGTATTAGTGTCACTGCATTCAAATTGGCACTATGCGAATTGTGCTCTATTTCCCACCAAAATCTTACAAATCTTTTTTTTTTCATATAAAACATGTGAAGATCTTTGTTGTTTTGATATCAAGGAGTGATTCGCGTGGCGCCAATTTGACTGTTGTGACACTAATAGGTAAATACCTAAAAATCGTAACTTAAATCACGATATCGACAATCTTATAATCCCGATTAGTTTGCTTTGAGTTCCATTTTCCTTTTGTCATCTTAATATTATAATCGCAAAAGTTTGTATGCATGGATGTTTGTTACTCTTTCTTGCAAAAAGAACTGAAGGTATTTTAATGAAACTTTACAATAATATAGCTAATACATCAGAATAACACATAGTCTATAATTTATAAAGATATTATGTAGAGTTTCCAAAATATAGCGACAAACGTCAAGTAAGTAGGAAAAAAATTCTGACATTAGCAAGCTATTCTGGCTTGGGCTGCTAAAACCGTTAGAGTTACACGTATATAATCACTTATACAAAAAAGCCAACAACAGCATATATTTATCTTTTAAGTATAAGCCATAAATACAATAAAAAGTAACAAATAAATAACAATATAAATTAATTAGATAAATTAAAATCCACTGATATTTGTGTTGAAGAATAAGTAATTATTATCTGTACTTACATATTAGCGTCACCGCAGCCAAATTGGTGTCTTATGAATCGTGTCAATTTCCGCCAAAATCTGACCGATTTTATATAAAATATGTTAGAATCTCTTTGTTGTTTTGGTATCAAGGTGTGGTTCGCATGGCACCAATTTTGCTGTGGTGACGCTAATACATTAGTACCACATTATCTAAACTTTTGTTTACGAAAAGCTTCACAAATCATTTTTTGACTTACAAACTTGAATCACGGTATCATATAATTTAAACTACAATAAGCAAAAAAAAATATTACAGTTTAGAAAATAAACAAACATAAAACTGTGTGACACTAAAATAGAAACTATAGCAATAATTTAATTCAAAACGATATACTTGGTAATTCAGCGAAAATCTGATTTTATCATATTGTGTTGCCAATCCAAAAAATAAAATTTAGAAAGAACATTTTTTACGTCAACTTTTTCGAAAAACAAACATAATTCCACCACAAAGAGTTAAAAAAACCATAAACAAATATATTTATAATAAAATGTACTAAAATCCCCCCGAAAATGGCTCTAAACATTTATTTTCGCAAAGTTGACTTGACACGTCTGATGATGTCATATATCCATTTAGCTTGAAAAATCACTTAAAAATTTAATTTTAAAAAAAATCTAAAGCGAATTTCGAAAAAACTCTTCGAGGTGTTCAGGATAATCACCTACAGCTACTACGTGCCAAGTTTCAGACATCTATGTTGCTTAGTTTTTCCGGTATATCTGAAACACACAAACTGTTTGTTTTATTAGTATAGATTATATCAGTGTAAATGTATAATTTTTTTCTTTTTGTCGGAATGTATTCTGTTTGTTTATGTCCAGTAAATTAATAATTTTTTTAAATCTTTTGTTTTTGACCTCTCAATAGGCTTGCGTTCCCCCCCTAGGGGGGGGGGCGCCCCACACTTTGAAAAGCACTGACCAAAACTAAGATGTGCAGGAATTTAAGGAAGTATTAAATCATGCCCTTAAATGACTGAGCAAGATGCGAAAACAAAAATTCATCAAAATATTACTATGTAGATCCGAATAGACTAAATTTATGGCACTCACATGATAAATCTAATCACGTGTCTTTCATTGAATTCACGTCAGACATTACATTTGCACTTTTTGCTCTACTTTTGAAATTTAGGTAGAATTTTGAATTTGACACTTGTATGTGTTTATTGAACGTGTTTATCATTTGTTTTTATAATTAATTATGATAAACGTATACTTTAAAATCAAGTGCATTTTGTTTACATATCTCCGTTAGTATCGTTGACAAAAATGTATTTTTTAAAAGAAAGTTTCTGTAAATAGCAAAAGTTGGCAATAGCGAAACGCATTAACTGATTGGCTTGTAACACGAGATCCCATTTATCATGTGACTATGACGTCATATTAATTTACCCCATTGATTTCAATTTCTTTTCTAAAAACTAAGTTAAATAGGGAATTTTCTTGGTGACTGTGATACTTACGTTTCAAAATTTTATTCTTCATTTCTGCCTTGAATACAAAATAATAAACAATTATTTAGAAAAGAAAATGGAAAATTGTCTTGTATTACGTGGTGATCGTCGTTTAGCTATAGATAACACGAAATGTATCTAACACGCAATAGGTGAATTGAATAGGCTTTTTTCCTTCTTCATCCGCATCACGATTGATCACGAGTAAATAACATTTTACCCGAAAGCTATTCACTTTACTACTATTTTTATCCTCTCTTTCACTTTCTTTTACTCTTTATAACCTCCGTCTAGTTTTACAAGAACACTTAATAGAATCGATTTAAAGAAAATGGATTATAACTACATCAATAGTTACTTTATATAAGCATAACTGACGAAATTAAAAAAATGAACTTTTAGTGTAAAATGAAATTGGATTACGAAAAAATGAAATGCTTTAAAAGGTTAAAAAGGCCGAAGAAAAAAAAATATGTACTACGGTTGAAAATCGTGATTTTTTTTTCTTTCAAATGACTTGGAATGTAAGAAATTTTAAAAGCTTTTTCAAAACTTTTACTAGGGCTTTTATTGTTATATTCATTTACTGAAACTGTAATCCTGGCTTAACAAAATATTGTAGATTTTCATTTGATGTATATTATAATTGTTTTAAGAAAATATAGAAAAAGATTTTGCTTTTTTTAATCTAATATTTCTAGAATATTTCGCATTATAGGTTTCTTAGTATTCGCATAAAAACTCGAAAAAACGTTTTCAAATTGAAATTTTTGTAGCCATATAGAATGGTTACGAATTAGAAGTCATTGATTCCAGTTAAAGAAGACTTTTATAAAGTTCTATATTCATCTTTTAAATAGCCGATTTCCTGGCAAAGAAGCGAATGACTATTCTACAAACCACTAATATTCATATGACTTTTACTTCTGCCAAACTCTGAGTTAAATTAGAATTTCAGAGGATGTTTACCTTCTGCCTATCTAGTGAAGCTAAGGGAAAGACACGGGAGTGTCTCACTACTTCAAAGCCAGTTATTCCAAATTTTCCTCGTCTTGTAGCCGTGGTGTCTCTTGACTGGGCACGATTGTTTGACTTCCCATCTTTTTAAAATTCGACTTAAAGACTCTTCAATTTGTACTCTTTGTTACTCTGGACAGTCTATGGATAAGGAGCATATTGACGAATGCACTACATTATTATCTTTTAATTCTACTATTCTCAAGCAGTGGCGTGATATACACCCTGCAACTCCCCCATCGCTCGAGGCCCAAAGCCTGATAGAAGCCAAGTACTTCGAGCCCCAAACCTGACTTTGTAAGGGGGCTCTAATATTCTCCGTTATGCCACTGTTCTAGAGTACTGTGAAGCAAGATCAAGAATAATGGCTTAGTAGCCAAATGGCTGGCATTCGGCCAGAAAAAAATATTTTGCCGTAGTGATAGAGTAGTCATGGTAACCGCTAGTGGCCAGTATAATCGAGTCATGAGTTTTGAAATTTTGTTCCACTGAAGATCCATTATGTGCATGGCTGAAGGATCTTGTGACGGGACTTAACGCGACTTACAACTAATAATCCTCTTTGGGAATCTTTGAGCCATCAAACGCATTATTTCACAGCCATCCATCTCAAGAAGAAACCATGAGATGCAAATTAGTTAGTGCATGTATAGTTGAAGTTTAATAATCGTAGATCAAAGGAGGGGAGACGCTGAAAGCAGTGCTAATACGGTAAGAATTAGAATTACGCCGCGTGACTAAAGGACGGATTTTAACTACTAAAATAAATCAGTGAATTTAGAATTATTAAGATTAATTAAAATTAATCTATTCGTATTTCGTACGCTTATTCACATAAGGTTGTTGCTCTCTTTATATGTATCACTCCCAGGGTTCCCTTTATAGATTGATTGTTCAGGAATATTATCTTTGATAATAATAAACTAGATTTATCATAGTTAGTCTTGGTCATCCATCTTTCCCTCCTACAGATTTAGGTCAACAAGATGATATGAAAGCGTCCCTAGGGGAAGACCATTACAACCTTAAAACTGTCGAGGTTCAAATTCGTCCTTTTGGCGTGCTGTGGAGCTTTGGAGAATCGGTGCCAACTCTGGCGTCATCCTTGTCACTTGAGCATGATTCAAAATTATGAGTCACAAATATTCCTCATGTTGCTTCAGAGTGCAGCCTAAATGAAAAAAAATTCTAATATCAAATATGGAACAAAATTTAAAATCGTTCTTTAAATTGACGTTTAATCATCGTGCATGAGCACAATTGTGTGTCAAGTGTCCTATACATGTATAATCATATAAAAGTAGACGATATAAAAAAATAATGAATATATTTCTCTCCAAATAAAATCGGGTATATTTGCTTGTAATCTTAATCTCTTGAAAGTTGTTCTCAAATGTCGAATGTTTTATTTTTCAAAATATCTTAAATTTTCGTCAAACAATATAGACAAGGCTAATATATATATATATATATATATATATATATATATATATATATATATATATATATATATATATATATATATATATATATATATATGAAAATGTATTGAATTCATAAAATGACATTGAATATATTCGTACAACAATTTTTCATTTGATACGATCTTTGAACAAGGGAACCTAAGAAGATTGAAATTTGTCTCTCTCCTGTATATTGGAAAAATAACTCAATCGAAAAAAGTATATATCTGCCTCTTTTTTCCAATAAACAAATACTTCTTTCTCGTAATAAAATACTTTTCCTCTTAACATTCATTTCATTTCTTGCAAACTGATGCCGTATTTGCCGTTGCCTCGGGCCGACAAATCACCCGTAACCTTCTTATGGAAAAGAGTTTCACTCCTATTTGACCTTCAATCCAAAAATGAAATGGAATTCTATATATCTTATCTTTCGAAATAGTTATGTTTCCTTCGACGGTATTGATTGGATTTGTAGAGGGAAAAAATTGTTGGAATTTTATTTTTTTAAACCAGAAAATTGTGCTTGTTTTGCTTCAGTGAGTGCCTTAGAGTTTTGCTGATATTGAATTCACAACCTCTGCAATAACTAATCAATTAGTGTTTTATCGAAGAATAGCTCAAAAATTGGCCTTGGGTTTATATACATAAGTCTAATAATGGCTAACAAAATTCATACGTTTTAATAAAATATGAGCCTTTTGTTTGGTTATAAGCAAGTTGAAAGTGTGAGTATAAATATTGTTATACATTGACTTCCTAAAAATATTGTTTTACTTACATATATAATTTCTTGGCTTAGATATGTAGATTTATTTTTTCCTTGGTATTTTTTACCTGATATTTGGGATTGGTCACTTAAATTTGGTAATTTTCTTCCAGTTATATGATAATTATCTTTAGTTATAATGGAATCATATTCTTACGCTGTTTTCTCTTTCTTGCTGCCCAGTGGTATAAACTATAGGGGAAGGTTGGTTGTGTGTCCCTTAAAACTTCGTTTAATCTTACACACAGTCTTATTTTCTAAATATAAAAATTTACTATTATGCTATTTAGGCTATCTTATTTTTGATCAATACTGTCTTGTTATATTTCTATTTTTTGCTTTGCTTTATTAAAAAATTTATGGCAATTTATTATATGGTTATTGATTATACAGGGGGATCCAGAAGGAAATATACAACTTTAATGCACTATAAATCAAAAACAATGTAAGATATTACATATTACTTTTAATATAATTTTATGGGATTAATCTAAGTTTTGTTAGGGACAGTCACGGGTTTTATATTAGGTTGCGGAAAAAGAAATCCATTATTTTTGCATGGAATTCAAGACTTTATTTAAAATGATTTGGATTGTCCGATTTGGGTCAAATATGCATCGTTTTGTTGTATAGTTTGTTGAAATTTTAAAGGTAGCTTCCTAATGGCTCTCTCATAGAAGTCTTGGTCCTTATTGTCGATAAATTCTAGTAATCAATTTTCACAATCTTCTCTTGGTCCTAATTTCTTATCACTCAGGAAGTTTTTCAATGCGAAAAAAGGTGATAATTATTGCTTGGTGGCAGGTCTAAACTATTTGGAGGATGCATTAAAACTTCCCAACCAAGCTGCCAGAGTTTCTGGTGAGTTATACAGACGTGTGCGGCCTGGCGTTGTCCTGAAGGAACAGAACGCCTCTTCTGTTGGCCTATTCTGGCTGTTTCTGGTCAATCGCTAGTTTCAAACGGTCCAGTTGTAGACAGTAGAGATCTGAATTTAGTGTTTGGACATACGGAAGCAACTCATAATCAATTGTTCTTTTCCAGTCCCACCAAATACCCAGTAGAACCTTTCTGGCCGTTTGAGTTGCTTCATCGCGCTTTGACCATAATCGTTTTCGCACAATATTGTCGTATGTGACCCATTTCTCATCCCCAGGCACCATCTGTTTAAAAAATGGGTCGATTTCATTCCGTTTGGCCAAGGCTTCGCAGATGAAAATTCAATCCATCATGTTTTTTGGTGTTAATTCGTGTGGCACCCAAATATCGACCTTCTTTTTTAATCCAACTTTGCTCAAATGGTTTAAAACTGTTTTATGGTCAATCTTTAGCTCCTGGGTCGATGCTACGACTACTAACATGTCGGTTAACTTCGGTTATTTCTGTGATTTTATTGACATTTTCGACGACGGGCCTGCCTGTGCGAGGTGCGTCTTTAACATCAAAAATGCCCGAACGGAATCGATGAAACCAAAATTGCACGTAATGAGCTCGTTACAGTATCGGCACCATAAACATCATTCACAATTTCAGTCGCGTGGCTAGCATTTTCGCCTTTATCAAAGAAAAACTGTAAAATGTAACGAATTTTCTCTTTGTTGACTTCCATTTTTAACACCCTGTAACTCACGACTGAATGGACCAAACAAAAAACAGCACAAGAATTTGTTTAGTATGAAATGTCACCTAGACAACGAACATAAGTGTGAAATTGTTTGATCGATACTTTACGAGATATCGATACTACAGTTATCCACCGAATAAAATAATGGATTTCTTTTTCTCCAAACAAATAAATGGGACCCTTAGTCACATGAGACAAATCTAGGTAGTACCCATTTACGGCTAATCGCATGTTAAGGTATCTGAATCAAGTCCATCGAATCGACTTGATACACTGTTTCAGCTCCGCTAAATCAATGGAAAGAGGTGGGAAGTATACCTTGTTACATTGTCCCTTACGTGATCCGCAGAAAGATATCATAAGGTGTTAAGTCGGAACGTTTGGGTGCTTATTAAGTGTATGGCATGCTGTAGTCCGCGGCTCGTCCAATCTATCGATGAGGGAGATGTTCATCGAGGTAATCTCACATGTAGACCGACCAGTGAGGTCGTTCACCGTCCTATTGGAGAAAGAAGCTCTCAATGTTTTCCTGCTACAATGGCATCAACCAAAGAGTAAACATATCCAAAAAAGGGGAAGGAGACTCCAGTGACTGCTCGTGTAAAAAGAAAGTGCCAAACGCATACTTTCTACCCATTTATCTTAAAATAATCTTACATGTGTTGCACTGAGGCTATTGCGTGTATCATTCCCGTTAGAGGCGAGGCACAAACTTTAAACTTACGTCTAACTTACGGTTACGTAAACTTACGGTTCGCTGAGATGGTCCATATTTTTGACTTTTACTTTTTTTCCAGCGTTAGAAAATTGTATACTTCTTTGTGAATCACCCTATATGTATACACTAGTATGTATACCCGTTCTTTAGATTGTTATATACTAACACATATTACAATCGAAATGGAAAGAAAAAAATTTTATGGTGACAAAATTTAATTATATTTATGAAAATTTTTAATCTGAACTACAAATTAGACTCATGCAAAGAACGATTTAGCAAATAAAATTGTAATATCAAATAAAGTTGAATCCCCCTGGTATTTCCCTGGTTCGTCTGACAGTCCACATATGAATATATTGTCTAAGTTAAATGTATAAATATTATTTTTTACGTAGCTGTGGGAGATGATATTTCGTTCTTTGCGGATCTCTACTCAACAAAAGAAATATGCCAACCAAATTTCAAGTTTGTTGGTCTAATAGCTTCGGAGATCTCGTAATGAGTGTGTGAGTCGCATTTCTACAAAATAAATGGGAAAGTTAAAGAGTGAAGCGACTTTTGCAATTATTCTTTTCAAGTTTTGGTAACAGCGTTAGTACCCAGCGCAGAATGAGGGGTAGTCGGCAACACTTCAATTCAACGTGTAACTCATCTTCCCTCATAGTCATTGGTCAAAGACCGTAGACCGGTGGGCCTCTTAGACTGTTCAACAAAGCAGCTCCTTTGTCGATCTCCACCAATGAGGAAAGAGGAAAAGGGACAGTGATTCGCTTTTCGTTAGCGGAAGGTGTAAAACCTGCAGAAATTATTCGTCGCATGTAAGGGCAGTATGGTGACAGCTGTTTATCGTGAGGTAAGATCTACAAATGGATAGAACGCTTCGCACAGGAAAGAACTTCCTTTATGTGACGACGAAAGATGGGACAGTTCACCGACGTCAACCACTAAAGACGCTGTGCAAGTTGTTGAGGGTTATGGAAGGGATGGCTAGTATCCAACGCAGGTATCCCACCTTCCGCAAACAAAAAGTGAATCTCTACCCTCTCTCCTTTCCTCTTTGGTGCAGATCGATTACGGAGCTACCATGTCGAACGGCTTGCTACACCCCAACGACTACGAGTGACACGTTGTACAGAAGTGTTGCCGACTACCCCTCATTCTGCGCTGTTGCCAAATCTTGGAAAGAGAAATCGCCAAAGTGTATTTACTTTTTGACTGTCCCTCGCATATATAATATACGAAATTTGCATCTTGAACGAGCAGGAGTCATTTTGAAATCCAGCTGGAATTGTTAGTGAGAATGGAGATGTATTCGAATGTTCTTTATGCATCTATGCGATCCGGTAAAGACCTAGACTAGGAATCATCCCAGAGGATTTCCGAATAAAAACGAAGTGTTCTTCCTCCGCTTATTTTCATATAAATAAGATACTTCTTTTGCGAAGAAACTTTTTTTCTTCCTCTTAGCATATATTTCTCTTTCTTGCAAATTGTCGCCGTATTTACTGGCGCCGCTGGCTAGAAAAGTATCCGCGTCAAACTAAAAAACTTCCTTCCATCACTAGATAAAATATTTCCATTTTTTCCCCTATCCGAACTTCTTTAGGGATGAATCGCAAATAACAATATCTGCTTCGAAATAAAAACAATCAGATGCAAATCGGGATCCATTAAACTCAGAGGTACTCTTTCTATCTCAATCTGTATCTTTTTTTCCCTTTTCGTAAGAGGATATTGATTACCACTCGATATTTCATACAACCTTCTCTGCTGGGAATATTAACCGGGAAATAAAATCGACGCGTTGTTCGTAGTTCTTAGCTTTTGCACAGGGGTGCTGGTTCTTTCCCTAACGGCATGCCTGTCACGTGAGGGCCTTGTTTTTATGGCTCATTTTTTTTCCTCTTTAGGGTTCTTTTTTAAAAGAGCGAGAAAATGAAATGGATATATATTTATATATAGGAATGCCTGAAATCTCCAGAGAATGATTGGATTTCAAAGTTGGAAGAGAAGTAGGCTTGTTCACGAACTCTAGAAATGACGGTAAATTATCAAGTTAGTTCAAACGCGATGTGAAAATTACAGAACCCATTTCTTAAATATTTGAAATATCATTCAGTTGATTGATTGAGTCAGCGTTTCTTCAACTACGAGAAAATATTTTTTTCAAGTTGGTACGAACCCGTAATTGGCTTTAATTTGAGTACGACAAATATTTTAGCCTTCCTCGATTTAGGATTCGCTGAAGGTATCCGACTACGTTCGGAACCGTGATTTTTCAAAAGCGTATAATTGGATAATATTTATATTTAGTGTCACTTAGATTAGAAAATGTATATAGAATTGTTTTAAGAATACTCTATTACAATAAAAATTATTTAAGGATAATATTTTGACAAAAAATGAACATACAATGACCCATTTTCAAAATATTCTCCTTTTGTGAAAAATGCTTCTATTATAATAATATTTTGGCTGTCTATAGCTCAGACATCTGAACAGAGGCTCAACTAGAATTTTTGACATGTATAACTTAGAAAAAGGTTTATCCATGTTTTACGACAATAGAGGGGAGAATTTTTATGAAAAAAACGCCGATAATTATTTAATTTAATTGTAACTCTGAAAATAATATGAATTTTTCAAAAATCATAGTTGAGCCTCTGTACAGAGGTCTGAGTTATATATAGGTAAAATATTATTATAATAGAAGCCTTTTTCACAAAAGGAGAACATTTTGAAAAGAGGTTATTCTAAGGTTATTTTTTGCCGAAATATTGTATTTAAATAAATTTTTTTGTCAAAATGTCTTTAAAACAATTTTAATACATATATTATAATCTAAGTGACACTAAATATAATGAAAATTATCCATTTATGCGCCTTTTTAAAATCACGGTTCCGAACGTAGTCGGATACATTAAAATAGCTGATATATCTCGATATTTCGAAATACAACTGATTAAAAAAATTTACACTTAATTTGGATGAATCATATCGTACCAAAGTAAGGAATTAAAAACCTTGGCATTGCGTAAATTCATGTGACATCATAATCACATAACTTCAGTCACTTGTGTCCAGCCAATCAGTTCATGAAGTCCCGTGTCGTCACAGTCACATGATGTGGGCGGGCTATCATGTGCATACAGCTGAAGGAAAGAAGGTTCTTTCTGGGTACCTTCCGTTCCGAACGAATGCGAGTACTTAACCGATCATGCCAAAACGATCGTCTTCGCGTGATGTTAGTACTAGTTCATATAGATATCACACCGCCACATACTCCTCTGCCAGTGTTTCGGCGAATAGGCGAACGAACGATACCATATTCGTGGCGAGTATGTAAGCAGTTGCGTCACTTGGTAGGTTGCGTCATTCGTGCGTGATGGCTTGAGAATTGCGTTATTTGTGTGACGGTTTGAGAATTGCGTCATTTGTGTGAGACGGCTTGAGAATTGCGTCATTTGTGTGAGACGGCTTGAGAATTGCGTCATTCGTGTGATGGTTTAGTTGCTTTTTCGGTGGATAGATGGCGCCACGACAGCGTCGCGTGAAGGGTGCGGTTCAGATCACGTCCAGGGTCACCAATGAAGGAAGGAAGATTCGTTCTGGATACCTTCCGTTCCGAACGCGAATGCGCGTACTTTACCGATCACGCCAAGACGATCGTCTTCGCGTGATGTTGGTACTAGTTCATATAGATATCACACCGCTGCACAGCCAAATCAGTTCATGCTTTTCACTGTTGCACAATTTTTGCTTTTTGCAGAAACTTTCTTTTAAAAGGTACATATTTTTTTATCAGCAATAACAACGTAGATAGGTAAACAAAATAAAATTGATTCTGAAGACGCGTATAATATTTCTTTTTAATTCTGAAAGAACTTATTTAAGAATCTTAATACTTGATCATATATTTACCAAATTATCACAAATATGAAATTTTACCTTAATTTCTTTATTCAACATCCAGTGTCAATTTTAAATTCAGTGGAGAACTCGTGATTGCATTTATTAGATGATTGTCATGATTGTGTGTAATGATTCGAAACGAACTGTAGAGTACAATGGAACATGTATAAAGTATTTTGGAAAAATGCTTCGCAGTACCTTACCAGTCGTCAGCAATGATCCAAGAGTTGCGATTCACACTAATGTAGAATTGGCAGCTGCGCCCTGAATAAATAGTTAACAACTTTGTAAGAAAACTTATATGTATGGTGCAAAAACTACACAGCATAATGAAGAGTGTTAATATCCTCTATTAAAGTACTCCATTCAGTGTATCACTTATCACACGCACGTTTTGCTGGAATGTTTGAGCTTGAAACTCACTTTCAGCCGCCCTACCTTGAATGGTGGTTATGATACTCGACTTGTAATTAAGTGGGTTCGGGTTCGAATCCCGAGTAAGGCATGGATGTATCTTCGGGGAAAAAAAGTCGGACTTTCACCTGAAATGGATTCCTGTCTCGAATGGAAAGCAACGCACCTCTTCTGCTTTATGCTGGGATCATCGTTTGCAATTAAAAAAGTCTATATTCTTCTATGTTTGTGTTGCATGTTTCTGTACATCTATCTCTCGTTTTTCGTATGTATCCCAGTTTGAAACACACGACAACAACAATAATATTTCATTTTCTATTAAGTCCATTCTATCACTCGGATTTCTGTTTTTGGAATTTTTTAAAAAACTTTTTTCCTGTTCTCTCAGGGATCTTATGGTATTATTTGTTTTCGTTTGGATCACTTTTTTTAGAGTGGTAAAGTACACTGGTGTGCAAAAATTAAGGACGAAGTCGAAAAATTAGCATATCAGCTGAACGAAGAGGCAGAGCGGACAAAAGACCAACCAGGAGATTAAGCAAGGTGATGTACGGTAGCACATGCGCAGATATGCAGGTAGACATCTGAGTAGTATAAAGCATGTTGTCGGTGTAAGATCAGTATTTCTGGCAAAGAGATTGCACGCCGTATAGCAGTTAAAATCACATCGAGTTGCTGCCTCAGCGAGAAATGGCGAATAATCAATCTGTTAGACGACATCTGGAAGCTTTTACCCGAGGTCGAATCATTGGGAAGTTGGAGGAAGGCCGCAGTGTGACAAGTGTGGCTGCAGAGTTCGGAATTGCTCACAGAATCGTTTCACGACTTTGGAGACAATTTCAAACTACAGGAACAGCTATCCGGGGGTTCAGTAGTGGACGTCCACGAGGAACCACACCCGCAGATGACCGGTACATTGTCTTACAGGCCAGAAGAAACAGGCGGCAGACAGCGGGAGAAATCGCTAGACACACGACACAGGCGACTGGACGACCGATATCGCGTTTTACCGTCGCCAGAAGACTGCACGGTGGTGGTCTG
This sequence comes from Trichonephila clavipes, assembly GCA_019973935.1. Taxonomy (NCBI): domain Eukaryota; kingdom Metazoa; phylum Arthropoda; class Arachnida; order Araneae; family Nephilidae; genus Trichonephila; species Trichonephila clavipes. The sequence continues at coordinate 12,799 of BMAU01010583.1, read as the reverse complement.
TTTGCACGACGCCCTGTACGGTGTGTACCTTTAACGCCTGCCCATCGGAGAAGGCGTTCTCTGTGGTGCCGGGAACACCGGAATTGGAGAGACAATGAATGGGGACGAGTACTCTTTACAGATGGATGAGAGCAGATTCAGTTTGAGTAGCGATTCTCATCGCATACTCATCTGGAGAGAGCGGGGAAGCCGCAATCATCCCTCGAACATCATTGAAAGGGACAGGTATGGAGGTCGCGGTGTTCTCGTTTGGGGAGGCATCATGCTTGGTAGTCGTACAGACCTTCACATCTTCGACGCAGGTTCAGTCAACGGGACCCGTTATTGTAACGAGATTCTTCTTCCATATGTGCGTCTTTTTAGAGGCGCTATGGGTCTGCAGTTCCTTTTCATGGACGACAATGCACCATGTCATCGCACAGTAGCTGCCGAACAGCTCTTAGAGAGTGAGGATATTGAACGTATGGATTGGCCGGCACGATCTCCGGATCTCAATCCCATCGAGCATGTATGGGATTTTCTAGGCAGACGCTTGGCAGCTCGTACCTTACCACCAGTAACGATTCGGGAGCTTCGATGGGCGCTGCAAGACGAATGGGCAGCAATGCCTCAACAACTCATTGACACCCTCCTTCTCAGCATGGGCAGACGCTGTGAAACCTGCCTAGCAGTCAGGGGAGATCATATCCCCTACTAAAGACCGGATGTTTCTTGCTGGACACCCATCACAGGGATGTTTCGGCCTTCAGTCGCATTGCGCTCCATGCTACTTTTTCAATCAAGCTTCTTTTTATCCCTCTTATTTCTCTTTTAGTAAGTGTTGCTTACATTACACATGTCCTTACGTATTGGGGATCTTACGGTATTAAATGGGTTGATTTGGAAAGCTTTTGTACAAAGTTATATTGAAAAAACTGTCTCGTCCTTAATTTTTGCACTTCAGTGTAGTTTGGAAAGAGGCAAGTGCCAGGTTTCGGGTGTCGTTGCGTCAATTAACCGTAGCTCAGAATTTGAGAGTTATCGCCAGTAGCTCTCTTGTTGTCGTAAGCTGCATTCACACCAAGGCTGTCGGCGTCGAGCGTTGAGCGTCGAGCCAATCAGAGACTTCATCTCGCCCGAGATGAAGCCTCTGGTTGGCTAGACGCTTAACGCTCAACAGCCTTGGTGTGAATGCGGCCTTATAGCGTGAAGTTAATAAACAAGCATTCACTTGGAACACTTTGTATAAAATTTCACTACAAGCACCGCCTCATCCTTAATTTTTGTATACCAGTGTATGTACAATGTAATTTATTTAACTTTGGTATTTATTAGAACCAAATAAATTGATTTGTTTTTACACAGCAATTAATTCATTTGTGCAGCATAATGAACTTAATGATCAAAATCTTGCAATCAAAATTTCTTCCGAACATAATCTACGCTATAAAGCAAAGAATATGCCATAAAAAACTCGTAATTATTTTTTTTATTTCAACAGAACCATAAAAATCCTCATCGGATTGTTTTATTAACCAAAAGAAATACTTAAAATATCCGTTTTCATTATAATTATTTTTTATTTGCGATGTTATTTATCAGCAGGAAAAAAAATCGAGACTTATTTCACTTTTTCTAAGAACCACATCTTTCTTCCATCTCAATTTTTTCTCTCCACACATCTTCAGTAGAAAAAAAGAGGAACGAAAAACGGATAGAATGTTTCGAATGAAAGAAACTTTTACTCCTGATGAAACGCGACATTAAAGGACTTTTCCTTGCCTTGGAAATTGATTCGATCTTCCATTTTTAGCATTTGTTGTTTTACTTTTTTCGCCCCGAAGCGAAATAAAAGCGGTTGCCATTCGACGGTTCTTTATATGTCGTCTCCATTTACTGCCCCCACCTGACGGTTCCGAAGACAGCAGCGAAATGGCTTTGGAAATGTTTCTTCTTTTCGCATTCTTTTCAGAAAAAAAATATTATTATCGTTAAAAAAGGAAGAAGGGAAAAAAACATCTCGTCTCAAATATTTATTTGATCCTAACGCTCACATGAAAATTGAATTAAAATAATATTTAACGAGAAAGATTTTACTTTTTATTTTCGATAATTTTGACAGGCTTGGCGAAGTTTTGTTTTATGCGGAGCTATCATATTTTTTATTAATTTTAAAACTATGCAGTTGATTTTTTCCCGAAAAATATGAGGTTTAATTAGAGGCAACATGTGTTGTGTAGAATAGCGAAAGTATGCATATAGTGTGATTACAATTCGAAGCTTAATGTGTAGGAACTAAATATTTTTGCAAATTTGTGTGTGGGAAAAAGCAACCTACGACTCCAATGATATGAAAAATAATAGATAAATGGACAAGAGAACGAACCGTTGACTACATGGAGACAAATCAACTTGTATACACAAAGAAATATCATTATAGGTTATTTACAGTACCTAAAAAGCGCAGTTGTTACAAGCAAATTTTACAGTGCTCCAAAAAGGGCTCTCTAGTAAAGTTCCATTAGATAAGTCTCTTTCTTATAACAGTCAATGCACAAACGGATTTTTGTTTCAACAGACTCGATCTTTGTCTCAATGGTCCCCCATATGCATCATGATAATTTCCAGAAGGGTCGATCCCGGAGACTTCTCGATGGTTCCTTGATGATATCGTATTTTTCACCAAATTTTCATTAAGAACGAAAAAGTCGCCAATCCGATAACCCTGGTCGTATCTCCAAGTGTTGCCATATTCTTATTTTTTAAGTTCATGTTGGGAAGCGAATTTTCCCTGTAAAACTCAATTTCCCGCAAGGAAGCAATGCTGCAAGGAAAACAACATCCGTTGTTTTAAGATGTCAGATACTGGAAAGACGTTTTTCTCTGTTCTTTCGCTTTGTTTGAAGAACAGATTAAAATTATCAATGAATCAGTTACTTGCTCTACAAAAGTAATTTCGAGTCGTGTTTATAGCTTTTTTTTAGCATCATAATACTTCCGTTTGCAGTCTCCTTTCGAAAAGTTATTTCTAAAAAAATATGTGTGTTACTATATATTTCAAATAAATGATACCACACAAAACACCTTGAACCTAAATGCATTTGTATTCTGCTAAAAATCCGAACAAAAAATAATTCTAGATAGTCTGTTTATTAGTGCATAGATGTTTGTTGTTAAATCATTTATTTTTGGGCCATGGGTAGCCTAGTGGTTACAGAATCGGACTCCAGACCGGAAAGCCTGGGTTCGATGCCCGATGCCACCAAATTCCCTCCGAGCACACACGGAGTACGTGCTCTTTAAATTAGTGGGTCCAAAGTTTTGTGGGCTGAGTCACGAGCGCAGGGACTGGAGAATATTTCTCTCCCCTTCAGTTCAATGCAGAAATTGTGGAGGCGGAGATAGGTGGTGTCGCCATCTATCGTCCCTTCGGGGAATTTCGCCGAGCTAAATCGTACTGTCACCTGTATGGTGCTCAAGGCCAACGACCTGGCGTACTTCCTGGAAGTGACAAGCCCCAAAATGGGGGCTGTGAGTACTTAACGTCTCACTATAAAGATGCTTGCCACGATGAATTTCGTGGGCCTCGATAATGTATATGTGCCATTTTCTGCCAAAAAATGACGAAGAAATAAAGGGGGGGGATAAAAAAGGAAAATTTTTTAAAATACTCTGACTACGTCAGACAGGTGGCATTAGAAACAACATCAACATACATTTTTTATTAGAGATTGAAGGAAATGAAAAAAAAAAAAGTATATTTTTTGATGACAATTGGACGAAAAAATACTTTTATTCTAACAATTTATTACTATTAAAATTTTTTTGCTATTTTATTTGATTTACTATGAATTGTTGGAATCATTTCTAAGAAACAAATTCATGGTTCCAAATCTTTTCACAGTTTTAATATACTGAGTAAATTTAAATTAAAACTAATGTGAAGTGACAAAAACTCAATTTTTTTTTATAACTAAAAACATATATTATACCAATGCAGTACAAGCATAAACAATACAAAAGCTAAAAATAATCAAAATGCACTGTTTTAAAATAAAGCAAAAACAATGGGGGCTGTTCTAAAATGCTAAAATTCGTACCCTTAACGTCTCACTATAAAGATACACGTGCGCAATTGGCAACGGACTTCACAAGTTTTAGACATGCTCAAGAGATTAAAAAAAATATATCTATGCTGTCCCCCCTTCCAATTCTCCCAACTTCCACGCCAACCAGTAAAGGACTTACAGCCGCGACAGGTGCAACATACATCGGCTCCTTTACACGGCGGATCTTCAGTGGTACTAGGACTCGAACCGCCACGAATAATGACTTGCCCATTTTCAATGGTTTGCAATGTTTTATTTTGTCGGATTGCATTTCCATAGTACATTTCTGTCGGTCAACCCTGTTTCCCCCAATCGACTTCCCATCACTGAGTTTGGAGCATTTGTTTTAATTTTCGTAAACGAGTTCCCATTCTTTTTTGAACATGTCCAACACATTCAATTTTTGAAACTGTGATATCTTCTCCATACGGATTGGATGCAGTAATAGATGAGAATGTTTTGGAATCGCCATCCCCGGTAAGATGTATATCTCACAGAACGATGACTTAATGAACGCTGAAATATACGAACCATTCCCACAGTCTCCATCATGCCAGCTGAACCATTGTGGTTCTTCAAACATTCTTTAACGTGAAGAATTTTCCACTTTTTGTAAGCAGGTGACCCCTTTCTTCGTTTCCAAGAATCACATCCTTTACAGAAAGAAGACATCACACTTCCGCATCAATACACTTTCCTGTTTTGTCACCTATAACAGCAATAGCCACGGGTTTTCCATGTTCCATCTCCACTAATTATTATATCGGAAGAATTTGACAAAGTTACCTCTTCCAAAGCTACTTTGCATGTTCTGCGACTTCTTTACCATAATTTATTATAGGATTTTTCAGCAACTGGAGGAGGAAAGTCCATGACACCACAGAAAGTTGTCATTGCTGCATGACCCTGTCCAATTGTCCTCATTGCGTATACAAAACGTCTGTTTATTTCTGGAATATTTTTTTTTTTACCCAGCATTTTTGAATTTCTAAACGAACACAAGTCTTTACAGTTCTTGCATTCAATCGAAAAAACACTAGACAAACCTCTAACACAATTTTCTGAAAGTTTAATATCACCACCACATTTTTTGCAAGAAGCAAACTTTTGAATGTTTGTAAACATGATAGTTTTATCAAACACTCTATAGCCATCAAAACAGTCATCATGTTCAATAAAAGATGAATGAACATCTTGCAGCCGAATCTTTTTCCAGATGCACTGTTGTTTAGTGATTCATCCACACTGTGTACAGCTTTGCATCTCGTATGCATATTACCAGTAAACTTCCTTTTTTGGACGTTTACCAGATGGTCTTTTAGCAGATTCAGTCGAATTCATCCTTCACAAGTTTATAACAAAAATAATACTTTTCCTAAAACTTATCTTAGAATAAGATACGGTATGAAAATCAAAAACGAGCAGTATAAATTCAAGATTCACTTTATCAAAACAAAGTAGAAGTAGAAGTTTATAAAGTTAGTAGAAGTTGTAGTTAATATATTCAGAACAACAATATTAATATTTGAGGCTTAGATTCAAGCATTTGATAATAATTAGAATGAAAATATTAGAAACAGAGAAACGCAGCTGTCACCAGCGACATGACAGCTGTCACCCTGGAGCCAAAATGTAAACAATATGTAAATCGCCTTTTCTACTCTTTTTTATTTTCTTAATACGTCCGTTCTATTGGGAATATCTGCATGCGGTTTCTTTTAGAACACTCAGAAAGGTTTACTCTATAAAATAAAATAATAATAAAAAAATCGATTTTCAGGAAATTTTAAAAGGTATATGACCCCTTAAGAGATATTTATCAGAAAATACCGGTCATTATTTCTATTGAAAGTAACTCTGAAAATGATTAGAATTCTTCATAAGTTTAGTTCAGGTTCTGTAGACAAGACGTAATTATATATATAAATACAAGCAAAAATATTATGATAGTCTGGAAATATTTTCCCAAAAGAAAAACATTTTCGGAAGATATATCATTTTTCTATATATTTTGCCGAAGAATTGCTATTAATTTTTTTACAATAATAATATTTTTAAAACAGTTTAATATGCATATTCTTATTCCATTGACATTAAATATCAAAAAAAAATATTTGTTTATACGCTTTTTCAAAATCACGGTTCCGAATGTAATCGATATATTAATGCACTTTTTTTAAAAAAAGAAGAAGAAAATATATTTTTCTTTACGTACAAAATCAATAAAAATCAGTAACTGATTGTATTTGTTATAAAAGCACATATATAATTTCAATTTAAAATTTAAGCTACTTTTATACACTTCTCGAGGTTAAAAACATAATCATCTCGATATCTTCCAAATAAATATCCAAACTTTTCTTTCGGACACTTCACTTTCCACCTTCCAATCATTTCCAGTCACCGATCGATAGAATACGACCACTTTCTGGCCACTGTGCATGATTATCTTATGAGTTTCTTGAAGTAACCCCCTCCCCCTTCCTTAACTTCAACCCTCCTATCGGTTAGAATATTTAGATAATCGAAACGTAACGCGGTTACCGCTACACTACCGCAAAGGGTCATCCCATCCCAGTGGCTGGATAGAAATAGAAACTTCGAACGTGTTCTTCCACCCCCGCCTCATCCTAGAGCCACCTCCGCAAGACGCACAAACCTTACCGAGAGAACGTCCTCCCCTTCCCTCTCCCCTCCTCACCCACGCGAAGTGGTTTCTTCCAATTTTGATTACGCAAAGATGACGACTTAGGTCTTGGCAAAGGGTGTGACGTAAGAGGTTCCATTAAAAATGACTTTTGCAACACTCGAAAGGATGCTGATGTCACTTTTTCAGGTCTTATTTGGGATGACTTCTTCCGTTTATCAAAACTTTTAATTTGCTGCAAATGCAGCAAGTTTTTGTGTCAGTATAACGAGAAAAGTTATCCAATTATGTGAAAATAAAAATGATTTTCCTTTTTTTAAAAAAAAATGCATAAGGCAAGTGTGGGTGTAGAAAACGGTGTCAAACTAAGTGTTAGTGAACTGTTGAAAAGTGATGACCAAGCACCTTTAATATACTTTGATCGAATTTTAAGTACAGTTATGGAATGATAAGTGGTTTAAAAAAATTTTAATGAGGCGGATATTTTTCAATTATATATATAATTTAAAAACAACAGAAGACAAAATTAAAATTAAAAAATGTAATTTAATTGCTTTTAAAGAATAACTGGTATATGCTTTTCAAAAAGTAAAGAATTATAAATTTTCGTATAGTATAGTATTTCCGAAAGAATGAATGATTGAATATTAGCGTCGCACTTTTTACCTACACGAGGGCTTTTGGAGACGGACCACGTTATTTTGAACCATGGTCAAGTGACGTGGATGACACCTGAGCTGGCACCCCCTCTCCTAACTACCACACCACACCAACGAGAGACGTTTCAGCTCCTGACAGATTTAACGTGCATCGCTGCCCTACACGGCGGGTCTTTGGTGGTACTGGACTCGAACTCGCGACAAGGCATGCCACAGTCCGATACCTATACCACTCGGCTACCGCGGCCTATATATAGTATTTCCGAAAATCTCAAGTGCCATTGAAAGGAAAATGAAAAAGAATGATTTTATGTAAAAAATTAATAAAAAAGATTGATCAAAATATTAATTAAATCAATTACACAATCAGCAGTGTATTAAATATTTCGATAATTACATAAATATTAAATTTACAAAAGTGATTCTTAATTTGAAAGCAGTAAGTAGCTTAGATAGCAGAAACAGAAGAGTTGATTGCTTGTTTATTAATGACGCGCTGTGAAGCAACGTTATGGCTATTATGGCTCGTACATTTGGACCACAGTCAAGTTGTGAGAGGTTTTCACCTCTTTCTTGGGTACCTAGATATGTAAGAGGTAGGGAAGAAACACTAGCCATGATCCAATCAATCTATTTATTGATCTCACAGTATAACGACACAAATTCAGTTAATAAAGTAAGATAATGTCTCGGTGCTAACCGTGAAAGTGGAACAACAACGATAATACACGAAAGATTAGGAGACTATCAAACTCTATCCTTACTTTATATAGAATCTAATTAACCATTCCAATTTAATGCAACATCAATTTAATCTGAGTGAACAATCGTTACTTCAAAGCTTTCTCCTAATAAGTGTTATTCATAATAATTCAATCATGATACCTGTCAGTAACTGGTCAAGTCAGTTTCTGGTTTATCTCCCCTACTCTCTATCCTAGCTAGACAATTTCGACTATATATAGTAAACTTAATTTACATATCTCGATTTTCTTCTTCCGAAGGGTTGGTTGTGAATAACGCGAATTGATAGCCCAAAAATTTCCCAAGAGAATTAGTGGAAAGATCGCGAATAGCTACGTCACAAAGTGATGAGGACGACTTCTGAGTGGCACACCACTTCAAACTTTCACACTTTGTGTGACGTGATAAATATAGTATGCAATCCCTGTACTAGGTTTTGACGTATTGGGGAAATTAACGAGTAGCGTGAGACTGAGAAAGAATTAAATTATTGATTTTTTTTATTCCGTCTCCAATTGTTAATTACAATATTTACAGTTAATTACAAGTTATTAAAACTATTGAGTATTTCAATACATTATAAGTTGTTTGGAGTTAGAGGAAGCAAAACACCACATCTCTCTCTTGTCGAGTTTTTTAGGCGGATTGCCCTCTCCACTCTCTTGGGGGTGGTGGTCCCTTCTTACACCTCGAATTTCACTTGATGTTCGGCTAGCAAGTGGAAACCCAGGTATGGTATTATCATGGTCATCGGTTGTCAGCGTGATGTCTGGTGAAAGGATCCTGCAATATCTTAGGGGTGCCCGTGTGGATATGAGCGGCGTAAAGTTATCTGCATAGGAAAGCCAATCTTGCAGCTGCAAGACGGGAAAACGTTACAAGGTGACTAAAATTTGAGACTCGATGGAAAGAATGCCGGCCATGGTTTCCCGATCCTGACCACTAGAAATAGGAAGAAAATAAAATAAGAAAAGCATTTGTGTGTTTTTCTTATTATTATATCTTATATTACTTAAAAAATTAATTACACAGACATGATTTTTCGGGATTTGAAAAGGAAAGGTACTAAACATGTTGAAAATTCAGAGGTAATTTAAAGAATTAAATACCGAGCAAAAATATATAATAATTAAATATACATAAAAATGATTAACCCTTACAGGACAACAAGGCTTCTAAGAGTAAATGTTAGTAACTATTTTAATTTGCTTAAGAAAAATCTGTAACATTGTGCGGTTTTTTTCGATCAATTTGTCAATTTAATTTGGACAATGAACAGTTTTATCAGAAATTTGTACCCTTTATATGTTCCAATATATTATTGCACAGAATTATACTTAACGAGTAATATATCATTACACAACACATTAAAATTAAATAAGAATACAACCCGCAAATATTTTATCTTTGGCTCCAATTGACTGAATATTTTTTAAGCGTTCACATTTACGTAATTACGTTTCGTTACATTTTAACATTATATTTAACAAAAGAAGATAAGGTTATAATTAAATACGACAGTTTCCAGTTTAAAATTGGGAGAGAATGTTTTCCTTTTTCATGATGGGGCTAAATAAATTTTTTATACATTTATTTTAAAAATGTTTATATCTATGTCTTTATTTTTACTAAAATATTCTTTTTTTAAAATATTCAAAAAATAAAAGTTTACATATATGATTTATGTTATATTCAGTTTATTATAATACTCTTAAGTGGAAAATTCTGAATCTCCTGACAAAAGAGTAGTGTTTTAAAAAATTTAAAAACGGGACAGATAGTTTTTAGTTCTTTCAAAAATATGAAATGAAATCTTCGTGTTCAGTATGATATTAAATATTTTGTGTGAGAGTATAATTTCAAATTAATTAAGTTAGGGATGACCTGTGCTTATGGGATGCATAACAGCATAAAAATTTCACACATTCTTTTCTTTAAGATCCATTTAACAGCAACCTTTCTTTATCCCCCTACGTTTCCAGGTGCAAAAGAAAAACGCCTACCTGCTCTAACTTTTCTCTTCCACATAAAAAAAGAACAACATTTAGTGTCCATAAAACTAGAAAGAGTGTATGGACAACACCCTATTCCCTCGAGGACTTCTCTTATTTTATTTTTAGTGAGGCCCTCCCATTCTCCCCAGAAGCTACGTTGCATTCATCACTCCCTCCTAACAAACCACGAAAATAAACCGAGATTAGTCGCCTCTGCTTTATCCTCAGGGGAGGTGGAAGAGAAAATGGAATGTGCCTGCAGACCATTCCCCCGGAGAAGCCTCCCCCTAATCAAAAGTAACCAGCGATTCTGTCGCCAGTGGTGGCTCGTTGACAGGGGTGACAGGAACTTTTCCTTCCTGGGTTGACAGTAAGGCTTCTATTTTTTTAGGGAAACATATGCCTTGACTGGATTTTTCGTCTCTGACTTTTTGAGGTTTTTTTCCTTTTCCTCTCATGTCAGTGATTTTTTTCAGCGAAAGGAAAGATGGATGGTGCAGGGCAGGTGAGGTTCTGTTGGGTTTTTCTCTCTGCGATGTTGTGCTTGTTAGCATTTGATGCTAGGGAAATGTTATTTGATGCTAGGAATACAGGCATCGATCGAAACCGGCTGAACCAACAGTGGATTTGGAGAGTGCCATTCAGAAGTCGAATGTTTGTTTTCCTCTGGAACAAGGATTATTTATTACGAGTCCTAGTACCTCTTAGAAATCCGTGAAAAGACTTGATGATGAAAAAAATTCAAAACAATACCTTTATTGTCAATCACAATTACAAGGTGTAGCATTTTCTTTTTTGTATCCAAAGGGAATATTTAGTCCTGTATGAAATATCGGCATGTCACGAGTTTGATCCTTAGTGCTTGTTGAAGCCCACCGATGTGGAGGAACTAACGCATGCTGCGTCTGTCGAGTTTCCCTCTCGTTAGAATGGTGTAGAAATTCAGATAGTGGCGCTTGTTCAGGTGTCGCCCTCGTCATTGACAATGGTTCAAAATGACGAGGTCCGTCCACAATAGCTCTCTACTTGCTTCTTTATAGTGCAATATTAATAAACACACATTCAAATTATAGTAGTACAGCATGTATTAACCCTCGTGTAAAAATTTATTTTTGCATATTGGCATCACCATTCAATCAATACCATATAATATAAAGCAATATAATAATTTCTTCCCTGATAACCTTGCCTATTTGTAGTTGTTATTTTTTCTTGTAAAACTTTAAACAAAAATTATTATCTCGTAAATGTAGTCATTTTCTCTAAATTGTATCTATTTTAAAAACAGTTACATGGTTAAGATAAAATAATATCAGTGAATAGTTTTTTTCCCCTTCAATAGAAACCAAATTCTTATTAAAAATAATCCTCATGTGCTTAAATATAAAAAGTTGTGCGTGATCTTCTTATACATGGTTGCTATTTTATTTGCGATATTAGATATTATCTATGCATTGTTAATCCAATAAGAGAGGTATATATGCGTCACTTTGTTATTTTAAATACGTGACTTAATCTTCATTCTCAGTCTAATGAACCGACTTCCTTTGCAAGTTTATTCACCGAATTTATACATAAGCATGGGAGAAGAAAGCTGAGTAAGAGTCCATACAAATGGATCCAAGAGCTTCAATTTTCTAAGTTTACAGAATTTGTATGTGTTTTTAGAGTATTCCTGTGAAAATTCTTTTAAATCATAATTTTCTTTTTAAAAAAATAAATTTTTATTCCTACCTTTAGATTAATACAAAATGTAAGTGAAGCCATTCAAGTTATAAATGCTCATTTTTAACATTATACGACTGGCTCATAAAATGTATTTATTTTTATTTTCTTTTGTTAGAAAGTAAATTGTGTCTCTCCCCCTCCCCCTTCCCAAATGAAACTACAGTCGAACCTCTATTTAACGAAGTCGCTAAATCCCGAAAAAAAGTTCGATACATGGAAACTTCGTTCTGTAGAGGTTCATCATTCAGTTTACTTTATAAACCACATAAAACACATTTTAAATTCATAAAAACTATGTATTAACAAAAGTAATTATTCGCATTTTTTTCTGTAACTTATATATATCTTACCCATTAAAAAGAGAAAGAAAGAAAAACTGCAAGAAAAACAAGAAAAAAGAATGTCGAGGAATATACTGTATTTTCAACATTAAGAAAATACTTTTATATTAAAATTAATGAATTTTAAGAACATTTTCTCTCTCTCTCTCTCTAATTTAAAGCTTCCAAGTAATTTCAAAAAATACATTTTATTTTATAACTAGAAATTCTAAACATAAGTTAGCACATGCGTCCTTATAATTTTAATTACTCATAAAATCTGCTAATTTTGTTTGAGTTTTTTTTTTTGAAAAAATGCTTTGTTTCTCTCATAATATACCACACATCTTCGGAAAGCACCCAAAATCCCTTCAGGAGTATTTTTCCAAGTTTTTTCTTAAATAAATCCATGTATTTTCTTAATAAAACCAATTCAAGATTTATGACCACTGATGCCGTTGGTTGAGTTCGAATAATAGCCAGAGATGGAGATAGCACTTATGTTTATATTAGAAGAAAATAAATATTTACAGTTAAAGTTTACACTAAAAGGTGATAATGCGATTAAATGAAAATTACACCTTTGAAAGGTGCTGCGGATAGATGCGGACAAGACCTT